>JAFBJS010003217.1:74511-99361 GCA_016785265.1 Paraplagusia blochii | reverse complement strand
GTCTAGTCTAGTCTAGTCTTCAGAGGAAAGACCTGCCGAGAACCAGGGCTCCTCCTGTCTGGACCTGCAGACTGGGACCATGTCTGGAGAGCTAATCCCTGGAGGATGAGGATTAGGACCAGGATTAGGACCAGGATGAAGATGAAAGCTCCAGCCAGTCTTCAGTCAGGATTAAGGCTTCAAAGCCTCCTGATCTCCTGATCTCCTGATCTCCTGACTGTCCGTCACTGACAGCAGGAATTCTCCGGCACCTGTGCTCCGGAATGTGAGCTCTTCCATATGTGGAGGGGAAAAGAGTAAACATCCTGGGATGACGTGATTCCAGATGTACAGTATGTGCAAAATGGAAATAATTAGACAGAATAAAAAACATATTTGACTGTGAAGCTGTGAGGAGTCACTCTCTGCTGCCTCCAGTGGTCAGTGGGGTCAGTGACCTTCTCCTCAGTCCTAGCTCACCGTTTTACCCCCTGCTGCAGGAGCAAGTGTCAGAGAGCACCACCTCCACCCTTCTGGACAAACTGCTTCCAGACACTCGCTACTCCGTCACCGTGGTTCCTGTCTACGCCGAAGGAGACGGACCGAGCCTGTCGGACCAGGGAAAGACCAGTGAGTGGATGCTGGTCTTCTCCAGAGTTCCTCTGGTTCAAGAGTAGAAAACAAAAATCAGTGGCACAGACTGACCTGAGGAGGCAGCAGTGAGACAAACAGCCGGTTTGCCTGACGATTGTTTTTTCTTTTCTGTCAGAACCTCTGGGCTTCGTCCGGAACCTGCAGGTGACCGATCCCACCACCAGCACCCTCAACGTCCGCTGGGAGCCACCAGAGGGCAACGTGCGAGAGTACATTGTCATCTGGACTCCAGTGTCAGGAGGAGAACAGGAAGTGGTGAGTCAGCGCTGACCTGCTCACCTTCAGGTGCCATAGTCGCAGCAGCGTCAGCTTCTTCTCCAGCTTCTTCTCCAGCCTCGTCCTCCGATGTCATCACAGTCAGGACTTTCCATTTCCAGATGCGCGAGTGTGAGCAGAACCTCGGCGCTCCGTACACGCTCCATTAGTTGTTATTGAAACCACGCCGGCTGTCGTTAGCCGCGAGGTGGGACCAACTCTGACACCGTCCACAGGGGGCAGCAGCTGTTTTTTGTCTCTGTGCTGTGACTCGGTGCAGGAACCAAGGAACCACAATGAAGTTTTCTCAGTGTAAATATCATGGCCCGGTTCACGCTGCCGTGACTGAGTTTAGTCTGTTTCCTCATGAATGGAATATGGCGCCGGGGGCAGGAGGGGGCGCCGTTGCCCTCACCTTATCTGACTCCGTGGGTGCAGTGAGAAGATCTCATGTTCATCTCCTGATGGACCTCTAGTTCACACACCAGACTCTTCCAGATGAACCTTGGTCTTTTTGTCTTCAGATTGGATTTTGTTAGCGTTGGTTTGGTTTTATCGTAGTCATGATCGTTGTTCTTCCCTCCACCTTCAAACCATTTCTCTCTATTTCTCTCCATTTTCTCCCTGGACCAGGACCAGGTGTCCGGGTCAACCACCTCCACGGTCCTGAAGAGCCTGGACCCGGACACGGAGTACACGGTGACAGTGGTGCCAGTTTACCCTGAGATGGAGGGGAAGTCTCAGTCTGAGAACGGGAAAACCTGTGAGACACAGTCTGTCTTTTCACTGTGTCCCATAGTCACGCTCCATTGATTCCACTCCAATAACCCTCTCCCCTCAGTGCCCCTGGGCGGAGTCAAGAACCTGCAGGTGGTGGACCCCACCTTCAGTACGCTGACGGCGCGCTGGGAACCGGCTGTGGGCGACGTCCGCAGCTACAAAGTTTTCTACGCCGCTCAACCTGGAGGTGAAGAGCGAATGGTAGGACGGAGCGTCCAACTGTGAGACAAGAGTAAGTGGGTAGATAAGGAGTCCTGTTGACTGACCCTGTGTCCTGGGGCAGGAGGAAGTGTCCGGTGGAACCACCAGCACCATCCTGAGGAACCTCGACTCAGACACTCTCTACAACGGTATAAGAGACAGCTCTACAACGTTGCTGTGGTTCCTGTTTATCCTGATGTGGAGGGAATAAGAGAAGCCAAGACCGGGAAGACCAGTGAGTGATCCGAGTGGGAAAAGACCAAGACTGAGGTTGACCTGGGACCACAGACCCCAGACCTCAGACCCCAGACCCCAGGACCCGGGACTACAGACCCTGTCCTTGTTAGGCTGACCAGCGTGTGTGTGTGTGTGTTTGGTTCGGTTCCTCTCGGACCAATGTTTGTTCACAGCAGCTGAACAAACGTCTGTCCTCCACATCAGGTCCACATTGATGTTGAGGATGAAAGTGGAGCAGAAGAATGTCCACAGGGTTTTACTGAAGAGACAGAGCTGGAGCAGAGTTAGTCCTCAGCTGGACGTGTTCTAATGACATGAAGGAGCCGAGGTCCTTGACGTCTGACAGACATTTCCACTCATTTCTCTGACTGTAGACAAACTGGCAGAAAAATGTGTGTTTAATAAAAGCCTCAGAGTTTTATCTCCACAGTCGGAGGAAACGAGCGAGTTGACAGAGTTCCACACTGATGTTTTACGACCGCGGAGATTCTTTGTTGACGGGATGGGAGGTTTTATGGGACGAGGTTTTAGAGTCAGCGCCTGGAGCAGATCTGGAATAAGAAAAAACATCTGCTGATGAAGATTTTGTTTGTTTCTTTAAATCTTTTTGGCAGATTTTGAAGCTGAGGACGTGTGTCTTCACTCTGAGAACTTCTCCCTGTTCTAGGCCAAGGGTTGACTTAACCTGGAGCTTCTTTTTCTTCAGCTTTTTGTCCAGAGCTGCTGGTGTGACACCATGTTTCCTTCCTTTGTCCTGCAGAACCTCTGGGTGGAGTGAAGAACCTCCAGGTGAGCGACCCCACCACCAGTTCCCTCAGGGTCCGCTGGGAGCCAGCGGAGGGCGACGTCAGACAGTACCAGGTCCTCTACGTTCCTGCAGCCGGAGGAACCGAGAGCATGGTGGGTTCTGTCTTCTTCGAGGACCGTTAGACGCCAGTCTTTGTCAGTGGTCAGTGGCTCAGTTCTCCCGTCCTTCCGTCGCAGACTCAGGTGTCGGGAATGTCGACCAACACGGTTCTGAGGGAGCTCCGTCCGGACACCGAGTACAAGGTCACGTTGGTTCCCATTTACTCTGATGCCGAGGGAAAACGCACATCGGAGAACGGAAAGACAAGTAGGACCTGGCTGAGGTAGAGTTTGCTCTAGGACCTTCTGGATGTGTGCTCCAGTGAACCTCTGTTGTTTCTTCAGAACCTCTGGGAGGTGTGAAGAACCTGCGGGTCACCGATCCCACCACCAGCTCTCTGAAGGTCCGCTGGGAGCCAGCGGAAGGCAACGTTCGCCAGTATCGTCTCTTCTACGTTCCAGCGGCCGGAGGAGCGGAGGACATGGTGAGAAGAAACGCACCTTCTCTCACCCTCCAGTCCTCAGGAGCCTCGGTTCCTTACTACTGTCCTTGGTTCCATATGTGTGAGCAGGAGCAGGTTTCTGGAGGAACCACCTCCACCGTCCTGAGGAACCTCCTCTCTGATACTCCTTACACCGTAACCGTGGTTCCCGTTTACCCCGAGGGCGAAGGTCTGCGTCAGTCGGACAACGGCAAGACACGTGAGTAGCTCTGGTCCAGCAGTGGTCCAGCAGTGGTCCAGATCACCAACGTCATCTTGTCCCTGTTTGACCTCCACAGTTCCACGGACTCCACCCAGGAACATCCAAGTCTACAACCCGACCCCCAACAGCCTGAACGCCCGCTGGGAGCCGGCCAGTGGCCAGGTCCAGCAGTACCGGGTCACCTACAGTCCTCTGAGTGGGAGCAGACCGGCCGAGACGGTGGGTTCAGGGGCTGGTTCCCTGTCCAGCACTTGAATGGTCTTCCCGATTCTGGTCTTCATGTGGTCATGGACTGGTTGGACCAGGGTCAGATCAGAATCCTGTTCCTGGTTTTTGTTTTGCTTCATAATCTGTCGGTTCTGACCTTGAATGTAGAACCTTTGAGACCTTTTGAATGCCTTATCATCATCATCATCATGGTCAGTTCCTGGGTCCATTCTCAGTTTCCGGGCCTAGACCCCTGACCCAGGTTCCTCAACCTTGAAGTTCCTCAGTCATGGCATTTCTCAGGAGTTGTACCAGGGAACCTTTACAGAGAAGTTGGAGATCTGGAGGTTTTAAGGAACGTCCGTTTCAAAGAGGTTCTAGGTCAGCCCAGCTGTCTGGATGTCAGATGGAGCAGACCTGGTCCTGGTGACAGGGTATGGAGTTGAGCCGTGTGTGAGTCTGATTAGAACCTGCTCTCTCTGAAGGAAGGAAACCCGGTTCTAGACTCTGTTGTTCTTTTCTTCTCACTCTGGTTCTGAAGAGTTCCAGTGAAGCAGAAGAAGCAAAGGTTCAGGATCCAGGCCTCATGTTCTGGCCCTGAAGCTGCAGCAGCTTCTCTGCTTCCTCCGCTCTCAACGGCCCACGCTGACGTGTTCTTCTTCTTCTCCTTCCAACACCAGATGAGCCCAAACGAGACGGCTGGAGGATGGAAGGAGAGCTGCAGAAGTCTAGGGTTCTGTTCTCATCCTCCTCCTCCTCCTCCTTGTCATCTCCACAGGTCCTGGTTCCAGGGAACCTGAACACCGCCTTCCTGGACAACCTGATCCCGGACACTCCGTACTCCGTGGCGGTCTCAGCTCTCTACGCAGACACCGAAGGTCCTCCGGTCTCAGGAAACGGAAAGACACGTAGGTGACCTCTGACTAAAGGCCCCCTGCTGGCGGGCGGTGGCACCGACACAGAGAGAGAGAGAGCGCGTCCGAGAGAATCTGACTGGTGTTTGTTTGTTTGTTTGTTTGTTTGTTTGTTTGTTTGTTTGTGTGGCGCCGCTGCAGTGCCGCGCACCGGTCCCAGGAACATGAGGGTGTTTGACGCCACCACCAGCACGCTGACGGTGGGCTGGGACCACGCTGAAGGCCCGGTCCGACAGTACAGGATCAGCTACGCCCCCATGACTGGAGACCCCATCACTGAGTTTGTGAGTTTGTAACGGCGTCATGTCAAGTTTGTCTGTGGTGTGACATCATGGAATAAGTGATCATAACAATGAACGCTAACGTAGCTACAGAAAAGACTGCCTGTCTGTCTGCCTGTCTGCCTGTCTGTCTGTCTGCCTGTGATGTTCTGGTCCAACTATGTGGTGAAGTCACATCCCAGAATTCCTTTGGCTCTCACAGTCAAATGAGAGACTAATTCCAGACTTTGTGAGACGAGCTGTGTTGTTGGATCAGCACTTCTTTCGACGCCGTGTTTGTGAGTTGTGGCGTGGAAGAATGTGTGGGAGTAAGGAGTGATGTAAGGACGGGGTGTTGGACGGGATTATCAGGAGTGGTAGGAAGGAGGAGGAGGTGGAGGAGGAGGAGGAGAAGAAGAAGGAGTTCTGGGTTCGTTCCCTGGATCAACACTAACACAAAC
This sequence comes from Paraplagusia blochii, assembly GCA_016785265.1. NCBI lineage: Eukaryota > Metazoa > Chordata > Actinopteri > Pleuronectiformes > Cynoglossidae > Paraplagusia > Paraplagusia blochii. The sequence continues at coordinate 93,862 of JAFBJS010003217.1, read as the reverse complement.
ACACTTCCTGGAGCCACCACCTGGAGGATCCAGGACATGTGACAGATGCAAGGTTCCCTGGATCAACACTAACACCTCGCACAGACACAGACACTGCTGGTCCTCTGCTGCCTCCTGTGGCCAGTCTGTGTCATTGCAGTGATTTTGTACAGATGATTTCCAGCTGTGGTGACGGAGGAGCTCAGCCTCAACCTGGGTGATGGACCCTCCTCTGGTTGCTTTGCTGAAAGATTCTCAAACATGACTTTTTGTTGGAATATTTCTTGTCTGAACAAAGAGAAGTGAACCCTCGTTCCTGTGTGTTTGGACCTCTTCAGACGGTGGTTCCAGGAAACAGAAACAACGCCATGCTGCAGAACCTGAGTCCAGACACGCCCTACAACATCACCGTGGAGGCCGTGTACGCCGAAGGTCCAGGGGGATCGCTCAATGGCAACGGACGCACAGGTTAGTCCGCTCGCTCTCCTCACCGACTGCTGGTCCTCTGCTGCCTCCAGTGGTCGCTTGATGTCACTGAGGCTGAACCAGGATTTTTAACAGTGACGTCACAAAACACTTCACCAGACCTCAGTGACGGAGGCAGCGTTGGAGCCTCAACCACTGAGCCACTGCCAAGGAATCCCTGATTTTCTGTTTAGACTTTGGTCTGAACCTATGTTTCGTGTTGAGGTTCTGACTGTGGTTCTGACTGTGTTCTCCATGTCTGGCAGTTGGACTGTTGAGTCCAAGGAACCTCAGGGTCTCAGATGAGTGGTACACCCGCTTCAGGGTCTCCTGGGACCCCGTGTCAGCTCCAGTCCAGGGCTACAAGCTCGTCTACTCCCCTGCAGGTCAGATGGTGAACTGCTGGCCGCAGCGTTGTCTCTGCTCTCTGAGTCAGTGTCCAGACTGAAGTCCTCTGCTGGTCCTCACAGGTTCAGACCAGACCGTCGACCTCTTCGTGGGAGACGTCACGTCATACACTCTGCACAACCTGCAGCCCGGAACCACCTACGACGTCAAGGTGGCGGCTCAGTACACGGGGGGTATGAGCGGTCCGCTGCAGGGACAGGGAACCACACGTGAGTGAAGTCAGATTGTACAGGTCCCATCTCTAGAGATCCCATAACAAACTGCTGCTTTTTTAAACTCCCGCAGTTTATCTGAACGTCACCAACATTGAGACCTACAACGTGGATCACGACAAGTTCTGCATCAAGTGGACGCCTCACAGAGCGGCCACGTCGTACAGGATCAAACTCCACCCTGTGGATCGTGAGTTGTCTTCAGTCTAAACACTCAACTCAGAATCCGTCTTTGCCCCAATACTTGTTCGTGTCCAGCAGGGGGCCGACAGGTTTTCAACCACCTGCGCACTCCTTTGCTGTGAACATTAAAAATGAAAGGAGAGCTGGTGACCAGCAGGAGGCAGTACAACACCTTTGTCCTACCGATTAAACAAACAAAAGTTCTCAACAAATGCCTTTACTGGTTGAAGTGAAACGAAAACATTGACGCGGGAAACTTGCTGCTGGGATATCGCTGCACAACAAGCTAGCTGACTGTTCTTAACTCTTGTTTTCAGCATCCAGCAGGGGGCAGCACGAGATCACAATTCCAGCCGGCGCACCTCAGTACTGCTTTGACGGTCTGTCACCCGATGCTCTTTACACCGCTACCGTCTTTGTCCAGACGCCCAATCTGGAGGGACCTGGTGTCAGCGCCAACGAGAAGACACGTAAGTCCCTGCCAGAGATTAGACCAGATTAGATTAGATTAGATTGGATTTGGATTGGATTCTGATCGAATCTCGATGAAATCCTTGATATCATTGGTCTTGTTTTGGTGTCAGTGATGAGGCCCACTCCATCTGCGACACTCCCACCAACTCCAGCCCCGCCCCCAACCATCCCTCCAGCCTGGGCAGGTGAGTCTGACAATAATCAGATGATCAAAAGTTTTTCTCCCGTCGTCCCTTTCCGTCCCATTCCTTGGAAGTCCATAACGAAAAGCAGGGACTCGGTTCTGATCAGTTCCAGACTGTGTTTCCTCCTTGGACTTCTGAACAGGAGAGTGGACACTGTGGAACACGGCTCCGTGAATTGTCCCATGGGGACACACTCGTAGATCCCGTCTAAAGTCTAAACTCTGAGTGGGTTAGGGTTAGATTCCCAGGTTCCTGGCTGCGGTCCCTTTCCTTCACCCTCCTCTCACCCAGGGTTCCAGCAGGTCCAGGCTCTAACGGTGGCCACATGGGTTTGGAACCGACACATCAAAGCCGGAGTGGTGTGAAGAAAAGAATGAATTCTGCTAAAAGTTTGGTCTGGCTCCTCTGCTCCTCCACCTTAATCTCTGGCTTAACTTGAATCCTCGTCTCCCCTCAGTCTGTAAAGGAGCCAAAGCCGACGTGGTGTTTGTCATCGACGGCTCCTGGAGCATCGGAGAGGAAAGTTTCACCAAAGTGGTTCATTTTGTCTCGCAAGTCATCGGAGCCTTCGATGTCATCGGACCGTCGGGAATGCAGGTCACAAATCCTAATTCAGCCCAAGAACAGATTCAAAGTCGAACAGATAGAGGTTCGAGGACAGGTCGGATTATTGACGCACTCTTCCTTCGTTCTTCCACCAGGTGTCGTTTGTCCAGTTCAGCGACAGCGCGAAGACGGAGTTCCGGCTGAACGCCTACCAGGACAAGGGCGTGGCCATGTCAGCGCTCCATCAGATCCGCTACAGAGGAGGAAACACCAGGACAGGTCTGACCAGGAACCGCAACCAGGATCTGTCTGTCCCTGACCTTGACCAACCATGTGACCGTGTCTGCTTGTTATCCAGGCATTGCCCTGAAACACACCTACGAAAAAGCCTTTTCTGCCGAAAACGGGATGAGACGGAACGTCCCGAAGATCGTGGTGACCATCACTGACGGCCGATCTCAGGACGACGTGAAACAGCACGCCGCCAAGCTGCAGCACGCTGGTACTGCACTCAGACGGAGACCCGTTGCCGTAATAATGGGGTTGGTTGGTTGAACTCGGCCGTCCTCTTCCCTCAGGCTACAGCGTCTTTGCCATCGGTGTGGCCGACGTGGACTTTGTGGAGCTGCAGGAGATCGGCAGCAAACCCAGCGACCGACACGTGTTCGTTGTGGACGACTTTGACGCCTTTGCCACCATCAAAGAAAACCTGATCACCTTCATCTGTGAAACCGCCACGTCCTGTGAGTTCCTCTGCTGGTCTCCTGGGACCTCCTCACTTCTCCCGTCTGGGTCACCTTCACTCGTCACGTGACCGCTGTCTTTTGTCTCCTTCGTCCTCCCTCCGCAGCCTGTCCGCTGATTTTCCTGAACGGCTTCACGTCTCCAGGTCAGTCCATCGGGTCGGCGGGGCGCCCGACAGTGCGGCCGAGGCAAGTCAGCTGACGTCCGTGTGGTGTGTGTTCTCAGGTTTCAGGATGTTGGAGGCCTTCAACCTGACGGAGAAGACCTACAGCTCCGTCCCAGGCGTTTCCCTGGAGCCCGGCTCCTTCAACAGCTTCGAGTCCTACAGACTCCACAAGAACGCTTTCCTGACGCAGCCGACCACGTGAGTTTTTATGTGGACATGTGGTCATTGACATGTCTCCATGGTTGACAGGGTCGACGTGGCCACAGGGGGGCGCGCTCAGCCTTTAGAAACCCGTGTCTCCTCTGTCTCCTGTGCAGGGACGTCCACCCTGACGGTCTTCCTCAAACCTACACCATCATCCTCATGTTCCGCCTCCTCCCAGACTCCCCCAAGGAGGCCTTCGACCTGTGGCAGTTGTCCAGTTCGGACCACAAACCCGAGACCGGCGTCAGCGTGGACCGTGAGTGCGTGACCGCAGCCGGGTCCTGCGCCCGGAGGTTGGTTTGAACCGTGTTCTCTGTCCTTCTGTTCAGCCACCAGTCAGACCGTGTCCTTCTACAACAAGGACGAGCGCGGCGAGGTCCAGAGGGTCACCTTTGACCAGGCCCCGGTGAAGAAGATCTTCCACGGGAGCTTCCACAAGGTAAAGAACGCGTCTGCTGAGGAGATGGACGGTTCCTCTTTTTGGATTCTGATTCTTGACCTTCCTCCAGTCTCGGTCCCAGACCCTGGTTCTGGTTTTGGTTCTGGTGTTGAGCAGACAAACAGATGTTCTTGTAATGAGAAGATTGAAAATGACTGAGAGGTTCCAGCGCTGTCGTCTTTCATCATCAGTGTTCTTTGTTCTCCGGTCAGAGCAGCTTCAGCTGGATGTTCTGGAGGAGAATGTGTCTCCACAGCTGCTCTCCTTCAGAGAACCTCAGAAGAACTTGGCTCTGCAGCTGTTCTTTGACTCCTCCTTTCTTTTGTTCTTTTCTTTGTTTTTATTGTCAACATAAACTCTGACTCGGTTCTGTCTTTGGTCTTCAGTGAGACAGCGCTCCTCCACAGACCGCCTCCAGATTTTCTCCTGGACTTTCCTGGAACCTTCAGGGTTTTTTTCTGGACCTTGGTTTTGTGCACAGTTGGTCTCAGTCTGCTTCATCAACATCTTAAGCATCCTTTTGTTCTGTCCAATCTCGGGAGGAACTGTTCTACTGACGTTAATCCTCCCATGGCTCCGTTCCTGTTCTGCTGGACGAGGAGGAGGAGGACGAGGACGAGGACGAGGAGTGGAGTCAGATGTCTGCAGACATTGGCTGACTGAGACTTCTGTCTGGACTTTGGTCTGGTCTAACCTCGCTGAGGTTGTTGGAGCCACTTCCGGTCCTGGTTCTGCAGGACAGGCCCAACTGGACCGACCAAACTGTGGCTCAGGTCTCGGTCCTGTCCCGTCCTCTTTGTGGGTGTTTATTGTGTAATGTCTGGAATGTTCTTTAGAGAACAGGACGTCCTCCCTGTTTTGCTGAGATCTCTGAGGTTTGAGTTCAGTCCCCCGTCCCTCCGTCCCCCCGTCCCACCGGTCTGTGGAGACATAGCCTCAGGTTCTTTACCTTCCAGAAAGAGAAGAAGACAAACGACAGGACGGTACAGGGAGACAAAACAGACATAAAACACCGGCTCTGTCACAGAGGCATGCTGGGAGAGTCAGTGGGGCCTCGCCGGAGCGCCGCCCCCTGCTGGCGCCGCTGCACTGATCTGAGGTCATTGTTTAACATCAGCAGGACCGAGTCCAGAACGTTCCGTGACACTGTTCCAAAGATGACTCTCGATGATTCAGTAGCCCAACGGTTCCACGGTCTGGACAGTGTTAGTGTGAGGCTGTCAGTCACAGCTCCACCTAGAGGCCAGAAATGACCAGTTCATAATTTTCCCATCAGTTTTCTCTCTCTTTTCTTCCAATCATTTGCAGCTGATGTTGTTCATCCTCCGTCTGAGTGGGTGGAGAAAAAAGTCACCACAAGGTGGCGTCCTGTGTGAGTGTGTGCTTCTCAACCCCTGTGTGTTTCTGACAAACTGAGCTGGAGTGAGAAACTGTTGAAGCTGGATTTAATGTCATCGTTTGACACCGTCCCCTGGACTGGTTCAGCATCTTCAGGAAGTCGTCTTCAGACGTGTCAAAGAAGTGTTGTTGCTGCTGCGTCTGTGATGAAAACAAAACCACATCGTTCCACGGCCAGAACCGCGCCTGAACCTAACCACTAACAGAGCTCGCAGATCAAAACCAGACCCAGACCCAGACCCAGACCCGGGACTTGGTCCCGGAACAAAGAAGCAGCCGATAAAAGAGTGTCTGCTGTTCTGCTTCCACAGCTCCATGTCCTGGTCTCGCCCTCCAGCGTCAAACTCAACGTCGACTGCCAGGAAGTGGCTGAGAAGGAGATCAAGGAGGCTGGGAACACCTCCAGGGACGGCTACCAGGTTCTGGGGAAGATGTCCAAGTCCATCGGTTCCAAAGGAGAGTCGGCAACAGTGAGTAGCCAGGAGGTGCAGGCTGTGTGAGAGGCCACCAGGGGGCAGCGGTGTCTGATGTCAGTTCTCTCTGTCCCCTGAACAGTTTCAGCTCCAGATGTTCGACATGGTCTGCAGTCTTGCCTGGACCAGCAAGGACAGATGCTGTGACCTGCCGTCCACGGTGAGGCCAGTCCCACAGCTCTGACCTCGGCCGCTCAAAGGGCTGTGACCCTGACCGTCTCTGTTTCTGTCCCCAGAGAGACGAGCTGAAGTGTCCCTCTCTGCCAAAGTCCTGCACCTGCCTGTCCCAGGCCTCAGGAGAACCCGGTCCTCAGGGACCAATGGTCAGAAGACACACTCACACTCACACTTTTCCATGTCAGAGGAAGATTTGGGCTGTTTGACTCCTCCTCTTTCTCCTCTTTCTCCTCTTTCTCCTCTTTCTCCTCTTTCTCAGGGAGCTCCTGGCACCAAAGGTCCTCGAGGTGAACGAGGAGAAGCAGGTCCAGCTGTGAGTACCATCATCTCTGCTCCGTCCTCCTCCTGATCATAGACCAGGAGGATCTTCTCAACACAGTGGTCCCTCCCTGTCTCACTCTCTTTCCCTCCCTGTCTCACTCTCTCTACCTGTCACTCTCTCAGGGACCGGTTGGTCCCCGGGGAGACCTGGGTCCCCCAGGACGTATGGGTCTCCCTGGCCCTCAGGGACCGAGCGGTCGGTCCATCCCAGGAGAAGTGGTGAGTCAGTCACATGTCTGTCTGTCAGATCCCAACATTTGACAGTCTTGGACTGGTCCTGGTCCTGGTCCTGGTCCTGGTCTTGGACTGAGCGGTGACTAAAGAAAACTGGTGTTGTCTCCACAGGGAAGACCAGGACCTAAGGGAGAGCCTGGAGACCAGGGTCTACCTGGACAGAAGGTAAGAAGCCCTTGGACCTCAGTCTGCCTGGGTTGAGGTTTTGTCTTTTTTCCTCCTTCTCCTCCTCCTCGTCTTCTCCAATCACTCACAGAGATAATCATCTCGTCCTGTTTCCGTGACAATACAAACTCTCCTTGATGATGTCATCGGTGACGTCATCAGCGGGGGCCGCTCACATGTTGGAGCGGGCAGATTTATGAAAAGCTGTAAAAACAGATCTGGACTCAATTAAGTTTCCTGTGAGCTCAGACATCGCAGAGCGAGTCCAGATCCCGGGGTCCGTCTCAGACTCCCACCCTGACTCACTGCTCCTCTCCTGGTGTCCGCAGGGTTCACCTGGTGCCCCCGGTGCCGTGGGACCCATCGGCAAAGCTGGAGTGAGGGTGAGTCGTCTGTTGGTTGTTGTTCTGCTGTAACCCAGAACCGACCCGGGACCCGTGGTGACGTCTGTGTCCTCCTCTCAGGGTCCTCAGGGCAAAGATGGACCGGCCGGACCCAGAGGCCCCCCAGGACCCATGGTGAGACCCAGCACTGCTGACAGAACCAAAGATGATGAACAGTCCTGGACCTGTTCACGGGTTCTTGAAGGACCTTGAGGCTTCATTAGAACCAACAGAGATGAAACCCTGTCGTCACAAGTTCATCTCCACCTCCTCAACCTCCTACTCTTTTGTTTCCAGGGACCTCCTGGATCTCCTGGAATTTCAGGTGCAGCAGGTCATCCTGGTAAACCAGGAGACACGGGTCCTCCTGTGAGTACCACTCTCTACTCCCGACTCCCGACTCCCGACTCTCAGTTTCTTCACCTCCTGTTGTGTTTTCCTCCCAGGGAGCCATTGGGCCCAAAGGAGACAAAGGAGAGCGGGTGAGGCGCTAACCCTCTGGCTAACCTTTAGCACTCTTGTAGCTACTGTAATGTGCGATAATGACGTCTTGTTACGCATTCATTTATAACTGCGTGGTTAGTGGTCCTGCTTTACAGAAGGAGGGTCAGAGGTTCAATCCCCCGCTGCTGTTAAAGGTTGTCAATCCTGGGACAGTAGACAACTGTCCAGTCTAACCCCGTCAGAGTTGGTGTTCATGGACATTCAGCAGCAGCAGAGTTTTATCACCTCTAGGTGGAGACAGAATCAACTCTGACCCAGAGTTTTCTCTCCACCCAGGGAGACTTTGCCCCTCAGAACATGATGAGATCCATCGCCCGACAAGTGTGTGAGCAGCTGGTGTCTGGTAGGTTCCTCCTGCTCCTCCTGCTCCTCCTGCTCCTCCTGCTCCTCCTGCTCCTCCTGCTCCTTCTCTGTTTTTATCTTTTATGTTGTTTCTTCATTGAAGCACAAATGAGTCGGGTCGAGTCACTGATCAACCGGATTCCAAGTGGGGAGTACCGTCAGGGCAGCAACAACCCGGGTCCAGCTGGACCTCCAGGACCCCCTGGCAGACAGGGACCACGTGGAGAGCCTGGTTCTGCGGGAAGAAACGGTTTTCCAGGAAGTCCAGGATCACCAGGACAGCAGGGAGAGAGAGGTAGAAACTTCAGACCTAAAGGTTCTGTCCCAGACCCGGCCGTTGAAGCCCTGCAGTTCCCCACAGTCAGCTGTGTCTCTGTCTCCAGGTCCTGCAGGAGAGAAAGGTGAACGTGGACCTTCGGCCGTGGGACAGAAAGGATCCAGAGGACCCGCCGGTACCGATCCCAGCAGTTTTCATGAGGTCTCTGAACTGTACCCCCTTCCACCTCCTAACAAAGCTCTCTGCGGTGCCTTCAGGTCCCCCAGGAGACAGCAGGACCGGACCACCAGGACCTACAGGCTCTGCTGGACCTCGGGGTCCTCCTGGTCGTCCAGGGTACGCCGGCATCCGTGGTCCTCCGGGACCTCCTGGATACTGTGACTCCTCTCAGTGTGTGGGGATTCCCTACAATGGACAGGGATACGTGGGTAAGAACCGGGCCGCGTCTGGGTCACTGTAAATAATCCCCAACAGTCATCGCGATTCGTCCTGTAGTGATTACGAGTGGATGGTCATACCAGTGTCAGCAGGTAGATGTCAGTGTTTCTCACCTGTTTTGATGTCACTCCTCTCTAACTCTTCCAGGTTCACAGTAATCCCTCTCTCTGACTCCTCTGACGCTTTTTGCTGACTCCCTGAGAGAAAACACAAAAACGCCTTCAATTCACAAACTCAAACCTGCAGCAGCATCAGCATCAGCATCAGCATCAGCAGCATCAGCAGCAGCGAAGACGCGTGTTACTAACATCTACTCACAAACAGCAGCTGTGACATGATGACCCCACCTGCAACTTTCCCTAAGATCAAACAAACATCAGCAACAGCCTCAGTAACAGCAGCAGTAACAGCAGTTGTGTTTGTTGTCGTCCACCTGTATATACATTTTTTTTTTCTACCTTGTAAATGTTTTTTTTTTTCCCCTAACGCTTGGCTACAACCAACCTGCTGACAAACCACCGGCTCAGTTTTTATTTTAATTTCAATCCCTTTCTTTTCCTGCTCATGTGTTTGAAACTGTAACTAATCACATGACCTCAGGCCTGGACGTGGTCAACACTCGTTGAATACCATGTCAGTGTTCGACCTGCTCCAGAGGAGATCGACTTGCAAACGTCCAAATTTAGCAAAAAAAAATATGTTTTCATAGTTTTTATGCAAAAACATCTCTTTTTTTCTGAGCAGACCGATCTGCTCCTGAACGCAGCTTCCAGCTTGTCCCCGCCCCTGAGGAGGAGGAGGAGTCTACGCAGCATCGCAGATAGAGGTCATTATCAGGAAAAATCATAGGCAGAGTAACGTTGTAAAAAACAACCATCGTTTGTTTCCATTTCTATGAGTAAACTGTTTCTAGAGCAAAGTTTTAGGAGGAAAAGAAAAAGTTAAATATGTTGTTGTTGTTGTTTTTTTTCTGATCAAGTTTATCTGAGTTTGACGTTTCCTTTTTCTGTGTCAATGACGGCGCAGTATTTTTATGATAACCAGTGCTCCGTGTGGCCACTCTCAGTATAACACACGCTCATGTTTCTATCCTGCATTAAGCGCCTTATTCTGTCACAGCTACATTTGCATGTCTGTATGTGGTGTATATTTACTTGGTATAATTACATGTCATCATTCTCATTGTCTCACTGATGTATGCAGTTCCAGTAGAAACCTGTGGAGGCAGCATACTGTGCTGTCACCATCCTGTGGTTTAGGGATGAAAACTGCAGATTGTGAATTTCACAACCGTATTTTCTTATTTATTTCTGTAAAGAGGAGAAGCTTTTTACAATAAAACTACTGAAAATGTTCTCACTGTGTCTGTTTCCTTTGGAACTTCCTCCAGAGTTTGCGCCGAAAACCAGGATAACAGGATATTATGATGGCGTTAAATATAAAAGTTGGCGCCCCCCAGTGGAAAGAGCCTCCACCAACCAAATAATACTGTGACGTCAGAAGCGTTTTAACAAAGTCCTCATTCAAACAACAAAACAACCGGTGATGACGTAAATCAAAGCTCCATCGATCCAATCCACTCCAATCGATCCGGCTACGTCACCAGTAAAACCGGAACAGGAAATAACCAACAAGAAACGTTTCTGATGCCCCGGGCGCAGCTTGACATCCGTCACGTGACGTACAAGGTACCGTATCAGTGGGCGCCCAGATGACGTCACAGCGTGACTAGCCGCGCACCTGCAGCTCTTCGAGGAACAGTCACGGAAGGTTCTGGACGGACCACCGCGAGCCCCGCTGAGCCGCACTCTCCGACACCGAAGGTACCAAGGTTCGCCTTCAGTGACGTCGACATGACGTAAAGGTCCGGAGCTGTTAGCTAAAGGCTAACGTCGGTCGTAGATGAGAAGAGTTGTTTTGGCAGAGAAGGTTGACTGGCTGAGTTGTTGTCAGTTGTTGTCAGTTGTTGTCAGTCTGGTTCTCCATCACTGGAAGTTACGTCAGAACACAGAGGACTGAGCAGGTCTGTTTGGAGTGAAGGAAATGACAGAAATGACACAGGAAAAATACTCACACCACCCAACACCACGTCACTACTGCTGCTGCTGCTGCTGCTGCTGCCGCCGACCACGACCAGGGCGCCCCTTCAGGAAGTCAGGGTTAGCGTTGTATAATTAATTGACCAAGTTAATATTTTATTTTATCTATTTCCTAATTTCTCAATCGTCTTTGAACATTCCTCTCCTGGTGGTTGTAAGTTTGCAGCTTCATCAGGTTACCATGACAACTCCTCTGAGTGACATGAAAGTCAACATCATCAGATCCAATGTACAAAGAAGGAATTTTGCTTCATCGTCAATTTCAGGCAAGCAGAGAGGAGCGAGGAGGAGCAGGGAGGAGGAGGAGGAGCAGGGAGGAGGAGGAGGAGCAGGGAGGAGGAGGAGGAGCAGGGAGGAGGAGGAGGAGCAGGGAGGAGGCGAAGCCTTGTGTGAGTTTGTACTGGTTTATTAACAGATCCTGACGTTGTCAGAGAACCAACACAGAGTAGAGCAACATCAGGGACTGCATTTATTTCCATTGTCTTTTGAGAAACTTGACATTTAAAAACAACAAACGGTTTTAAAAATGTGTCTCATTAAAGACCACACACTGTACACTGCACCCATCGGTCAGTCAGACTGCACTGAACTGTTTCACATTTCATGGTCACAGGCCCAGGACGACCACGTGGACCAGGAGCGTGACGAGTGGCACCACGCCCAATAACCTGTCCCCGCACGAAGAATCCAGGACGTGGTGGAAGTCGTCATCGTCGTCCTCGGTGTTACACTCCTGGCAGTCTGGGCCACAGAAGGCGCAGACAGAGGAGGAGGTTCTCCACTCGGACCCGTAGACCCTCACCGTCCTCCGAGCTGCCAGAACAGGACACGTTAGAGACGGGGAGAGAGAACAGGCTGCGCTCAGAAGTAAGATTCAAGTATTGATTTCCACTAAAAAATGTTGTTCAATCCTCCTACTCTGAGAACATCAGAGGGTCCAGTGTTCTACCCTGAGGGACACCACAGTGTTGACCACTGCCAAACTCCTCTTTATCTGCCGCCCCAGACCAACGCTGCTGAACAGTGACCTCACCTGGTTCATAGTAGTCATAGACAGACACTGTGGCCATCTGGACCTTGGCCACTCTGTGGTCAGACACCAGTGGGAGGGTCAGACACAGGTCAGCTGTGGTCACCTGGAAACACAGCCACATTAATGACGGACACACACACACACACACACACACACACACTCTGTCTGTCCCTCACAGCATCCAGGTAGATGATGACTTTTCCCGGCTGCGTCTCCACTTTCTTCACCACGTGACTGGTGTGGACGCCGTCCTGAGACAGACTTAAACCGCTCAAAAGACCCACGTCCAGGATGGCCATGCCCGTGGACATCAGACCAGAAAATGGAGACAGGCTGGAGGGACGGGGAAGAGGAAAGACTTGACTTCTGCCCTCTGTCTTCACAGGAAACACGCTCACTTCTGGTTCACCTGCATCTCCGGTGCCGCTCACCTGGTGCAGATGAACAGCTGCGGCGAATCGTCGTCCTCCAGGTCGTGGAGCTCGATGTGCAGGTTAAACGCCTCGTCTTGGTGCGCCTCGCGCTTCCTGCGACTCAGCTGTTCGCTTTTAATGTTGTAAAACACGTTGAGCTACAAAGAAGGACAAGATGTGACCGTGAGACGCAGACGGTCGGGGACCAGAGATTGGACCACCGTAAAGTAAGACAGAGGAGCTGAAGTGATTGGCCTGATTGTTCTGACGTCCAATAGTGAGTCAGAAAGAGGAATTGTTGTGGACAGTGGACGCACCTGGAATAGAGCCAGTCCTTGCCCAGTGGCGGTGACGGTGTACTGCAGCAGCGGCTGTGGCTGGAGCTGTGAACACAGAGCAGCAGAGTTAGCAGAGGGCAAGAGGTGGACAGGAAGTCCACGAGAAGACGACCGTACAGAAATGAGTAACAACTGTCGTGACTTTGCTATGAACTAAAAACACAGATGGCGCTGAAGAGAGAAGAACTCCGTCAGTGTAGACCTGTTCACTCTGCAGCAGCAGGTAGTTGTTCTGGTCGATGAAGAAGGTGGCCACACCCTCCTCATCTGCTGTGAGAACTTGAAGGTTGACGTTGTAGGTGCTTGTGCCAACGTGTGATGCAAACGTGGCCAGGGCCTGCAGCGCCACCACCGTGTCCTAAACATGAAGTACAAGGAGAAGTGGTGTTGGTGTTGAGTCCTCCCACAGCGGGCCGGTGGGGACGGGTGGATGTTCTGTACCTGAGTGCTTCCGTATCCTCCGAAGGAGTTCCTCTGCTGGCTCAGCCACTTGATGATGGCCACGCCCTCAGGGATCCGCTCCAGTCTGTAGAGGGAGAGCAGCAGGTAGGAGACCATCTCGATGTCTGCAGAGAGAGGCTTCCTGGGTGACAGAGGTGACCACAAGGGGACGCCGTCTGCTCAAAGACAAAAGCAAAAAAAAGCTATTGGATGACTTTTGGGGTAAAATTGTCCTTTTTTGTCTCTGCTTCTCGTTGACCTGCGATGGAAGCCCGATGAATGAGCTCGTCCACCGCCGTGGCGGCGTTAGGGCTCTGGGCGAGAGCCAGAGCGTAGGCCACCAGGCTCAGGACATAGGCACTGGAGATAGAGGATTCAGACAGACGTTCTTCCAGGAACACCTGGGCTGCAGAAGCCTGTGTGTGATACATGATCTGACAAACAGACAGCAGAGGGCAGCAGTGAGACACGTCGTTAACAGGGGTCTTTTTGACATCTTGGCTTACTAAGATGTGACCAAACAAGGGAGATGATGATGATCCTGAACCAACATGTTGTTGACATTCGAGTTGAATCTGGACTAAAAATGTCTCCAGGACGTTTGGTGTGGTTTTTTTCCACTCTGGCCCAGTCTCTCACCGAAGTTTCATCAACTTCCAGCAGGGCAATGAGGATGTAGGCCGTGAGGGCGGTGCTACCGCCCAGGCCGCCCTGCATCTCCGTGTGGATGACCCGGCCGGGCTCCAGGAAGCTGCCATCGTCGGCCTGTTGGGACGACAACCAGGCCCCCGACACGTGCACCACGTTTTGGTCGATGTCGATGAAGAACTTTGCTTGCATGAAACAACGGATCACGAAGGCAGTCAGCCTGCAGGGGGCGACGGTTAGTTTAGAGTCAGAAGTGGATGAGGTGGACAAATAAGAAGACAAGAGTCGTTACAGCGAGGACTGAAGCCTAAAGTGAAACCAGTTGACATTAGTTGACGGAGGCAACAAGAAAACAACGTTGACGTGGTTGTGGTTGTTGGTGTGAAGACCTCACCAGCTGCTACCAGAGGAGTCACTGTCTCCAAAGGCACTGAAGGAACCGTCTGTTCTCTGGTAGCTCAGCTCCTGCACGTAACCTGCAGAGAAGAAGTGCTGTGACAGTGGACAGGGTTGGTGTGGAGAGTGGACACCATCATCTTCCTCACCTTTCTCCATGGCCTGGACGGCCTGTCTGCGGGTGTCTTCGGTGGCCTGAGCCGTGAGCTCCAGATAGTGGAGGACGTAAATGTTCGGAGCGAAGTTGATCATGTTCTGTTCTCCACAGCCGTAGGGCAGTTTGATCAGGGACTCCAGGCCGCTGATGGACGGGCCCAGGATGTCCCCTGTTTGGACGGACATAAAGGAGGCTGTTGGAGGAGACGAGCAGCAATGTCCTTTCAGAGAAGCAGCCCCCACAGCCCCCACATACCTACAGCCGTCACTGTCACTCTCTGGCTCCCCTCCACTACATCTGGTGGGAAAAGGAACTGCACGTTTCTGGAGACGGATGACTGGAGAGGGAAGACTTCGAGGAGCAGGGAGGTGGAGAAGCTCTGCTCCAGACCTTCGGGCTGAGGAGACACAGCGCCACCGTCTGGTTAGTCTTCCCAACCTCGACGGGTGCACGGCCCACGCTAACCCCGGTCTCGACCTCACCCCCCCAGGACTCGCACCTTGACCAGAACCTTCCTGGTCACGGCGTCCGACGCCACACTGGACCGGGCTGACACGGAGACCAGCACCTCTCCCAGGACCACTGGTTTGATGGGAACCAGGACCAACGCCCCGTCCTGGCTCCCCACGGACACCTGATGGACAGAGGGCGAGGGCAGGGCGTCTTCGTCGTGGAGGACGAAGTGGAAGGCGTGGCTGGCCGCGACGATCACCTTCACCTGAGACAGAGGGAGACGCCCAGATCAGGTTCAGCTGCTCGCAGAACCAACAACAACGGGACGGTGTCAGGTGACCCCAACACGATCTGGAGATAAAGGAAACCAGTGCTGCAGCGGCTGCACACACACACACACACACACACACCACTGTTCGCTGACCCACATCCTCACACAACAGATGAAGAAACATCATCTGGACGTTCTGACCTGAAACTCAGTGAAAACAGAAGCAGGGACAATAGACAAAACCATTATTGGACCCAGGAAGTGAAACCACACAGTGTGTCTTATCTCAGTGCTCATCACTGAAGGTTCTCCAACGCACACACGCACACGTTCAACACCTTCTCTTGTCTCTTGGAGACAAAATGAATCAGAAGGACGTGGTCAGCAGTAAATAAACACGGAGAAGGTTGGTGTTAGTGGAAGTTTTCTTCCAGCTCACTGACCTGCAGGTCCTGAAGGAGGTAGTTGAACAGAACCACCTCCAGAACCACCTCCTCTCCTCGGATCAGATAGGCCGGCAGGTTGAGGGAGAGGAAGAACTCTTGGAACACTGTGAGCTGTAGGAACACAAACATTCAGGGCTCGGGGTTAACGTTTCCTCGTCGTCTCCTGTCCTTCAGGTCAGCTGACCTGAGCTCCATGCTGACTGACTCACAGGACTCTCTGTCCCTGGAGTGGACCAGTAGGACAGGAGTCCAGTTGTGTCTTGTACCTCCATCTGTTTAAAAATACCTCTACAGGCTGCCTGATGATGCCCAAACCAAGGCTCTGGGACATGACAAAGGCCGTGGCGACCCAGGTGGTGATGGTGTCTGGAGCCTCCACTGGTATCTGCTGCGTGTCTGAATCCCTGCTGTGGACACGGGGAAAATGTTCAGAAGGAAAGTGGGCTTCAACAAACGGAACCGAAACCTGCCGTAGCTTCTGTCTCAGTACACGGAGACAACTACACACAGGACACCTGCCCCCCTGCGATGTGGGTGGAGTTTACCCCAGCAGGAGATCCATCCATATCCAGGTCTCTGGAAAGTTCTGACGCACTCGTGGCTCCAGCCCAGACGGAGCCTCTGACATGAAGTCAATCACATCTGGTTCTGCAGGGACAACACAGCCGTCCAACCATGTAGTCTGACTGCTGAGTGTGTGTGTGTGTGTGTGAGTGTGTGAGTGTGTGAGTGTGTGTGTGTGTGTGTGTGTGAACACTCACTAAACTCCTCTCTCTGTCCAGAGTCCTGCCAGTGGAACTGGGCGTCGGTCAGAACCTCCAGGTCACAGCTCTGCAGAGATCAGACCCAAGGTCATGTTGGTGGACACTAATCACCTCCACTCTGTGAGGCCCCCTGGAGGAAGACTAAGGAACTAAGGCACAGAACTCTGATCTGATCTGTTCTGTTCTGGTCTCTCCGTGACTTTAGCTGAGCCCACTCACTGTTCACTCACTGTGGACTAAGTTAAAGACTGACCTTGAAGACTGAGTAGGGGTCTCCCATGGTCCACATGTCCAAGGAGTGCTCCTTCGGGACGTTGTAGGTCTCCAACTCCTCCATCACCTGAGAACCCAACACCAACAGCATTGTTGGAGTAGAAACACAGGAGAAAAGTGGGACAGAGACACAAAAACTACAGCTATTGTTGCACGGGGGACGAGGCAGAGTCAAGTTTCATATGTACATCTGTGGGAAAACATGAAACCACTGAAGATCTGGAAGGTAGATGACAACAATATCAGTTATGTAAGGAACAACGAAGAAGAACAAGGAGGTCTGAGCTGTCCATCAGCAGAGGACAGCAGGTCTGTGTTCATCACTACCACACGTGGCAATAAACAAACCAAAACCATGGGAGTGAGGAGAAAAACCATGGGTCTGTCATCAGAGTTAGCAACAGGTAACAGAGAATACAGAAGATAAGATGAGTGAGACTGAGGATGTCTAGGGTCCTCCACTCCACCTTCTCCAGGGTGATGTCATTATCTGATCCCATCCAGGCAGAACTCTTGTCTACCACTAGGAGGCCCACCAGAGAGCCAGGCTCCATCACCTTTACGTTGAGGGTCACAGGTTCTCCTGGGCTGGTGTAGTCGGGGCTGAAGCTGAGAGACACCTGAGAGGTAAAGAGTCACCATGGTTAATAAAAACCATAGGCCCTTCTGACGGTCGAGGACCAGCGCCAGTCCACCTGGTTCTTCAGCGTCAGATTCAGGTCCAGCTGGATCTTGTCCGTGACGATCTCTCCACCGGGGCGGACGCAGAAGACGACCACGCAGGCCTCAGGAGCCCAGGAATGTTGTGGGAGCAGGTCCAAGACTGCGGAGCTGGTCCCTGCAGACACCAGCTGACCTCTGGACTGGACCTTCAGACAGAACCATCACACCTCTGCTCAGTTCAACACTGACTTGTTGTTCTGAGGCGACTGAAGCAGTGGCGTGAGAAGCCGAGGTTTTTACCACGTAGTGACAGTTCCCCTCTGGAAAGGTCTTGACCAGTTGGAGGGTGAAGGGAATCCCCACCTGGAGGGACAGAGACACATGATGAGGTGATGACTATGGCCGTGACTTCCTGCCTGTCTGTCTGTCTGCCTGCGTGTACCTGTGGAGGCAGCTCATCCTGGTGGATCTGCACGTAGGAGTTGGAGGCTGAGGTGTAGCTTCTGTACAGCTGCAGGGTCTGATGTCCGTCGTCAAAGGAGGCCTGAAGACATGGAGCAAACATGGCTAACTTTCCTCAACTGCAGCAGCAGCAACAACAGGTTCTGGGAGAACTTTCCTCCGACCTCCAAACAGCCACGTCTGTTTACTTACGTCGATGGTGAGTGTTTGGGTGTCGTTTCTGACCGGGAAGTGGAGGCTGACCACTCCGGTCTGAGGGAGGGCGATCTCCATCACCTCAGGAGGAGCCATGTTGGGGGGCATGGCAATGTTTTTAGCACCCGGTACATTCCAGGGCTTGATGTCTCCCACTGTGTCCTTGGGCCAACCCCAAGGACTTTCCGTTCCCTGCATCACCGACACCGTGACCATCCTGCCCACATCGTTGGGCAACGGTGGCCCACCGTCAAACAGGGTTATCTTCAACTGTGAGACAACAAATCAAGAAGAAGAGCTGGGGCTGTTATTTTGAGAAGACAGGAAGTGAAGAATGGGTTTGAAGCTGCGTTGAACCGGACGCTGTTACCGTGCCAACGAAGTAGAGCAGAGGCCTCAGGATGTTGGGGTAGTCGTGGAAGGAGAGTTTGTAGTGATGTTTCTCCAGACACACTCGGGCCGTGTTGTTGTAGGTCAGACCTGGAACACAGTCAGTGTCACACTCTGCGTCTCACCCGTCCGACCTTCTCCACCAAGGCCTGCAGAAATCGTGACGAGCGATGTGACCGCTGACCTGTGAGGCGTTCGGTCACGTTGACAATGACGGAGATGGATTCCTTGGTCACGTAGCCCACGCTCATCTCCAGAGCTCGTTTCCTCATGGGAAGGTTCTCTGGAAGCTGGAAGCTGAAGTTTGTCGTCCCACTGATCTGAAACAGGAAATACAAATGGAATTGCAGGAAGTTCCCATGTGTTTCCTGTGTGAACACCGACCTCTGCGTGTTGGCTGTAGGTCTCCGTCATTCCATGGAAGGCATGAATGAAGGTCAGGAACATCTCTCCCTCCACAGCTTTACCGTACGAGTATCTTCACACCACAGGTTGGTTATTACAACTGTCACATGATCCAATGAGTGGGTGGTTAAATGAAAATGTTCTCACTTTGCCGTGACGGAACCCCACAGAGTGTCTTTGTGGTAAATGGTGTTGGGAACGTTGATCCAAACTTTGAACTTCGGCAACGCTGTGGACAAATGACAGCGTTTTTACAACTAATGAACCGATTGGCCAATGGAAGCAAAGGGGAGGTGCTCTTACCGTAATTGTCCACATGGAAGTGCTGTTTGCTCACAGATGTGTATAAGAGACAGGTTGGAGGGTGAAGGGAATCCCCACCTGGAGGGACAGAGACACATGATGAGGTGATGACTATGGCCGTGACTTCCTGCCTGTCTGTCTGTCTGCCTGCGTGTACCTGTGGAGGCAGCTCATCCTGGTGGATCTGCACGTAGGAGTTGGAGGCTGAGGTGTAGCTTCTGTACAGCTGCAGGGTCTGATGTCCGTCGTCAAAGGAGGCCTGAAGACATGGAGCAAACATGGCTAACTTTCCTCAACTGCAGCAGCAGCAACAACAGGTTCTGGGAGAACTTTCCTCCGACCTCCAAACAGCCACGTCTGTTTACTTACGTCGATGGTGAGTGTTTGGGTGTCGTTTCTGACCGGGAAGTGGAGGCTGACCACTCCGGTCTGAGGGAGGGCGATCTCCATCACCTCAGGAGGAGCCATGTTGGGGGGCATGGCA
>JAFBJS010003217.1:46356-74020 GCA_016785265.1 Paraplagusia blochii | reverse complement strand
AAAACATCAAACATCCAAAATATTTTAATCATAAATATAATACTATAATGCATAGTACAGAATTTTAACCATAATTATTAATTATATCATATTTTGCCATAGCGCTATATGTATTTTACTGGAGTACCCCAAGATTTAACATATTTCTAACATATGTTCAGTTTATGTGAGTAAGTATATTTTGATGACAAAAATTATGATAACATCACTACCATGGAGAAACCATATAAGAGGCTGGAGAGACACTGTGGCCTTCTTCAAACCATGAGTGACTGTGGGTTTTGGACCTCTGATAGTTGTGACACATATTTTCAAAATTAAGGTATATCAATAGATGTGTCTACTGGACGGACTAAAGGAGGATGATCTAAATAATAATAATAAAAAAAACGTTGAAGGCTGTGAAAGAACTAGCATGAATAGCATTCAACCAGGTTCGGAACAAAAGGAAGCATCACGATGAGTGACCAGATCATGAAGAGAAAATGGAAAGGAGGGTTCAGGGTTAAATCCCCACAGTCCATCAGGAGAGGTAGGTTTCACGATTATGAACTGGAACTGATACAGCAGGTTTATTTACTGAGATAAACTTGGAAATACAGTCTATGTGGTTTTGGGCAAACACCTAAACAATACCAGTTTTTTAATAGTCAGATTATGGAGTCTAATATATACTGTGTATATCCAATATTAACTGAGGGTTTCTGAGCAAAGTTGTTTGTGCCTTCAGGTCTTCGAACTGTACATAGCAGTATAAATAGGGTTGACTAAAGGACTGGGGTCCACGGATTACAGCGTACTGTTGCTTGTTACAACACTGTTTTGTTAGTGGTGACAGTGGTGGCCTAGTGGTTATGGAACCAGACTGGGGTCCGGAGGGTTCCAGGTTTGAATCAAACTGCCAGGTTAACACTGAGGTCCACTGAGTCCATGCCATATTTTGCTGAAGAACTAGCTGGCAAGCAAATGGAGCAAATACATACTAATAGACGTATAAGACTGCATTTGCTACATTTATTTTCATTTCTTTTATTGTGTTGCTTGTATTGTTTGCTCTTTATTATGGGAGTTTTATGTCCAACATTACGTTACAACTCTGTAGGGGAGTGACATAGGTACTGATTAAGTGTGAGTACTAACTTACGATTAGCTTACGATAAAAACCGTGTTACATCGCACAGTTGGAATAGAATTCTAATACATGAAAAACAACAAGCAGTCAAATGTACTATGGTGTCAATTCCTGTTCCTGATATAATGCCAGTCTCAATTACGTTAATTTTCAAATGCATTTTAAAGATATGTTAAACATCAGCTACTATACTAAAAATACTAAAACTGCATAAGGAAGACGCAGTTGAACCGTAATACGGAATTATTTGGATATATATTTAGTTCTTGGAATGTTTGCAATGTTTATGTATAAAAGCTATTATTCTCCTTAATTTCTTATTTAAATTTAAATGAAAATGCATGTCAACAGCATTTTAAAAAAGTCAACAAGTGCTGGAACATAAAGAGCTACTGTGCAAAAACGAATCTTTCAATAACAATATTCAATGTTACTGTGCACCTAATATATTTTTTAAAAAACATTTTTCAAAGATTTCTCTTGTTTTTTTCACATGAACTACAGTCTATCTGCACCGAGTGTTAAAGCCAGTAGGTGGCAGCTGTGAGCACAAGAGCGACGTTAAAACTGAACAGAACCCTGATAGGGGTTATTGATGGCAAATTGAGCTCAAATTTAACAACGTTTTTATGTTTAAGTGTTAGGAATTATTTTCTTTCTGAGGTTACAGTCTGTTAAGGCACAACTCCACAAATACAATCTAACACTTCTGGGCAGACACACAAATATAACACCTGAGCTTTATGTAAAAAATCTATACATATTATTCATTTGGGCCTGTGTGATAATGTCCAGGTGTATGTAATATGATTGGTTCTCTGTTGGCATTTCATATACAAGCTGAATTCCTGAATTAAACCTGATAGTTTTTGATTGAAACTAAAACTTTCTGTGCTGTTTTTATGCTACAGGAAGTCTGTCATGTCCTAACAAAGTTTGATGAATGCATTCCGCGGCATCACGTCATGACGAATGAGAAATGTTAGAATGACCTTTGGACATTCAAATATGTGTGTCTGTTTGTACTTAACGTAAATTGGTATATGAGCCATCCCTAATATGCATGCTCAATCCGATACTCTGGGGATGGTAATGTGTCGGTTTTAAGACTTCAAGATCGAAAGTAAAAGAAAGAGCTAATGTGTCTACCTACCAATAAATTACATAGCGTTAAAGGGGTGACACCATCCCTGATCAATTTATATTGGTACCTTCAGTCACTCTGAGTTGCGGTATTGGTTTTGGACATAAAGTATTATATGATGTGACTGTTGCTGGTGATCTTGTAGGAAAGAAAAACGTAGTGTAGTACAGATGTATAGATTCTGCTGCAAAACCCATGTTCATTTCTAAAAACAACATTCATCACCTCCACACTTGGCAGAGGGTTTAAAATCCAAATATCTATTTTCCCATCATCCCCATCATCCAGCAGGCTCTGAATCTTTTAGTGTAATTACATTTTAATATGAGGAGATCCAGAGCTGTCTGCCAGGGCCAGGGCCTGCAGGTTGTGACACTGGAGCAGAAAGCCCTCAATACCAGCATTTCCTGTAAGTGGATTGCTGTAGAAGAGGTTCTGTTCGGGTGGCAGAATACAGTCAGAGCCCCAGTCGGAGTCTGTGTCTGAGCTGCCATTACCAGAGCCCTCGGTGGCTGTGGGTGGATAGCTTAGCTGCTCCAGCTGTTCCACCAGGTCACTAAACTGCACAGCTGAGCTGCTCTCAGAGCGCACAGAGTAGGCTGGGAAGTTAACCATAGAGCTGGCCTCTGATTGGATGTCGGAGCCTGGAAGACGGAGCGAGGAGGAATCGGTGGGAGCGCCGTATCCCACTGACAGTGAATCGGCCACTGAGCTCATCCCTAGATTGTCGAGTGAGCTGAATTCAGAGCGATTGTTCACTAGAGAGCTAGTCTCAGAATGACCAAGTGCGGTATCAGGGAAGGGGTTGACGTTTCCATTGAGATCCTTCATGCCCAAGCTAAAGACTCTGTCTTCACTGCAGTCAGATTGCTGCAAGTTAAGACACTGATTCATTTTGCTGTCTAGCAAGAAAGAGTAGGCCTCCGCCCCCCCGCCATAAAAGGATATATTGGTCGGATCATCATCTATGAACTCCTCGGTGACGTGAAAAGGTAAACTGGACGTAGAAAACATAGGATTTGGCTTTGTACGCATAAGCTCCGCCTCAAAGGCCTCAGGTGTGAGGATGCCCCTGTGCTTACTAGCAACCGCATCTACCAACCCTACAGTGGCTAGAGGCCTACCAAGCTCACGAGCCTCATAGATGCTGTGAGGTGACTGGGAAGTTCCACTCTCTACACACACAAACATGGGGCTGCAGTGTCCTGCTGCCTGACTGCTCTGGGCACCTGGGAAAGTGTTGTGGGGCGAAGAAGTGGTCTGAATGGGCTCTTCCTTCAGAGGGCTGGGGGATCCCACGGCTTGAGGAAAGGGCTGAAGCGGTGACAGCAGCAGCTTCTGTTGGTGGTGCTGAGGGGACGCGCTGACTGCAGTAACGGGTTGAGGATGTGTCACAGAGAGGACATTGGAAAACTGCTCTTGTTGGAAGCTTGTGGCGGCTGAAGGTGGGGACCGGGGTGTCCTGAGACTCTCATTAAATGACAAGCACTAACAAAAGTAAAAAAAAAAAAAAGAATGTCAGAAACAAACTACTAATTACAATGATTATTATTATTCCACAGAGTAATATCAACTTATAACATCATGTAAACTAATACACATTATCTATCTAAACATTGTTGACTGTTCTGATCCCATTTTTGGTCCCTAAAATAAAACATACCTATAATATAGGTATGTATATAACATATATATAAATATATATGTTGCTTTCCTCAGTTCCATTAGAGAATTGAACCACTTCCTACTTTTCAAATGGCATTTTAGGTAAAATAATAGTAATTTGTCAAGTTATACAAACTGGTAATATAAATGAAAATATGATAATCAGATACAGATATCATTATTTTATGAAATCTGTTAAAGCTGTTCATGACATCTGAGCTTGCACGGCTGTCTCGTGTCGTAGAACTGACCTGTTTTTGCATATCTGTTGTTAGGGATTGAGCCGACATCCTTAATGTGCTGTTCCTTCTGTAGAAACAGACAATCAAGTCAGTATGATAGACTTGTATACGCATTCACACTTGTGCTATAGACAGTGTGCACGCAAACACACCTCTGATAAGGCGTTCGCTTGGCTCCGTTTTCCTTAGCGTACTCCAATAGCTGCTTCTGAGTTCTCCCACTGAGAGAAAGAGCTTTGAGTTAGAACAAAATACAGTGACAGGCGCAGTAATTCAATAAAAATAGAGTTTAGATCTTAAAAATGATAAAAAAAAAATCCACTATGACTCAATTCTACACTTTAGAATCATTTAAATAGCTAAGTGTAAACCTATTATTATATAAATATTATTTTCACAGTATTCTGTGGTGCCCTTAAGAAAAGTGTACACATCTGGAGTCAAAATATTAAACAAGAACACGCAATATTTAGGTTCTTAGTCCACAAAAAGGCCCTTGATTGCAGAGTGCCCCCGAAACAGGATGTTGTGGGGATGCCAGCAAAAACCAGCAGCAAAATGTATTAAAATGTTTGTCTGCATTTCATCACAATTGTAGCTTATTTGTGTTACGAAGATCTGTATATGGATGTGGGAATAAAGCAGAGTGCACAAGAAATCCTCTGGGCCCTGATGGATCCAGAGAAGTGAACAGGATCTTCATTTAGAAATACTAATGTTGTAGGTCTCTTGTGGTGAAAATATTAATTTCTTTTTTAACAAATGCATTTTTTCTGTCTGCAGAGTTAATGGCGGATGGACACCTGTATCTGAAGGAGGAGCCCCTGGTGAAGATTATTCCTTTGGATTTAGGTTGAGGTTGATCAAACAAACGGAAAAATGAGTGATACTCCACACAGATTTTCCAAAAGTCTTTACATTCATCCCGACTGGCCATTAGGAATTCCAAAATGTCCTGATGAGGCCCCTGGGAGCAAAGAAACAAAAGGAACAGTGTGGTCTGCGTCATTAAAGTGAAAATGAAATAAAAATTGAGCAACTATTTAATAGGCTCTTACATGAACTTCTGAGTGGAGCTTGATGAGGAATCTTTTTCTTTTGAAGCTCAGTTTGCGAATTTTGGACCAGTTAAATGTGTTAATTTTTGTGTTGCCCTGTAAAGTGAAAAATATAAAAATAAATCAATAACATTTTTGTTAATAAACACTGTAACAAACAGCTGGCATAAATAGATCACCTGAAAAACCTGAAGGCCCATATTGGCGACAGCAAGGTTGATCTTGGTGCCCTCACGGTCTGATGCTGGATGGAACCGGACACCGTACATTTCCAGTTTACGAGCAATCTCCAGAATTTGAAAATCTGATTCAGCTGGAGTCTGACCCCTGTAGTAGATAACATCAACATTGATATACACATATATCTTTAACAGACGCAATTGTAACAACAACTCAAATTAATATTTATGATTCTGATCCTGAAGAGACCCAAAAGACCCAAAAGAAAAAGCACTGTGAAGGCTGAGGATTCACAGATACTGGTACCAGGAGTCACTTGATATACCATCAGCAATAAAGACATGAGTAAACTTTATACAAGATTTGTTTCACTGATAATTGTCTAATTTGATGATGTGATAAAAAAAAAAAAACATTTTAATACATATTTTCTTGTTGTTCTTGTGCCGCTATACATACTTAATACTTCCCTCTAGGTCAGACCCGGGCAAACTAAGGCCCGGGGGCCAGATGTGGCCCGTTTGGCTTTACAATCCGGCCCAACTTGTCCAAATGATACCTTTAATTTATATTATTATTATCCTTCTACCTTTTCTGTGTAAAGACAGCATTTCCCCAATAGATAGTCTTAAAAAGGCTAGAAGTATTTGAGCATTTAACCTTTATTCAATGCTTTACTCATCATTTATCTTAGTTCACGGCAAATACTCGATCTTTGTGATCCTGACCTGGCCCATGACTCACGTTTTAGTACCACCTGTGGCCCGTGAGTCAAAATAATTGCCCTAGGTAGTTGCACAGATAACATCAGCATGATGCTTAGTTTCAGTGAGTACACCATTTAAGCAAGTAGTCAGCTTACAAAATTAAATTATGTCACAAAAAACATTTCTGCATCTATAAACTATGCTTACTACTTCCCAATTCTGATACGGACAACCCTGGTATACACTATGGAAAACACAATCATTTAGTTCCATAACTTTTTATACAGGAGACTTTTAAGCATTAATGCTAGAAATTATTATATTTTTTATAAACTTGAAAAAATATATTCTGAATGTGTTATATGTACTGTGGATTGCACAACTTTTAAGCCACTGCGACCCAACATTAGGTTACATATACATACATTTCCTAATATGCTAAGTACCCAAATCTGCTTAAGACCCACTGCTGTCCTACTGGCCTAACAGCCAATAGAGCAGCCAGAGCCAGGGATTAGTCCAGGGAATACCCTATCCAGACCCGGAAATAAATGGATTTAAAAGCTGTTTAAGCTGGTGCTTGAAGACCGGTTACGTTACATTGTGCATGCACACACACACACACACACATATACAGTCATGGAAAAAATTATTAGACCACTCTTTCTTTAATTTCTTGTCCATTTTAATTTCAGAGCTGATTTATGGCCATTTTGCATGGTTTTATTGACAGTGACAAAAATCTCTTCCGTTCCTACATCACTAGCAATAACATTGTACTGACAAATACAGTGCTTTTAGTCATTGTATGGTTTTGTGTTCATTGTTTCCCCCAGGTGATAAACCTTTAGTGGAACAAGGCATTGAAGAAAACAGCAGAGTGGTCTAATATTTTTTTCCATGACTGCATATGTACATACATATATTACTAAGTATGCATATACAGTCTGTACATCATACATGCACACAAGACATGAGGTGAGGGAGCTTACAAATGTCTTCGATGGAACTCCATGATTTTCTCCTGCACACTCTCTTGATAAGGCAATAGTTTTTTCTTTCTCAGAAAGTCCCTATCTGCTGCATCGTCATGATCTCCAATCTCAGCTGAGGTTAACAAAGAATGAAGTCAGTATTTTCAAAATGTATTTAGCAAATCAATATTTAATTATCTGTGTGTGACAGATCTGCTCTGACAAGGGAATCTCATCAACACTTACACTGGACGAGGTGAGAGGCCAGCAGGGCTGCGGTGTTCTCTGAGCAGATCAATCTGCCTTCCAACAAGTCTCTCTTCATTTGTAGTGAAAATAAATATCTATTAACAACAATAATCCATAATTAGTTTCAATATATATAGTCAAGTATTGTTTAACAACTGTTTTTTCAATGAGACACATTGCAATCTTAACATCATTGTGACAATAAACACATTTTTTAATGAAATGAGAGTCAGTGACCTGGTGTACTCCTCCTGCAGCTGACCAGGGTCTGGTGGAAAGAATTTCACTGACAGTCTAAACAGGGTGTTTTCCGGTCCTGCATATAGAATACAATACGTCATGTAGTAAATGACTTCACACATCTTAAATCTGACTAACAATGAAGCCTACTTACTTCTGGTTTGTTTTACAAAGAGTTTTGTTGGTTCCAGCCAAACCTGTTGAAAACAGCGCGTTAGTTTCTCAAAGGTATTTTCTTTTTTTTTACCATTATTCTTTACATGATTCTGTACATGCCTCTGTATTGACCTCGAGAGTGTTGGTAGACTGTATGACTAACAACTAAACTTTCCTGTTGATGGATGAGTTAGATAGCTAGATAATAGATCGCTTTCCCTTCAGAACTACCTGAAACATGATCAGCAGACATTCCGCAGGGACAAGGACTTAACAAAAAGACAAGTGAAAACTTTTTAGGCTCCCCCACAAAATGACTTTATGGGCCACAGTTGGCCTGCAGGCTTTGAGTTTAACACACCTTCCCTAAATACAATGTACCGTACCTGTAATGAATGGTTTGATGTGAATATATATGAGCCACATACAAAATTGAAGCCGACTTATTTTAGTGTCAAAACCATTTTTGAACATCAACATTGATTGTGAATCCCATTTTTAGAGACTTCGTCATATGATAGCCTTTTGCAAGCAACTAATTATTAAAGATTAATACAATTTTCCAGAATAACTTGATTTATATTTTTCCCCCAAGTGTCAATCTGTCTGTTGCTGTTCCTGTCTGGGAACATCTGAGTCTGAGTGACTGAAGAATGCACTGAGTCGAATGAGAAATTAATAGCAACTGATATTAAACCAAATTCCTCAGCCACTTGTATACTGAAACCCTAGATGTCAATTTGGAATGTTTTTTTTTTTTAATATGAGTGCAAATTTACATTCCTTCCCTGTATTAACAGTCCTTCTGCTGTTCTGGTCACTTGTGCGACGCCAGATCAGCCTCAGTATTATTTACGGTAATTGTGCATGAGAGCAACTTTTTTAGACCAGATTAGTCTGCTGGTATTCGCTGTTATTATGGACCGGTAATTGTTGAAGTCTCATTACATTTTCTCAGTATTTTAGACTTTATTCTCATAGTATCACAGTCTGAATTATCTATTGTTTTGAAACATTGACAGGTTATCTCAAGATTCAAAGCATTTATTGTCATATTCACAATTAGAAACCAGTTTTCATTGAGAATCCTATGATGATTGAAGTCATTTAGTTAAAATAATGGACATTATACCACCATGTCCCACTGCACTATACAGATCTTCATGGGGCCTCATGTAATATGTCAGCAGTTAAACAATTATTTTACCCAAAACTTCCAAAATTCAAATAAAACAGCAGATACTTCTGGTAAAAGTCCATAATTCAAGCATGTGAATGACATCAGCGAATACACCCTAGAGGCATAACAGTTTTATAAAATATGTTGCAACACATTTTAAACAGTTCCCTGTTGAAGCTATTATTATCTCTACTCTCTTCATGGAAATTATAGTTTTCCACAGAAGCAAAGACATTGGCATAGTACATACCCAATTCAGCTGCATGTTCTGGAACTCGAGGCCAAAATAATCACTCTCAATGATGTTGCCTCTGAGGAAAACCTCAGAGAGCAAGTGCTGTCCGAGAGCTTTAGGCTACAAGAGAAAAAAAGGGGGTAAATAAAATCATTATCTTCACTATGTCGTGAAAACTCAAGTCAAGGATTTTAACACTTTGCCTGAATAAATTAAAAGTGATTTTGTGTTACGCGTAAATGTATACAGTATTCAAAGAAACCATCTCAAATTAAAAAAAATAAAATAAAAATAAAACTGCAAAAATATTGATTGAGCGTGGAAACGTACAAAGTTAATGTTTAACACAGACAGCAAAAAAGGGTCAGATAAATACGGCGCTCAAGTGAACTAATAAATGTCATAAAGGCTAAAAAGCCAAACAGCTTTAAGTCTTCTCAGTGCCAACTATAGAGAAATGTGGTTATTGCAGGGGGAATGCAGTATATCCACTAAACAAACTAAATTCCATATTTTAGACAAGTCTAGAGGGTCGGATTACAAAGCTACACGACTATAAAAAAAAAACAAAAAAAAACGACATGGCCACTTGTACGTCAAAGCCTCAACGCCAACAAAGTGAGGAAATACCAGGCATGCCGGAACACCTAGGCACACAACATGGAATTATTTTACAATGTTCCATCTTTTATATGCTCAATAGAAATAATTTTTAGATTTTAATATTCAAGATAATGTTGTACTGTTATTAGTAGCAACAATTATCAACCTGCATTCACTGAATGTGTGTCAATAACATCCACCCTCTTTGCATCGCCATTTTTTTGTTCAGATCAAGTAATGCTGACCAAAATTGTATTACATGCAAAGAGCAACATACAATTACAATATGTCTTTGCCACAGGGTAACAAGACCAACTTATTCAACTACTTGAAATAACACCACAAACTCAAACACAATGATTGCATGGAGACCAGAGCTAATTTTAATGCTGGTTCATTTAATCCTCGTCTGTCTTTGAACATTCCAGCAACAGCAACCCTGTGCCAAGTGTCACTACATTAATGGATGACAACATTGGACAAGAAACATGTCTCCTCAATACTGTCAAAACTCTTATCTGACTTAAAAACTAAACTTTCTTAAAAACCTTCTTGAGAATCCCTTTGTGATTTGCCTATTACATTTTGCCATTGGCATTATGGTGGTTGTAGTATTTTGTAGTAGTTGTAGTTTTGTAGTTTTCATCTGTGAAATGAACACAGAAAGAGCACTGGTCATGTCCTGAGCAAGAAAAAGGCAACTGTGAGTGAATAAGGGAAGGAAGGTCAGCAGATAAGTTGGATAATTAATCAACCTTAAAGACCACAATGGGAAGTGATTGAGAACACTTAGTGAAAGTGAAGGCTGTACTTCAAATAATTGGTGAATGGCGAATAAAACATCTGACAAATATATGTAGAAGTGTATTCTTTAATACATTGCTTTATTCACCTGTTTTCTTAATCACTAGAACTTCCTTGGTATGTGTTTATTGATTCATTTACCTTCATCTGCTTATCTTTTGCCAGGTTGCAGGGGCAGCAGTGTCCACGACTGCCAACCAAATCAGACTGCACCAAACAGTGAGCCTTCCTGTGGGTGGTGAGCCCACTGGAAGTTATGTGGGTCAGGACGGAGCTAAGTTCAAGGCACCTCTGTGGAAACTGAATTTGAACCTGAAGCCTTGCCGACCCACGTCCTCTCTCTTAGCCACTAGGCCCCCACTGCTGCCGGTACTGTGTTTAATGCTATATTTAACAATTTCTGCTCTTGCATCAGTGTTACCATCAGAGACAAAGTTTACCTCCAAAGCTCAAAGGTTTGTATTTTCTAAAGAAGGAACTAATTACAATGTTTTTAAACACACTGCACTTGAGGTTAAGACAGTTGGCTGAAGACTCTTTTTTGGAGAGGAAATTATAGTCTTAGGAATATGGTTGTGATGTATGAAAGTATTTTTAAAAGCTCTTGTGAAAAAGAACTGCTTCACAATGGCCAAAGCAACTTCTCAGTGACTCAATTATTTAGCGGTTACCCAAGGTCACCACAAACTTGACACTATGGATTAAAAATGAACATGCCTCAGTTTAAGATTCCATAACTAACAACTCACCTCTAGTGTAATAATTGAATTTAGACACTAGGAGAAATCTGTGGGCAAAGGACAACGACTGAAAGAGCATCTGCATCTTTGACTTGAAAGAAAAAAAAACCCACTGTGCTAGCGTTTTAGAAATGGCGACATGTGTTTCAGACCACTTTGGACAGACACTGCCTCTAAATGCCTCTGCATAAAGAAAGTGGTTTTGGATGCAAGAGCCAAACCAGTACGCAGCAACCTTTGACACAGATGGGGAATTGCGAGTTATTCAACACATACAGAAAGGCACAGCAAAATATTTGTCAGTAGGTCCGCAACTAAGAATTTCAATTGTTGATAAGTCATCCCTATTGAAACATGAAATTCACAAATGCTTTAGTCAAAAAAAGGATGAACTATGCATGAATAAGCAAGAAGGAACAAACCTCATTCAAAAATAAATGTCCATTTTATATATTCCCCTTGTGCTGACAGTAAAAAACAAAAAGTATACACGTCAGCCCTATCTCAGAAGAGAAGGACTTATTTTGTACATGATTTTAAAAGCAGTCTTCCTCCTGCCTGTTTCTAACTGGGATAACAAAATCGCAGACCAAAGAAAACGCTTGCTATTTCGGTGGAAATAAGGATAATTTAACGTGTTACTGACCTTTTTACTGTGGACTAAACATAAAACAATTATAGTTGTTGGTGACCATGTTAATTGATGATGGTGATGATTTCTTTTTTCAGTGTTGACTAATCTTTACGATGTTTAAAATAGTTTTGTTGTTTTTAAACACATATTTTCATCTCTGGGGTGTCTTCCTATGGTAGAACGAAGACAGTGCAATTATGTGAAATGAGTGTATGGAATGACATCATGGTTCAATATCATTTCTTCTGGGACTCCTATTCTCAGTTTGACTCAAACATATACAGTAGAATTTTCATATGAACAGGCAAATAACCTTGTAATGTGTTTAAGAAAGAGTTAATAGAAGTGTTGAAGAAGTTGTTACTTCAATGACTTCACTAATAATAAAAAAAAACAAACAAACAAAAAAAAAAACGCCTTGACTTGTCTCCATGAACATGGGTGCAGCTGGACCAACAGGTTGAACCTGGTTCAATGAATGGTGCAGCATTGATGTGTTCAGACTCCTATTTAGTACATAATAAAAACAAAAGTTGATATTGCTGCTATTTCCCTTGAGGTACATACACTTCAAAGGTCATGAGAGAAAAGACAACTTTT
Organism: Paraplagusia blochii; assembly: GCA_016785265.1. NCBI lineage: Eukaryota > Metazoa > Chordata > Actinopteri > Pleuronectiformes > Cynoglossidae > Paraplagusia > Paraplagusia blochii. Next base: position 61,477 of record JAFBJS010003217.1, on the reverse strand, counting down.
CAGTGGATTTTCACTACTTAATGGATTGCCACAAAAAATATCTGGCACAGTCTGGGGTTCAAACACATTTAAACAAATATTAAATAACCATTTAAGTTTCAGGTGTGAAGTGTTAAATATAGGTTTAAAACCACTAGTAATTTAAAGATTACCATGGTGGAAGTTTAAAGTTTGGAGTTTAAAGCACCAAAGCTTTTGTTTAAAGCAGTGGTCAAACTACAGGACTTACTGTCAGTCCTTAATGGCAGCCGCAACACCAAAATTTTAACATTCAGTAACACTTCTATAGCTCTACTCTTACAGTTTATTCAGAAACTCCAGTAAATACAGTATAGCTTTTGTCATTTTTATTTTCATTTTTTCGTTTTAAGCAAGTCCAAACTAATTTTACACAGTGCCATGTGGCTGCATTTTAACCAAAAAGCAAAGTAGAGTATAGTTTGCTGATGTATGATTGCAACGAAAACCTGCAGTTACTCAACAAATGCCAGCGTGCCTGCTGAATGTTTATTACTTCCTCAAGGCCATAATGTCTCTGGACCAGGGTTTTAATAGTTTTGGATTTTTCAGTGTAGTTTCGTTTTAGTTAGTTTTGCCTTTTAGCACAGTTTTAGTTAGTTTTAGTTTTTCGTAAAAGCAACTAATTTAGTCTTAGTTAGTTTTAGTTTTTTCAAAAATGTTTAGTTTTAATTAGTTTTAGTTTTCGTTTAAGTTTTTGCGAGGTTCGAACAAAGACGAAAACAAAGGGTAATTCATTTCTAATTTCAGTTAGTTTCAGTCAGGACACATTTTCGTCTTAGTTAGTTATAGTTTTTTTTTTTAATTTAATGATCGTTTTAGTTAGTTTCAGTTAACAAAGAGTTTTTTTCAGTGATCGTTTTCGTTTTTTCGTTAGTTTTCGTTAACGATGATAGCCCTGCTCTGGACTGAGGAGCCCACTGGAATTTATGAAATATAAATGGAGTTGCCAGGTCAAAGACAAAGAGGTAGGCCAAAGAGAACATTGATGGATGTAATGAAGTAGGACATGGAGGTAGTTGGAGTCAGTGTAGAAGATACAGAGAACAGGGGGAGAAGGAAATTGTTGATTGGCTGTCGGAACCCCTTAATATTGAACAAGCCAGAAGGAAGAAGGTTATCAAAAATTTTGATACATTCATAGGACATTATAAGTTAGTCTTTTTAGATATTATTGTTATCTCTAACTACTTCAACCTTTTTAGTTTAGTTTAGTTTTTACACACGCACACACACTTATAATACGTTTATACTTTTAATTTAATAAGTTATATTTTCTTTTACCATAATCTGGACCATACATTACTGGCTTTATTTAGTTCTATTTACTTTTGAAATCATATTTTTTTCAGTTATCAATTAACAATATTTAATGTTTTGCCAGATTCTTGCATAATTAGTTCTTACATGATTAGAATAATTTGTATTATATAAGTGTTGTGTTATAAGAGTGTTATATAATTATCACAAATGCCTTCAAAGAAAAGAACATCCTAAAAATGGCAGCTCTTGCAAAAATATTATTTTTTGAGCGTGATTCTCCAGTTTCACTGGTTTAGAGTCTTCAATTATCCTGACCAGATTCTGCATATTTGTTCAACCCTAAAAGGAAGCACAAGTACTGCATTTGAGACTGCTTTTTTGGTCATCATAAAAAAAAGGAAAAACAACAAAAAAAGATTTATCAGTGATCATCCATCATTGATAACAAAATTAGTAAAAAGTATGCAAAATAAGTAAGAAGTAAGTGGTAACCAAAATTATTTAAGAAGCCAACAAGTGAATGTTGGAACGGCTCATAGTTACGGATTGCCCACCCTGCACTTTAACCTTAGTCTGTTACTAAAAAAACAAAAACACATAAGGACATTCCATGGTTTTTAATTGAATAAAAAACAAATTCAACAGCCAAATTTTATGCTGAGCTTTACCCCTCGGAGTGTGTACCTTCCCTTCCCCCACAGACAAAGTCTAAACTTTGCAGCAATGACAGCTGCCTCTGAACTGCTCCTTTAACACCGGGCTCTGCCCTCGCTCTCTCCCAGAACACAGTCAGCCCTGCTATTTATGTACCTGTTTACCAACACTAAAGCAGAGTGAGCACTAAATTCCCTTTCAGCATTACTCCATTCACACAACCACGTATATATAAACACACACACACACACATACATCACAGCTAGGTCCCATGCCCTACTTTTTTTTTCTTCAAAAGTTTCAAGGCAGGAGTTACGACCAGTAGAGGGGTTGGCTGAACTGGATAAAAGGAACCAGTGTTCCCCTGCCATCCCTGGTCTGGAAACCACAAGGCTGGGCTTTCTCCTGCACTGGAGGTGGGAGGGGCCTGTGGGCCAGAGCCTTGCAAGCAAATGTCTGCTGCTTCAATGCAGTTAATCACCATGTTATGTACCTGCAGTGTACGCACACGCATCAGAAGATCAAAACAAGTGTGCGCCTTCGAAACTGAATAATAAATTTTTTGTCTGATGCAATCTAAAGTGTTATAGATTTAAATTTTCTTCACTTGGCTTGTCAGGGTAAGCAATCTTGTTGCCCAACACTACTACACAGAGCCGGCAAGGTGCAAAATGAATCAAAATGTTTTGAATTTTATTGCTCTTGTCCCAGCTTATATTGTATTTGAATAATAACCATAAAACTAAGATTAAAAGGTGTTAAAAAGTGTGCATATTTGAAGGAGTTTTTTGTATCCCAAAAATTTGACCAATTCCAGGCACTTGTTTGAATCAGGACATTTTTACCACATCAAACAATTTTATCCACCATTTAACTTACCTTACCTTGACCAATGTCATATAATTATTGTCTACAATAATTTAACTAATTGCATACAATTAGACTAACCAACTAAAAAAAAAAAGAATTCAGCAGAAAACTGCAACTGTGTCAAAAGTAGGTCATCCACATGTGCCTCATATTTATAAGCAGCTACAACTGATGAGCAGACAACCAGGATATTTATACAGGGACCTTCCATTATGTTCATTTATTTTTATAGTCACTGCTATAGAGTTGTGACAGATACAGTCCACAGATACAGTCGACTGGTTGTCATTGTCAAATATTTTTGGACATCATTCTCATTTATTAATACCTCATACTGTCTAAGGACCATACTTATCTCTCTCAGCTAAAATCGGCTGTATTTGGTCATGGTTCAAGGTATTTAGCATTTTCCTTGATATTGTGCAATTTGTGATTGCCAAAATTTTGACAGGATCAGCTGTTTAGGGTTATTATCAGCTAATTTTATAACCTTCCAGTCTTTATTTTCAATATACCATCCATGTTACTGCTCTTACACTCACAGACAAAGGGAGATAAACTGTATTTTTTTTCCTGTAGCAACAAAACACATCTGTGTGGTCTAATAACATTTTCCATGACTCTATGGTGGTAAATATAATTTATTAACTTATAAGACAAGTGACACAAGTGGAGGCCATAGCAGAGGCCAAAGTGCAGCAGAGGAGCACAGTCAAGACCAGATATATGATTAACCAGTAGATAGGTGCCAATAATTAACAATTTCAGATGTCAGTTATTGTAGGGGATGTGTGCAAAATAATTATACCTGTACATATATAATGCATCTGTACATTGAATTACTAGTTAAACAACAGCAAGGTTGGATGTAAAGGTCAATACAACAGAGGATTCAGCTTTGCTGTGGTCCTGTATAAACAAGAGATCAGATTACGGTACTTCTGTCACTTAATGCAACTACATACACCTATATATGTGCATGTTTCTGTGTGTGAGTCTTAGTGGCAAAGTGGGATTCTTCATTTTCCTTCACAACTCACTAAGTTGGGATTTAAAGCAGGGAATTCAGGACACGGCAAAGATCAAAAGGTGTCAAGACAGATGAGAGGCACTAGTGTGAAATCCCTGAGCCAGAGTCTCAACACAGAACTGTCTGTTCCCACACCCACAATAAAGGTTACCGACAGTAAAAGCTGGATGCTAACCCTTGTGTCAATAACGGCTTAAACAGCAGTAGATGCATTCTTCTGCTGTTGTGTACGTGTTAAGCTAGCCTGTTACCCGTGATGGTTTGTAGACAACATGTTTTGCACAAAAATGTCGTCTGGACCACTTACGGTGAAAACACTGAACAAAGTTTTTACCAACAAATGAGAAGCTTACACACAACCCCCATTTCAGTGCTTCGGATTACATCTCCCTCCTGCATACTGTCCAGCAACCATAAGCAGAAGCACTGAAACAAAGACCATCTCTGTGTCCTCAGAGTGCCGTCATGCACTTCTGGAGTGTGAGAGTTCATGCTTCAGGACTGAGACCACAGACGGACACAAAAACATCTGGAAAGATTGATAGAAGGTAGAACCCATCATCTCGCCTGGCCCGGCCAAGGAAACAGGAATTGCATAGGGAAAGTGACCCAACCCATCCAACCAAGGATTTACGCACTGAAATTGCAAACTAAAAAGCTTTTCTAGAGGTCTCCCTTATAACCTAAAATATAAGCAACATACGTTTGTCATTATTTTTTGTAACAACACATTCAAGCATATGTACGATATTTAGAATTCTGGCCAACCTTAGAAGACTTTTTGAAGAATTCCTCTGTATTAGTAACGTTAACTAAAACCATGGAGGCAGCCATGCTGCTGCACTGTTTTCATCAATCAGTTACTTGATTGATGTAACATGATCACATAATGTACCATATTTAGGTTGATTTAACTTTAACTTTATTTATTTATAGAGCACATTTCATACAAGCATGTAGCTCAATGTTGCCGCATGCAACCACAACCAGAAGCTATCTCTGCATAAAATTCCCCCGCTTTACGGAATTGACAGGATTTTTTGGGATAAACTTTTTGCTGCAAGTTTAACATAACTCTTAAATTAGGATCTTAGGATCATGAAAATATTTCTTAGCCTAATGATTGAGTCCACAGCATGCGTCGTGCCCCAAGTCATGCATTTAACACCTCCTCATCAATGTGCAACTGCACCGCTTCAAAATAGTTGCCAAACCATAGGGCCCCACTACAATTTCGTTTGGTTCTGCTAAGGCCAAAATTATGTGGCACTACACCTCCTTCTTCTCTAAATTGATAGATCAGGTATGGAGATGATCTGCTTCACCAAACCAACTGGTACACCGTGTCCACCATTAAGACAGCTCACCAGCATCTCCCCTGAGGAGTGCCAGTCATCACATAGCATTCTTAGGTTCTTTTACTGTTGTGTGGCCTGAAGCAGTGATTCTCAACTGGTCTCACTCTGGGACCCACATTTTCCTGTGGTCAATAAGTTGCGATACACTCTCATAGAATTCTAACCCGCCCCCCCAAAAAAATTAGAAAAATCACTTCTTTTAACATACACATTTTATTCAGCCAAGTGTGCCTTTCAAAATAAGACTTTCTAAAATAAAACACACGCTCAGCAGCTGATTCACATTATTTTGATTTTTGACCAGATGCTTGTGACCCATTCAGAACAGGTTTACGACCAACTTTTGGGCCCCACCAGTTGAATACCACTGGCCTAAAGCTTTATGACCTACTGTCTTACTTTGTGGCATGAGAGCAGCACAGGAGAGCAGAACTGAAGCTAAGTGGTTTTGTTTAACCACATTGTACTGGACAAAAACATAGTCTAATTTTGATAGCTGTTGTCTGTTTGTTTTAAGAAGGCAAAATAAAATAACAGCAATGAGCAATATGAAACGGCCCCATCCCCATTCACCGCCCCACCCTACACACACACACACTTCACTCCACTCCAATCCACTCCCAGGTGCCAAGATAGAGTATAAACACAATATATATTAATTTAATTTGTCCAACTGCTAGGAAAGTATATACGTATGAGTGCATAACGAACCTACAGAACAACAACAAAAATAAAGTCTGGCCTGTCACAATTTCTTAGCTTAAGACTTCAAGACAACAAATGGATATGCATAAGATTATACAGCGTCTGCCTCAACAGTGTCTCAAAGCTACATCTGCCTGCATCATTACCCTTGTGACTACATACATTTGTAGCACAGCAGCAGGTAAACACGCTCACCATGAGTGTTACACACTGCTCAGTGAGTCATTGCACATGTTTGTTTACTGTTGACCCTCCACTTTGACTTAGTTTACTCTTACATCAAAGGGAAGGAAGACGTGCTCCAATAGCTCCTTTCGCACTACTTCCTTTTGGCTTCTCAATGTGTCTTGCAGTGTTGTGGTTAGTGGGCATGGTTTAAAAGACACACTGTCAACTAAATACAACAATCTGTAAGGACTACCGGTAAGCCATACACCACTTACATCTCAATTGTATCCTTGAATTCCAAAATAGAAATGTTTTTTTTTTGCAATGGATAAAAAAAAAATACTGTCAATCTTTCACCACCTCCTAATTATAATATCCCATAAACCCAAACAAGGTTTACAAAAATAACCTTATAATACAATAATATAGATACAGAATCTGATCACTTCTTGTTTTCCACTCTCCTTGTCCCATCCTAAGGAGCTGCTACAGCAATAATTATATTCAATTTCACTCGTTTCATTTCGTTTTCTGCATCTTCACCTTTCACTCCCTATATTTCCTCCTGTCTTTTGGGCGTCCTTTTTGCAGAAATTCTTTTACCAATGTATCCAACGTACCTCCTCTGATCTCATCCATTATCCTGTCCATCCTTATTTCTGCTAAAGAGAAACGCAGCATCTTTAACTCCTCCACCTCCACCTCTGTTTCCTGGTATCTATCCATTGCTAGTGTCTCTAATCCCTCAATCACGGCTGGTTTAACAAACCTGTACACCTTTCCCTTCATCTTAACTGACACTCTTTTTCCATCTGTTTCATCCTGCTTGTACTCTATTCCTCACTTTTATTTCACTGCCACCCCAGGTCTGAACAGCTGATCCCAAGTACTTAAACTACTGCAGTGAGGTTGACCACTAAACAAGTATTTTGTCTTTACTATTGCATTCTGGATCCCTGTCATCCCTGGATCGGTTTGCTTTAAATACACCATTCCATCAACATCAAATATCTGCCAGTGTTGTTGTTGTATCTTAAGATATCTCAGGACAAGTCCAAAAAAAAGGGAGAGTGAACAAGAAACAAACAGAAACAACAACTTCCAAAGTGGCTCAAGCAGCAATGTGGTTCTTTTAAAGTAGCTTTGTATATAGCCCCTTTAAGTACTCAATTTAGTGGCTGGTATTTATGCTTTAACTCTCATTGGCAGGACTTTAAAAGTATTAGTTGCATAGCACAGCACTTTCGGTTGTTGAGCCATTTCAAATAGCTATAGTTGTACTTGTTTAAACCAAAAGACAGCAGACTAATGTAAACCCTCCAGGTAAAGCTTAAACCAGTTAAAACGTAGCTCAACATCCAAACATGGAAACTCTCTTCCCACTTATTGTCACCTGTTTTCATGAAAAAATTAAAAGCCTTTACAGTATGCAAAAAATTATAATATTTAACAATTTATTCTGCCATAATAAAATAAATTTATAAGTTATATGGAGGCACACTCCATATTAAAATGATTTAATTGAAGTCTGAATATATCAAATTAAGACAACAGCATGTCAGGACAACAAAATCTGATGCTCTATATCTAAAATATTGTTTTAATGATAAATGCCAACTAATTCATGAGGAAAGGTACACAAAGGTACACAGGTCCTGTATTCAGCATTCAGGGCATTCAGCATAAAACAAGAGAATGCGGGTTTCGGTTGCTGCTCAAAGTTCCCTATTTGGTTCTGTACTGTAGCGGTCATCTTACTTGCCCTACAGATCCTCATTTCAAGCAGAAGGACCAAGGGGTTCAAGCTCCAAACAAACCTCCCTGGCATTGGCCTGTTGGTTGCAATTAACTATTTTATGCTACCTCTTCCTTTGGCAAAGTTAAATGATTAAATAGTGTTACTGGAAATTTCCATGTCTAAATTGCAGACCATAAAGTTATTAGAAATATTGCATAATACTTTACTGTCAGCAGCATTACGTCGCCATAACTGTTTGTTTCAGCCCATTCAATCATATTCAATAAGCACCACTTAGAATCTATTTGGTCCACTGCTTATGACTTTTGGGAGAATTCCACGTAATTGTAACATTAAGTAAAACCATGGAAGCAGCCATGTTGCCAGACTGTTCAATGTCATCAGTCTTAATGGGTCAAGCACAACTCATATGTCCAATCATGCGGCTAAAATCTTGTTATTTCCTGAAGAAGCAAGTTCTTCACTAGAAAAAAATATTCTACAAATGACTGACCACGTATTTTTTGTGTTACCAGAAACCCGCCTTTGTTAATGTGACAATTTGTGACATTTTATGAGCACACAGCACTTCTAACATAATCCAACAAATGATTTTAACATATTAAATCTCAACACATCCAAAGTCAAAACCAACAGCCTCAGGCAAAAAAAAAAGGTTGACAAGATTAAGGGCTAGGATTGAAGATCAGTGACAAAGTCCTTAACGCTAACTGAATAGTGTTATAACTGAATGACAATTATTGGTAATACAGTAATAAACAACACATGTATAAAACTCACATTTATGTCAAAAAACTCCTCGGAGTCGTCCAACCACTGCACTCGAATCTGTTTTCCTCGTGTATGGCTTCTGCTCCCGCCCACCATGTTTCCACTAAGGCTCTGGCCTGGCTCCAGAGTGCTGATTCCAGCATTGAACTTGGTTCCCAGCCTGGTGCCAGGGGTCTGTAGGGCCCGGTATGAACCCTCAATCTCCCCCATCATCCTCCCCTTCCAAAACCACCTCACTCCTGCAAAGAGACAAAAGTTGTCACGATACGGATAAAAAGTAATCACAACCAGCATCAAAACCCCTTAAAACAAGAAATGTCTTCTTTAGAAAATACATTTGCAAAGAACAAGTACACATGCAGGTTGTGTCATTTCCTTGTCTTTTCCATTGATTTTAACTGAAAAAACAATGTTTACATTGCAGCAGACCTTCGAATAGAGGCCTAAAAATAAAATCCACTTCCATACCAGCAAGGTTCATTTGTTAATATGGGGAGGATAGTGATGCTGAAGTGTGATTCTCGCCAGCCATGCAGTATGTTCCCCATTAAATAAGTTATGGGGCCTTTACATTAGTTTGCCAGCCTGGCTGCTCACACTTTTTTTGTGAAAATTGTAAAAAAAAATTTTTGAATTTTCTCTACAAATGCTTTCTTTCCAGAATAAAATATAATGAGAAAGGTAAAGTACAAACACACTATTCACACACATATAGTTATGCAAGAGGGGATTTATCATTTTCTTTATCTATTTCTTGATTTCTAAGTGACGAACAAAAAATATTTATTTTTCTTGATACCAAAAAAAGCTGATTTTGAAATACAATGAACATCCTCTACGTTAGTCTGTTCTCAGGTCGTTCATAGAGACATTTGACAAGTTAACTGTTTAAGTTTCTACACAGAACTTTCCAGGTGTGTTCAATGACTATCAAGTCATTCCACCCAACCTTTTAACGCTGGTTAAACAATAAAGCATTGGTCACCTGTGAGACGACCCCTAATGAAGACAGCAGTAATGATATTCGTGTGCTGTTATATTTTAGTTATCATTTACAGTTGACAATGCTGAGCATATGAAGTTATTGTATTTTTAGTATTAGTATCTTTAGTTAAAGATTGCTGCTACTAATTCAAACGATATATTACAAGTGATTTATGAGGCGTTCATTGACTGCTACGTTTAGCCATCAGTTAAGCAATAAGCCGCGTTAAGAACTGAGCGCTTAAAAGCCGCGTGTGCGGCCTAAAACTCACAATAAACGCAACTTAAGTGGAACACTGTGAATCAACACCCTCCAAAAAAGTAATAAAACGTGCCCTGGTCTTAACTCGGCTGTTGTGGCCGAACTTTTGGGTACGCTTTAAACACCGGTGGCGTAAGAATGTCTGGAGTGTTCTAAGCACGACTGTGGTTGTTTATTTTATTGTGAAGAGTACTTTCGTTTCAGAAAAACAAGATTTTAGTCGCAGACATATTCTGGAAAAAGTCAGAGAAAACTCACCGTACGTCCCGTGCAAAAACTAAGGTTTCGGGCCAGCAGAGAAGTGGAAACAGCCCCAGTTTATGGCTCCTTGGCTTCGTCGTCTTTCACAGTGCAGCAGCTCGGCTCTGATTAGCTGCAGCTCGTCGTCGCCGCGGTCTGATTGGTGGAGACTTATGTGAGGCTTGAGAAGGGAAGGTTTCACCGCTCGCTTTATTCACAGGGGCGTTGACATAAACAGTCTAGACAAGGGACTGTCCGGGAGGCTGCAAGAAGTGTCACCGCCATTAAACGTGTTAATAAGAACACGTAATTAAGCAACGCCATTTTAGTACCATTAAGATTCTTTCTATTTTCAATTGAAAGTTTAAGTCAATTGGACCTTTAACGGTCAATTGGACCCTTAGCTGGAATCCAACACTGATCTTACTTGGGTAAATATGATTATTAAGAAACTGATTGAGCCATCGATTTTAATTGGCTCTCATTACCTTAGTTGGAAGACTTTCAAATGCATTATACAAATTAGTAGTTTTCTTCAAGATGTTTCACCTCATATTCTTTACAACTCAACTTCACAGTGGGCCACAATTAAAAACAGTCATGTAGTCAAGGGCCAGACAGAATATTTATTGCAAAAAAAAAGCTGTAAATTTAGCCCTTGTCCAGATATTTAATGCTGGACTGGTGCTAGGGTCTCTTGGGGCAACATACTGCTGGGGCTCCCAAACCAAAATTTCTGGGCCCCTAGTGGCCACAGCCCCAAGCAACATCTTCAACTGTCTCCCCTGATAAAATGATGATTTTTGGGAACATTGAATCTGGAGCAGTTGTCTAATATTATCAATGCATGAGAAATTAAATCTGAAACAAAATACACCTGTGTTCTTGAGGCTTCAGTTACACTTTTGTCTTTAAAATGTAATTTTTGGGTACTATATCATTTATTGATTCATCTTCTTAGTCTTCCTCTTGATCAGGATACCAAAAAAGTAGGCTTTTTAGCAAACATCAAATCATGCCAAGGTACAATTTTAATCAGTCTCAGTTTACAGTGCTTGCTACATTAATTAAACAACAAAAAAATACATCCATAGAATGTATGTTGGGGTCATTAGAGACAAGTTTATTCTGTTTCATAACAGCAGTTGTGTTGTTGTGGTGATTCACTAGAATCTAGGTTGCATTTTCCCTGTTAAAAAATGAACTAAAATTAGATGCACCGAGAACACAGAAATAAATTATTATGCCTATTATTAATACCATTGCATTTATGATTATGGCCCTGTGTGTATCTTTTCAAAGCATAAAAAATGAAAAATAGTGATTAAACATGTAATTCTTTGTAACTGTAATACAAAAATATAAAAATGAATCAGTTGTGTCTGTTTTTTTGATCATTTTAGCACATGCTCCCACATCCAAGTATTCATCTTTGTAATGCAGAGCCAAGTCCACAGAGATCTGAGTGTCTTTGCATTGTTTTTTAGACAATGGTCTGTCTCAACCTCTACCCTGTACCCTGCAAAAAAATTTTTTTTCTTCAACAGCATTAAATTAGCTGATGTTTTTAGTAAGATGATAAAACGGGGCTGGAAGAGAGAAAATGTTCTCACTGTAAACTATGTGTCTATGTGTGGGGGACATGGAGATAGTTGTCAATTCACAGAAGGCAGGGGAGTTGTTGAGATTGAGTCAGAAGATCCACTGTAGCGACCCCTGGTGGGAAAAAAACGAAAGTTGAATGTGTAGAAAACTGAAAGACTTGTCAGTCTAGTATATTTCAAGAGGGGAAAGGTAAAGGGGCGCTCTCTAGTGGTTATTTATTAAACCTTACAATTTGGGAGAAAAAAAATCAGACTAAGATTGTAAAATTTGAAACTTCTTAAAATGTCATTCTGGAGATACCCAGCGAACGAATACAACACAAAAATTGTAAGTCTTAAGTTGTCCTGATCCGTCATCCTAGGGACCTTCTCGTTTTCATTTCGTCTCTGTTTATTGATTTGTGGCTATACTATAGAATTTCTTACTATTTTTTTTGTACCACATTGACATGGATAATCTGACTGTAACGTATCAGCCCTATCTGTAACTCTGCCTGTGTTTCAAATAGGGCAGGTGATAGAAACTCAAGATGGGGGAAGGGAACCGGATGTAACAAAACGTTTTTATTTTCAATACTTTCTATATATGTTCAACAGGTAATTTTAGCATTAGCTACTGTTGTGGAAACTGATGTTGCGCTCATTTGCCTTACTTTTTCGAGTTGGGGATTAAGTGTAAAATTAATATGCAACTATTTTCTTTTGACTCCATCCGTATTTAATAGACATCGTACATTAGTAAAATAATATTCCGCAAAAAATAGAAAACAATTGGCTTATGTGTACGTGGTGGTTGTAGAGGACACTGGCATGTCGTACATGTAACCGGACGCTTCTTCGTGACGTGGCAAAAAGTGATTGGCGGGTGACTCTGGTATATATTTTGCCAAACTTTAACCCCACCTTCTCGCCAGTGGAATTTAATATCAGTGCCTGCACCTTTAGGGCAGACGTGAACATAAAAGAAGTAAGTACTTTACTTTTTTCCTCTGCTAGGATAAACGTATACCTATGTCATGACAATTGCAGGTAGACGAAGCCAATTGCGGTGGTGGTACTTGTTGTAGAAGGAATGGGAAGGGAGCACAGACAGTTTTAGTTCGAAACCTTGGTGGGTGCAGTGTATTTTGGCCTGACGCCGTGTCTTTTCTACGGCTCAGTTCTAAGTGCCTACGTGGACTGAACGAGCTCAGAGCTCACTGTAATCCAGGCTAACACTAGCAATGCTAACTGCCCCATATCCGTTTTACTTGAAAATACTGTTCCTCTAAAGTCCCGGTGGTATACAATTTTATTTCAGTGAAAAAAAGCAACTGGATATTACGTGGCCAGTTAATAAATATGTTGACTGTCTTTCACAAACTCGCAAATTGTAAATCCCAAAGTTGTGTTTGAGCAGTGCTAGCGACTAGCTGGCTGCTACTTGAGACCACATTCAAAGTTGTTAGCTCACTAACTGACTTGAGCCGTGAAATTCTCTTAAGCGGGATTAGTCTTTCTTTTTACATTGTATTTGTAGTTCTGTTGTCGACGAGATGACTTAAGTGTAAATCTGATTGAAGACGCAATCAGTTTACTTATGTTGGACTATTTGGAGATAGCTTGTAGCTAAGGGAGTACGTGTCATTCGTAATTGTACACTGTTGAGTGCCATAATGTAATGAGATAGTCGATCGACAAACTAACCTTATTGTTACATTAAATAAAACGATTAACCCAAAGATGTAATCATCCTAAATATTACCCAGAAAACAGGGCGTCAACCATAACGTATATTTAAGTTTTCTTAAGCACGACAGACGTTTTAATGTTTTCATGATTTTTGAAATGTTAATCATTTCATAACGTTAAATAGTTGCTATCGTATTATTGTTTCTACAGTATTCGTCTTTTTTGTACATTTTGTATTTTACTCTTGCTCGGTGGTGTACTGCTGCTGGAGCCATCATTTCCCGAAGGGTACTCCCGAGGAATTACTAAACTTCTACCTATTTACTTAAGCATTTGACCATTAAAAAGACTGTTGTCCTTATATTGGTAATGGTGACATTCCAATGTTGTCTGGCTGTTTGGGTCTGTTCGAGCCAAGCTACCTATTAACCTCGAAGCTACGTGTCACATTTTCAGACACACCATAGCTGTAAGTTTAAAGAAAGTTTGCGTATTGACACAATGTCGTCTAATAAGAAGATTCCAGCAGTCTGCTTGACGTCCGTGTCAGTTTTCATAGTCATTATTAGAAGTATGTCGTTGTGGATTTTTGTTTTCGTAAATCTGAGCAAACCTTTTTTTTAGCAGAGAAGCTACCTGTAACAGTCACAGATAGCAGGCAAAGTTTATAGCAAGTTGGCTAACGAGCGATCGTATTATTTCGTTGACGTCGGATTCGTTAATCTTTTTTGCTGGCGTTTACATTAACGACGACCGCTGTGTCGCTTAAGAGCCTTACAGTATATCATCTTTTTTGTCCCTTAGTTTTATGCTATTTGATCCCTTCTGCATTAGCAACTATGACGTTTGCTAGCCAGAAGTCTATCGTGTCATTAGGCAGCTGTCAGGTTTTGATTTAATGTGACTAACAACGAATGGCAAGTCTTAAATCTGGGTTTTCCCACCTGATCTGTATTGACTAATGATTTTGACAGGGTGCTGCTATCAAATACCACATCACGTACAGTTATACAACACCGCGTGCCCGTTAGCAGTAAAGCCCTAAGTTAAATGATATGAAATCGTTATTATGCAATATTGGTTTTATGCACCTTTTCTGTGGACTTCATACCTTAGCCGTTTGATTTACGAAAATACGTAAAAGTACACGCAAAAGAAGAGAAATGTGGGTGACACGTGTCATATGATTTCATGGATTCCGTTCTTGCTGAGTCACCACTGCTGTGAGCAGACTTCGTCGCTGTCGCTGTTGAAGTTTTTACTAATGTCTAATCTAATATATGCAATTGCTTTTAAAGCGTTTTTTTTAATTTTGTAAGTTCGATAATTCTTTTTTTTTTTTTAAATATGCTTTTAGTATGATCTTATTCCTCCGTCCATAGTGGTTGTTTTTCATTATGGAAATCTTTTAAAACACTGACCAAAATAAACCAGTTCTGACTCAAAGTATTAAAAAAAAAACATATATACTTTGTCCCATTTAAATTAACAATTACCGTACTACCTTTACCGCAACACTGACGCTTTAACTAGATCTCCAAAAGTTAAGGGTTGACCAATGTTTATATTTTATCAAAAAATACTTTAATTCCTGAAACACAAATTAATTGAAGCACTTGTTAAATGTCAATTAAATTGTAACTAAATTTTGATACCGTTGTCAATGTTTAAAAGAAAAAAGTATTAAAAGGGCATTTTGTGCAAAATGTTAACTGTAATGCTGCCTTTTTTATGTTGTATTTGAGAAAAAAATGCAACTGAAAA
>JAFBJS010003217.1:7121-46181 GCA_016785265.1 Paraplagusia blochii | reverse complement strand
GAGAAAAAAATGCACTGAAAAGTAGCAGTATTCGATTGAATAAAGCAAAGTGAAGAAAAAATTTAATAATGTAAACCACCAAAATATATGTTTTTTTTTTTTTTTAGGCAAAAGCTGGCAGGCTGACAGGAACTTGCATCTTCCCAGGACGGATTATCTGGTAACTGACCATTTAGCTGGTGAGTATTAATGAAAAATTCTAGGTCGTGGCAAATCAGATCCACTTGATAATAAATTGTTGCAAAATTCAATTTTCTTTCAAGAAACCTACAAATGAAATACCTTACATTAGTTGGCTGAGGTTAGTTGGCTACACAAGGTATTTTTTACACTCTTATAGAGTCAACAGTGTCCTCCCCGTAGACTCCAAAAACAAATGTTTTCACCATTAATAACGCAAAGCAGTTTGACTCAATGTTGCGATTGACATCTGTCAACTTTATGTAACTGCACTACTTATTACTCCTTATCCTTTGGGCACACCCTACTGTTCTGCAACCCTTGGAGTTAGTTCGGTTAAAAACCTCTAACCAAAGTTTGAAACCCACACCTCTGTTTCTTTTATCATTCTTTATCACTGAGGGTCTGAGCCTATGTACGACATAGATGGGAGAGATTGTTACACTTACTATGACACTGCTGATAAAAACAAATACGAAAACAGTGAGAACCTCAAAGTCCATTCATGATATGCATTAAGGTTGATTGCATGGTAAACTAATCATTGATTAGATTTGTGAATCTAGGAGAGAAAACCGAGGAGGTACTGTTATGTATACAAAAGGGGAATAATACTGATTCATTCAACTGAAAATGTAATTAAAGGAATTGTTATGTCATAGCCAATCAATTCAAGTAACCTGTGTTATGCTGTGGTAGTCTTTTTGGTGAATTTAATATTAAGGATTGGACTGGTTGTCTTAATAATTTACACTATAAAAATAAAGTTGCATTGTCTACATTACCTTTGTACATGTTAAATGTGATTTGACATTGAAAGAAACCTTCAATGAAATATTTAATCTTTTCAGTGGCACACTCGGACTCTGTGTTTAACGTGGGATTTTAACCATGAGCTCAGTCGCTGTACTTACGCAGGAAAGTTTCAATGAGCACCGCAGTGGGCTCCTGTCAGAGCAAAGTGGTGGTGAGTTTCTTACTTGTATGAATTGTAGGAGCAGCAGCCTTGTTCAAATCATTACAATGCACTAAATTAACTGTAATTCCTGTAACAGGACCCAGTGCTGGAGAGGAGGAAGATGCCCTTCCTACTTATAAGGATGCCTTCCCACCTCTACCTGAGAAGGCTGCCTCAACAGAGGGGACCCAGGAAACTGTCTGGACTTCCAAGATCCGTCCTCTGAAGTCTTCTATCATCACCCAGGTGTTACACTAAAAACCTTTAATTTAAAGATGTTTTTTTTCGAATGTATGTGTGTGTTTAAGACAAATAATACAAAAAATGGGGAATAATTTGCTTTAAGTTCTGAGCCCTGTATGCACCTGTAGGGAAACATTAATCTTATGGCCTACAAACTAATAAGAAAGAAAATCTTGCATTATAAAATATCTCTATACTTATACCTATACTTGGACTAACTATTGAAAATACTCTTTGGTTTCACATAGGTTTTCCATGTGCCACTTGAAGAGCGCAAGTACAAGGACATCAACCAGTTTGGGGAAGGAGACCAAGCGAAAGTCTGTGTAGACATCATGAATAAGACTGGAGCCCATCTGGAACTCTCCCTGGCTAAAGATCAAGGCCTCTCCATCATGGTTTCAGGAAAACTAGATGCTGTGATGAAAGCCCGCAAGGAGATTGTGTCCCGACTGCAGACTCAGGTCAGCAGACCTCCTGATATTATCAGTTTTTATTGCATTATTAGATTGCTCAGTACTTAAAGTCTAAAGGCACTTTTGTCTTCTACTGACATCAGGCTACAGCTGCTGTTGCCATCCCCAAAGAGCACCATCGTTTTGTCATCGGTAAAAATGGGGAGAAGCTTCAAGAGCTAGAACTCAAGACTGCCACCAAAATCCAGATACCACGACCTGACGACCCCAGCAATCAGATCAAGATCTCTGGCACAAAGGAAGGCTTGGAGAAGGCAAAGCATGAGATCTTGCTGATCTCTGCTGAGCAGGTATTGCAACATTTTTTTAGACTGAAAGTTGTATATCGACAAGAAAATACAAACTACAGTACAAAACTAAACAGTAGTTTAGTTTTAAATAATAATTTTAAGTTTATACATTTTCTTTTTAAAATTTTGGATATTTAAGCTTTTGCCTTTTTTTTTTTCCAACAACCTTTAGGACAAGCGTGCTGTTGAGAGGGTGAACATTGATAAAGTGTACCATCCATTCATCACTGGTGCCTTCAACAAGTTGGTAGCAGAAATGATGCAGGAGACTGGAGCACGCATCAATGTTCCTCCTCCAAGTGTGAACAAGACAGAGATAGTCATCACTGGGGAAAAGGAACAGGTGGCCCTTGCTGTGACTTTGATCAAGAAGATCTATGACGAGAAGGTTTGTTAAAATTGAAAATGAGTCTTGAACTGAAAACCTGACAAATGGTAAATTCTTATTTTCATCTGTTGTATTGCAGAAGAAAAATGCCACTACTATTGCAGTGGAAGTTAAGAAGTCTCAGCACAAGTATGTGATCGGCCCAAAAGGAAATACCCTGCAGGAGATTCTGGATAGAACTGGTGTGTCTGTTGAAATCCCACCATCTGACAGCAGCTCAGAAACTGTAATACTTCGCGGAGAGCCAGATCGTCTTGGTCAGGCTCTCACTGAGGTTTATGCTAAGGTAAAAAAATCCTGAAACACAAATGACCAAGAAAAGAGGCATGTACTAAATAAAAACATTTCTCTTCCCAGGCAAACAGCTATACTGTTTCCTCAGTCTCGGCTCCTTCCTGGCTTCATCGTTTTATTATTGGCAAGAAGGGTCAGAACCTGGCTAAGATAACTCAGCAGTGGCCCAAGGTCTTTTTCTTTTTCTTACTTGCAATTGAAAAGCGTACTGTCACTTGTAGGTAACTTTGATATTTGTGTAGGTGCACATTGAGTTCACTGAGGGTGAGGAGAAGATCACCCTGGAGGGTCCAACCAAAGATGTGCAGATGGTGCAGAGTCAAATTGAAGCCATAGTTACTGATTTAGTGAGTATTTTATACAAGCTTACATGTTTGGTTCATACATTCTATTTTTAACATTTAAACAACTAAATGTGTAATGTCAAATCCTTACAGGTAAGTCGTATGGACTATGCAGAAATCAGTGTGGATCCCAAATTCCATCGGCACCTTATTGGAAAAGGAGGTGTTAACAGTAAGTACAGGATTGATGACATCAAATTTTTGGCTTTGCAACAATTAACAAAATATCCCAACAGAATGTTGAATTATTATTTTTTTTGCTAGTCAACCGCATTAAAGAGCTGCACAAGGTTACTGTCCGCATTCCACCTGACAATGAGAAAAGCAACTTGATCCGTATTGAGGGAGATCCTCAAGGTGTACAGGAAGCCAAGAAGGAGCTGCTTGAGCTTGCTTCACGCATGGTCGGTATATATTTTTTAGCTAGTATATTCTTGAATGCATGGATAGTTCTGCATTTACAACTGCAAGTCTTGTCTCACAGGAGAACGAGCGTACAAAGGACCTGATCATTGAACAGCGTTTTCACAGAGCCATCATTGGCCAAAAAGGAGAGAAAATTAAAGAAGTGCGCGATAAATTCCCAGATGTGAGTCTCAAACTGTTACATGTGGTTGACATGTCTGTAATTTTTTTTTCTTATCGAGTGAGAGTTAACTGTATTTTCTTTATTTAAGGTCATCATCAATTTCCCAGACCCAGCCCAAAAAAGTGACATTGTTCAACTTAGAGGTCCACGAAATGAGGTGGAAAAATGCTCCAAATTTATGCAGAAGATAGTAGCTGAAATGGTAAGTTTCAGTGACAGTTTATATTTTATATTCTTTTATATTATTAGTTCTTCTCTGTTCAGATTATTTAATGACATGTTTTACCTCTTTAGGTTGAGAACAGCTTCTCTGTCTCAGTCCCAATTTTCAAGCAGTTTCACAGAAATATAATTGGAAAAGGAGGATCAAACATCAAGAAGGTACAGATATCCTAGAGAATGAGTTAAACTCCATCCAATGTCTGTTAACATGTGGCCACAGAGGATGACTTGGATTTTTTTAAAATTTTTTTTTAGATTCGGGAGGAAACAAACACAAAAATTGACCTTCCCGCTGAGAATAGCAACTCAGAGATGATCATTATCACTGGGAAGAAGGCAAACTGTGAGCTTGCACGGAGTCGCATTCTCGCAATCCAGAAGGAGCTGGTGAGCAAAATTACATGTTTGAAATTCATGTCGACTTTTAACCCAAGGACTCTCATGTTTCTGTTTGTAGAAAGGGAATGTTAATTTGTATGTACTCACATTTTTAGAATATAAAAACCATTTTTTTTCTTGAAATAAATTACAAGAAAATAATAACAAGACATTTTTGTAGTTTAAAATGCAATTAAATGCATTTAAATCTACTCTTTAAGCTTTACATGTTAAAAGCAGTCCATTGTGTTTAGGCCAACATCACAGAGGTAGAAGTTTCCATTCCATCCAAGCTGCACAACTCCTTGATTGGATCAAAGGGCCGTTTGGTGCGCTCCATCATGGAGGAGTGTGGTGGTGTACACATCCACTTTCCTTCAGAGGGATCTGGAATTGATAAGGTGACCATCCGTGGACCTGTTGAAGAAGTGGAGAAGGCCAAGCAGCAACTGCTGGGCTTAGCAGAGGAGAAGGTTAGTACAAACATCATTAGATCAAAACCTTTTTTTGACAGAAGTAGAATATAGTGTTGCCCATAGCTCACCCTAGCTCTAACCCTAACACCTGTAGACTAGGGTTAAAATAATCAATTGAAAGGTGTCTTAGGCCTAAAAAGGGCATTTCTGGTTGATAAGCGATGCATATCAACCAATATCCAAATCTGATCCAGTACTGTTGTAATCGATATGCTTGACTCTTAAATATTTTATCAAATTGTACATGTAACCGATTCACCAAATACAGAAATCCATGTTTTCATCATAATGACAATGCAACAGCAGTGATTTGGATGTTTTCTCATTTAATTTTGTTAAAGAACTATGAATGATCTTGAACTAATAAATATGGGTATATTATTGAACATAGGGTTTGAAATGTAGGGTAAAATGTTGAGGTGGAATGCTGAATATATTAGTGGGTCAACTAACTTGATCAATCTGATTTTCCTCTTTAGCAAACAAAGAGCCACACTGTAGAGCTGCGTGCGAAACCAGAATACCATAAGTTTCTCATTGGAAAAGGTGGAGGGAACATTCGAAAGGTGCGCGACAGCACTGGGGCAAGGATTATTTTTCCCACTCCTGAAGACAAAGACCAGGAGCTCATTACTGTGGTTGGCACTGAGGAAGCCGTGCGAGAGGCTCAGAAAGAGCTTGAAGAACTTATTAAGAGTCTGGTAAGTCACAGCAAGCTCAGAAGAAAAAGCAGTTGTAGAGACAGGTTTGTAATAATCATGTTTCCCAACAGGATAATGTGGTCGAAGATACGATGAACGTTGACCCAAAGCATCATCGCTACTTCGTATCTCGACGTGGCCAGGTCCTGAGGGACCTTGCTGACGAATATGGTGGGGTTATGGTGAGCTTCCCTCGCACCGGAACTCAGAGCGATAAGGTCACTTTGAAAGGAGCCAAAGAATGTGTAGAAGCAGCCAAGAAGCGCATGCTGGAGATCGTCAGTGACTTGGTCAGTCTGAGCACCTTTGTGGATTAATGATTATTAGTCATGTTTAATTGCTTTTACAGACTATTTCTGATGGGGGAAAATATTTTCTTTCTAGGATGCTCAAGTGACAATGGAGTGTGTGATTCCTCAAAAGTTCCACCGCTCCATTATGGGTCCCAAGGGCTCACGGATCCAGCAGATCACCAGAGATTGCAATGTTCAAATCAAGTTCCCAGAGCGTGAGGATCCACAAGGTATAAAAAGTAGTATTCTTGAAGCTCTTCAATTGATGTCGAAGGCTTTAATTGAAACTCTGAATTGGATCTTTAGCAGCACCTCCTGCAGAGGCTCCAGTCGAGAATGGAGAGGCGACTGCAGAGGTTAAGGAGCCCGTGGATCCAAATGCACCCAAGAAGTGTGATGTGATTGTGATTTCTGGCCGTAAAGAGCGGTGTGAGGCTGCAATTGAAGCACTCAGGGTTGGTATTAAATTAAAGAAAATGTCAAAAGTTGAATATGATATTTATCCAGCAAAGAGAAGACGTGTAAGAGACAACGTTATAGCCTACTGCCTCTTTACTGACAAAGCTATCGCCCTCCTTCAGGCCTTGGTTCCTGTCACCATTGAGGTTGAAGTGCCTTTTGAGCTCCATAGATACATCATTGGACAGAAAGGAAGTGGAATCCGTAAAATGATGGATGAATTTGAGGTGTGTGATAACTTTAATCAGATCTAGTATAGAGATTTTTTTTTAAATGGTGGTGATTCATTCTGCTCTGCCCATCAATCTCTAGGTTAATATTCAAGTGCCTGCTCCTGAACTCCATTCTGACAAAATTGCCATCACTGGCTTGGCCAATCACCTTGATCGCGCCAAAGAAGGTCTTCTGGAGCGTGTCAAGGAGCTGCAGGCCGAGCAGGAAGATCGGGTTAGTATATCATAAACTAAAGATTTCCAAGTTAGCCTTGAGGACATTTTAATCTCCCATAGACACTCTTAGCCTTTTTCTGTGGTTTGAATTTAATACATGTGCATTATCTCAAATCCTTTTGCAGGCATTAAGGAGCTTTAAGCTAACCATCACTGTGGATCCCAAGTATCACCCCAAAATCATCGGTCGAAAGGGTGCAATCATTACAAACATCCGCACTGAACACGATGTCAACATTCAGTTCCCGGAGAAAAATGATGAGAACCAGGTAGAAATCAGTAAAATTGTAACTGTTGGATCCAAAGCTGACTGTTTATTTGTTCTATTGAGTCTAAAGCAGGGGTCCCCAACCACTGGGCCGGGTACTGGTTTGTGGGTGAAATGGTACCAGGTCGCAGATGTATTACATACACTTGATCCATAACCATATCAACAAAGGTTGTGAACAACAACAAACCCAAAATGACAAAAGAGTCATTAATATAAGATTCTAACTTTTTGTACCAGTCTGGTAGCAGAAAGTTGTAGGCTGTGTGCACTTGAGAAATAGTTGTTGTGCCAATGCACAGTTTATTCGGGTAGGAAGATTTTATCAGGAAATAGGAAAATATTTCACAACACTGTACATTTCATTTTATTAAGGGGTATTTATCTGCCACAACTTCTGATCTGTGAAGAATTAGACATTTAACCAGGCTGTGGCGGGGAAAAAAAACTCATGTATTGTAATGCCAAAAAAAATCTATTCTGATAGACCCTTTTTGTTACTATTGCACATGGACATTAGGGAAGGATGAGGTTTTTTATGATGCAGCACAGAAACAATATATATATTTATGTATTTCAATGCTATTGACCATGTGAAAATAATGAACCTAGGTTTTGAGTTGTTATGCTCTTGTCACTCGTAAAGCAACAGACCTTCTGCCGTGTGTGTTTTTGTCTTTCCCCTAACCTGTTCTTGCAGTGTGATCTGCAACTGTGTAAACATAATTAATTCTTGGTGCATAAAACAGTTTTTTTTTTTTTTCTTACAGGACCAGATTACGATTACAGGGTATGAGCACAAAGCCATAGCTGCACGTGATGCCATTCAGGCCATCGTGGATGAGTTGGAGGAGATGATCTCTGAGGAGATCACTCTGGACAGCAGGGTTCATGCTCGCATTATTGGAGCTCGTGGCAAAGGCATTCGCAAGATCATGGATGAGTTTAAGGTAAGTCTTTATGATTAAAAGAACATATTGTTGAAGTGGATTCTTTGGTTATGTAAAGATATTAATTTTAGTTTTATGGAAATCTTTTAGGTTGACCTCAGGTTTCCCCAAAGTGGAGCTGCAGACCCAAACCTGGTGATAGTCACAGGTCGTCCTGAACTTGTGGATGAAGCCATTGACCATCTTCTAAACCTGGAAGAGGAATATGTAAGCATATTGTTTGTTGGAAAAAAATTTCACCACTTTATGGAAATGTACTTGACGACTTTCTTATCCTCTTCAGATGGCAGATATTGTAGAGAATGAGGCAAAGATGGCATACATGAGGCCTTCTGGTGGTAGCAATGCTGCCGTTGATGAGCAGCGTGGTCCATCCAAGGGCTTTGTGGTCAGGGAGGCTCCGTGGGCAACAGGCAATGAGAAGGTGAGTGTATGTGGCCCTATACTGAGTAGTTGTGTGGATATTTAAATATCAATTAAAATAATTAGGCACATTTCAGTGGATTTTGAAATTTATAAAGAATTAAGTTTAAGACAGTGGTACTTGGTCTTCATTTAGTTTTCTTAATAATTAAATCCTTGGGGAGAAAGGTCATAATTTGTGGATTGTGTTGCCGTTGCCTGCATTTCAAATCAGTAGGAGAAATCTTGGTTCTGTTGATCTGTAATAGTTTTTGCCATTTGTTGGATGACTTTGTATGGGGGGGAAATCGCTACTACAATCTAAAAGTCGCACTTCTATTATGGATGTTTTTTCTTCAGATGTCAGTGCTGCAGATTTTCTGATTTCACCTTACCCATTTTTTAACATTTACACAAACCATCTTCATAAGCTCTTCTAAAACATTTAAAAATCTTTGTCTTATATATTAACGTTTGAGCTTTCCATACATAGTCCTATCAGTAAAATAAAAAGGTCGGTAAAAATCTAACCAATCTTCATCTCTGCCAACTCCAGCACAGCATTTTATGTTAGTTGCAGCCACTGCCTCTATTTTTTTTTTTTTTAAACCACAAAACTACTTTTGCCATGCACATTTTTAAAAGACTTGAATGGTTAAAAAAAAATTCCTTTAGATTTTTTTTTTTTCCCCCTTTGCCTGATTTTAATAATTTTTTGTGTCTTATCTGTCAGGCTCCTGACATGTCCAGCTCTGAAGACTTCCCAAGTTTTGGGGCCCCAGTGGCTGCTAAGTCGTCTCCTTGGGGACCAAAGCGTTTCTAAGCAGCAGTGCTCGAGACAGGCCAAAACTAGAGTGAAGTTTGACCTCCCCACCCTTACCACAGCACACCTGGACTCAGTACTGCCCCAGAATCAATTTCATTTTCAGTTCATGTCATCTCATTTCCCTAGCCAGTTTCTGCAAATTTAAGTATAAACAAATACCCTGAAGGGTGTTGTTTATAAGGAAAACTGTAAACCTTATGAAAAGTGATGGAACTGGCAGCAAAAGAACTGATGTGAAAAAAATGCTAAATGGACACATTGTATTGCGGTTGAAACTGTTACACCAAATTTGTAAGAAGCCCACCTGGGAGCCTAATACCTGAACATCCCACTAAAGTTCTCTTGGAAGATTGGGCAAAACTCAAATGAGAGATTTAGGAGACTGACATCTGCTTTTACACATGTAGCCAAGTAAAACTCAAGCACATTAGCAATGTGAATCTGTGTGCAACATCATGTCTTTTACATGTGGTGTTAAAACTGTGTGAATATAATTGTAGTGTAACCATACACACTTAGCACAGAAGGTTGAGAGCTGAAGGGGAGGGAATGTTTTCATCCCAGCTGCTGCTGTCTCCTCAAACAGCCACATATGTGAAAGTCAGACCACAACTAAATTTCAAACACTAGGCTGTGATTTTCTTTTTTTTTTTTTTCAAACTGTTTTTGAGACTCTAAAAGCAACTAAAACTACAGATGGGGGGAAATGGTAAGTGTGAACTGAACAGAAGACCATCATGTGCCAACTGTGTTTAGTTACATCCTGTCTGTCATGACTTGTGTTGAATCAGTGTCCAGTCCCTTTGTCTTCCATCTGCTATGCAGATTATGTCAAATGGCAATGTCCCTTATTATATCAGCCTTAAAACTAGGAGGATAGAAACCATGTAGCCATAATGTCGATGTGTTTAAACACAACTGGAGGAATTTGTCCTTCTACATGCTCTCAACAATTTCCCCTTTTTAGCTGTGAGTGTACACCTGTGCCTCTGGCCTCTAATCCAACATCCAGTATCTGCCTATCCTGGTTTATATCATCCTAGTCCTGAATGAACGATGACACGAATACGATTGAAGTGAACAGTTATGGATGACACTGGAAAAGAAATTGCTCCAAAAAAGTCAATAAAAATGGAAAATTAAAAAATCTTCTCTGGTGTTCACATTTTTTCATTCAACAAAAAGTAGTTACGTGGTTTGCAAATAAAGGAGTTATTGATTTAGTCACAGGATTAAGAGAGTAAAATAATAAAATATTGTCTCATCCAGTGGATGGTGTCAGACCAGGTGCATTGGACTGACACAGTTGTCAGGAGTTACTAGGGATTCAACCCTCAATGTTGTTGGGTTTAATGATTAACGTTTTTATTCAAGAACAGTAACTAATACAGTTCTAAAAGCGTTTTTATGTGCTTCAACAGCTTAAATGGACACATATACACTACAATATTGCATTACACTTCATACCATTCATGACAAAATCCCTCAAATGAAATAGCACATTGGGAGATCTTTAACAGGTTCACATTGTTTCCACAGTTAATAGTTTTTCAACAAACAAGAGGCCTAGTCAATTCTCAGTCTTCCTGGCCATTTTTCCAAATGTAGTTCGAGAGCAACTGGACATATGTTTCTTTAAAACCTTCACCTCTCATCCAAGATCATGACACAATTAAGATCAGGTTTGAACAGCTAGAAGTGAGGAAAAAATTCTTTTGACCAAGTTATCAAGTCAGTCTTGCATCTTAAGATAGAAGATTAATTTCAGGAACGGAAACTGCTTTTCATTGTGACATTGTGATTCACACCACAGCACACAGAAATTCCACCTCGGTATTTAACCCATCACCAAAGTGAACAATGGGGAGCTTTGAGCGGAGACTGTGCCATGCTCGGTGGTAACTTGGCGGTAACGGGATTCGAACCGGGGACATCAACCATTACGCCAACAGTAATTTTAAATTGTCCCTTCAGGAGAGGTTCTTTGGATTTCGCTGACTTTTGAGATTATCCTCACTGAGGGTTGTTGCTGTTCATTAGTACACAGTAACATTTGGTTAACACATAGGAGACTATAGATAAACACGATTCATTTTTGTTTGCTTCTATTTTGGAAACACGGACCATTTGATAAAAGCGTAATATATACTTTCTTCCACAAGATGGCAGTAAACGCATATTTCATTTACCCTCAACCACGTCAGTGTACGTCCCCTTAGGAGAAAAAACATCGGTTATTAAAACAAAATATTCTTATTGTAAACGCTGAGGTTTTGTCTGTTTTTTTTTTCTTAAAATAACCTTTATTTTTACTATGTACATTTTTAATACTAATTCCTTTTGTTGTTCCTAATTGGGACTCTCTCACTTCCAACCCCCAAAAATGCAGTTTAGCATTAGCATGAGCAGTAAAATAGGAACACAAGGACGGGATTTAACTTCATTATCAGCTCTGTCAAGAGGTACAGAATATCACCTTTATGACTTGGACACAACCTTGTATCACACTCTACTGATATCCCTAAACTTGTTAACCATGTTTTATTTTTTGGAATCCTACAAACTAAACGTTAAGTTCCATTTTTGCCCCACCAAGACAAAACCAAGTTGGTCCACATCCCAAACAAATATTAGACTCTAGCAATGGGCCGAGGACAGGAAGGACAACACAGACTGGAAGGTTTGGAGAAAAAGCTACAGAAGACAGATTAAGATGATTTGGACATATTCAGAGGAGGGACATTTGAAACCGCAGTCTTGCTTACCCAAGTCTATTTTCTTAAGCACTAGGCCACCACTGGCGCCTGTGTTTAGCTTATACTATGTTTCAAATAAGGTAATGACATTTTTTATTAGTTAAACTAAGATTTTAATATCAGTTTAATATTTGATATGTATACAAGATTGCCAAAAAAGGAGTATTCAGAGTATCCATTATTGTGCATCACCAATTATTAGTGATGGAGTTAAATGAAATGTGGACTTGATGGACTGGCAAACTGTCCATAGTGTATTCATAACAATGATGTTTCCCTGGCCTTTGCAATTGTACAGTGAAAAGAAAAGCTTTATAAAGTTCCCTGCGCCAACTATTCGGGTAGTTATTTTATTAGCAACAAATTCCACCGCGCAAGACAAGGTCACTTCATGGCGCCCGGTAAACAAACACGGCAGAGAACTTTTTATGCTGTGAACTATTGACAGGACAATGTTCAACAACTCTTTTCGAAAGGCAGCTTTTTTACTTCCCACAACCAGAATAAAAAATGATGAGATTGAGGTCATCCACTGTAACACAACAGTCTACATTCAGCCTAACAAAAGAAGGAAGGAAGTACAATGGGCATTCATACGTTTTTCTCCAAGTTTGTCTTTTCGGCTTGAAAATGTTTGTTGTGAAAGTGCAAGGTCCCTTATGTAAAAATCAATTGTTGGCTTGTCTGCTGGTTGTTGTTTGAAGTCTATTGTAGCTCTATTCCCCTGGCCAGGTAACACAAGAATGCCGCTTTTATTGTCATCTTAGCTGATCCCAAACTATTGACAAATGCTCTTTAATTCCTCTCTTTGCAAGGTAACTCTTCACCTCTAAGTAATTCAGACTCCATTCTTTTCCCTCTGAATGGTGGGTCTGTGTTTGTCAAATGAAAGGGATTCAATACCTGCGGATGATTTATTCAAGGAAAAAGCATTAGGAAGGACAATTAGATGCTTGAGTATTCATTCACAAAGGACATGCTATTTCTACTAAACAAGCCATAAAAAATATTCTACGGCTGCTCAGTTCCTTTTTTTTTCAACAAAAAGTCAAGGACTCTAACATGAATTGTGGGAGCAGGAAAAAGATCGTAAAAGCTTTTTTTTTTTTTTTAATTTCTTAAAAACTATTTTGCCTGGGTTTGGGGATGAGGCAGATTTCACGTCAGATTTATGACAAGGCTTTTGAAAGAAAACATGCAAGTTCTCATTTAAAAAAATAACTCACATAATTCTGTAATAAATTCAATAATTTCTTAAAAACTGGAATTTTATTCATTTTTTTAAAATTATTTTTAGGGTGGATTTATTTTATTAATTAATCTTTAATTGCTTATCTGTTTCTTGGTCTCAGGGGCTGTAGTCTCTACAACTGCCACCCAAATCACACTGCTCCACACTGTCAGCCTTCCTGTGGCTGGTGAGCCCACTGGAAGTTATGTGGGTCAGAACAGTGCTATGATCAGAGCCCATTAGTGGCAACCTGGCAGCTGGTGGATTCGAACCTGAAGTCTTACATTCCCAAGTCTACTTTAAATCCCCTCACTGGTGGTGTGGTTGCAAAATTCAAAAGTCGAACCAGTGCTATGCCAATTCTGTCCATCATGATGCTCGTTATACATTTACAGACTTCAGCATTTTTGCCTAATCTAACTTTTTTCTTGAAAAAAACTATATTATAATTAACAGATCCTTCAAATTGCTTTTCAAAGCGTAATATTCAGTAGGTTTTACACTCCCTTCTGGGGAACTGGTCCTGTTTTCATCTCTCTTCATCTCTTCATCTATTACTGCCTTTAACAGGCAGGTCTCTAAGAGTTTTTCTCTGCTTTACCTTGCAATGACCTTCCTGCTCCAAGCACAGGATTTCCAACACTTTCAGGTGTCCAATAACTTGTGACAGACTTTTTCTGCAACCTGGTTGTCTGTATTTTACAGCTAAGGCAGAGGGGATGGGGCTATAGTTCTCATTTGGCTTTTGCTCAAACTGTGTTGTGAAGCAGAAAAAGACGACAGGTCACATAAACAGATACATTAGAAGTGCTGCAGTGAAAAGCAGCTTTTTAGAAAAACAAACTATTTCTTCTGCTTATTATTATTTTTAGTTATTAGAGGGGAATAAAGGCAAACAGCACCCAAAGAATTGATGAATGGCAACATGAGAAGCAATTTGCTCTGACAAAGTTCCCCTAAAATCATAGAAATGTTTTAGAATAGTGGAGCACATGCTCCTCAGTGGACAACCATGTCTAATACTGTAAGTGTTGGACAATAAACTACAGGATATTGTAAGATTATCTCTGAGATACTGTATGTATCGACGTCAGTTAGGTAAAAACTGTAGGTTTTTCAAATATTTTACATGTATGATTTGATTTTTCTATGTCATTATATATCTTTTTTTTCTGCTTTTCCCTTATTAAAGGGTTGCCACAGTCTTTTTCCATCCCCCCGTCCATATCTTCAACTCTAACTCCAACTACTTCTATGTCCTCCCTCACTGCATCCATCAATCTCATCTTTGTCTCCTACCTGGTAGCTCCATCTCTAGGATCATTCCTCTACCAATGTATCCACTGTCCCTCCTCTGAACATGTCCAAACCATCTCAATCTGGCTTCTCTAGCTTTTTCACCAAACCTTCCTGTCTGTGTTGTCCCTCTAATCACCTCATTCATGATCCTGTCCATCCTTGTCTCTCCTAAAGAAAATCTCAGCATCTCTAACTCCTCCACCTCCAGCGCTGCCTCCTGTCTTTGGCCTATATTGGTAATGTTTTTAATCCATATTCTATATTATTGTATGTACACATTTTAATACATTTCAGTTGTATCCTATCCTCAAAAATGTATAAAAAAGGGAGACATACACAACAGGACGTGATTCTACTTTCTGGCCTTCTATCTTTGCAAAGAGGCTTTCACACCGTCACTCTCACTCTCACTCATTGTGGTATATAATAGTGTCTGGAACTCTCTGTATCCCATTGTTAACTACAAGACTGGTCCTCCATTTGGAACACCTAAAATTTGGGAGGGCTTTAATCTTTCTTCATTATTTTCCAATTTTTGATACAGTAAATGTGCTCATAATATCTTTCTCCTCTTCTGAATGACATTTCTTTTGACTCCATCCCTCAAACCGTGTCTCCATTTCACACTTTTCCCCCTGCTTTCATCTCTGGGTACAAACACCAAGTGTACAGACTAAATCAGGAGATAGAAGGATAATTGAGACAATAAACATTAGGGTAGAGGTGGAACCACTGTTAGGGCCTTTTTTGTGAGATGCTTGATACTGCAATAATGCACATATTAACATATTAGTATTTTTTCATAATAGTAAGAATTGACCCAGGCTGGCTACTTGCCACAGTGTGATTGTGTGGGTGGGTAACAGGTTGGTTAAGGTCACATTTTGACCATGGTTTTATTTCTTCACTGCTGTAACATTTTCACTAAACATTTTTCACAGTCTAAGCTTCAGAAGTTGGCGAATATTTATATCGAGTTAAATTCACCATACTTTCCATCCATTCTTGGCATTAGGGATTAAATATTTTGGACATAGAAAACTTGTTTTCCTGATACTGACAATGTTTTCTTGTTTGCAAACAGAACCAATAATATACAATAAATGTTGCTGCACTGGCAGATGTGATGGGTCCTAAACCTACCTGTCAAGTTTACTCCCACTCCACAACCATTCCTTTATGGTATCAGTGTTGGAATTTCCTCACGTTTCTATGTTTTTTAGTCTGGTTTATTCACATCTCAATACGACACAATTTAAAGCAGCGGCAACAACCGCCACTGTTTCTGCGTAGTTTCTTCATCATCCATGTCATTTGATCTAAATATAGTTACTTTTAGGGCAACTGGACTTAGTAGGTTTCTTGAAGATGTTTCTCCGCTTCATCCCAAAGGCTTCTTCTGTTCAAACTTTTACTACAGATGAGTTCTGGTATTTAACTGTGAAAGGAGGCCGTTGCACAAAACAAAAATCTGTTTTTTTTTCTGTCCACATTGATGAAGGTTTACTTCAAAATATATCTCTCAGGTGATACCAATCCCCATACGCACCTTTAGACTCGTGACTGTGCATTCAGCTCACCTGGAATAGGGTGTGGTCTATTATACATTTAACCACTCCTCCCTCATTAGTTCAGAGAAGACAGGTGGTTTGAGAGAGGTGTTAGAGAATTTTTTTTTGTCAACCTGGAAAAACCATCCCTCAGAGGTGGTGGTTTGAGACATAACCTTTCACCCACCAACAAAGCCATTTTGGGAACAATACCCAAAAGGTTCCACTCTCATCAACCAGTTTTGCATATTAATGAGCTGTGTGACCAAAACCACTCCAACAATGATGGTAACGACCCATCAATACCCACCCAACGACTGGTATCACACTTCACAGGTATCCCCAGGTCCACCCAACAGGAGGGACTTAAAACACCCCTTTCTCCTCACTCACAGGATAGAACTTCTGTTACTCCCCACTAACAGTTAGAACTGAAGAAGCCTCTTTGATGAGAAGAGAAAGGTTATCCAAAAAACTGAATGTCCAGTTGCCAAACTAAACTCTTTAACCTTGACCATGACCTGGATGACTGAGAATCTGCATCGACAACATTCCTCATTAGTCTTTTGTTTCTCCGACGGGCTTCATCCACTGTTTTATACGCACAGTTGCCTTAGATGCTACAGTGTCCAGTCTACTAGTGAGGTTCATGGAGTCAGACTTACTATTGTAATAACCAAAATCTACTAATTTAATACTATATACTATACTAATAGTCATCCAACATGATGAAATTGCTAAGACTTCATATCCCATCACCATTCCTTCAATTATACATAATGATACACACGTGAATATATATCTTAGAATATATCTTAGAAAGAACATTTATCAAAATGTATCGTATCGTGCATCCGCTGTTGCAGATTAAGTTAATGCGCCCCCTACTGGAGTGAGGTAGAGCGCTGCCTTCCTCACCTGCTGACTTTTCCTTGCACTTTGTTTGACCAGCAGGAACAAGTCCCTTCCACAGTCATGAAAAGACATTATATAGACTGTAGAGAGTGATGCTGTATAACAAATATTGTGTCATGCAACCCAGTTTGTTTTGGACGGTACAGTCAAATATGAGGCTCAGCTTTTCACGGATTCTCCCAGGATATCTTAACAGTATTTGATGACAAACAAAAACAAAAACCAGGTGAGCTTATTTACATTCTAAACATGAAAACATTGTTTTTCTTTGTTATCACAATGGCAGATAAAGAACTGGGAGATTCAACTGTTTTAGTGAAGAAATAAATAAAATGTAGGTAATATATTAAAAAGAATGTATATAATAATGTAAATAGGGTTTCAGACAATCTTAAACTTGATTAAAAGTCCAAATTTACTTAATTTTTCAAATAAATTCACTTTCTTTACCTAAGAAGGATTTTGTTCTTACTTTCACATTATGTTGAGACAACAACTATGGATGGACCAACTGTTTTGAGAATATTTCAGAGTCATTTATTATATTCTCTGAAAAACCTCTCTGTACATAGTGTACTGTACGCTGTACATCTAGTCCAACATTATAACTCTAGCCTTTCAGGTAGGATGGAAATTTAACTTTTCTCTTTATTCGTTCGTTATTTGTGGATAAAGAAGGGTTTTTCTCCTTTGCAGGGCGGCCATTGAGTCATTGGTATTGATCAATAATCCCACAAATCCATCACAGATGTATTCTGAGCCATAACCCAGCAAATTAACTTCACCCTGAAAGCCACCGTGAAAGCACAGTTCGAAGGAAAACCATCCATCCAGCCAACAATTCTTCTTCCGGTCTTCAAATTAAATTCTATTAACTTATGATCTATGACCTAGTGTAGTGAAAATAATAATAAAAAATAAATTATACTATAGCTCTAGCACTGACTACTGGTCCAAATCTATGTGGAAGAGGAATTTCACAATATATTAGTAGTGCTACTTATGTTTATTTACCTGGAGTTGAGTTAAAATGAAGAAAATAAAGTGGTTTCTCAATTTACAATGTCTTTAAACAAAGGCAATTAGGAAAAGTCTGAAGGCAGTGGAAGCATAGTGGCTAAGGATCCACACTGGGTTCTGCAGGGTTGCAGGTTCA
Source organism: Paraplagusia blochii (assembly GCA_016785265.1). NCBI lineage: Eukaryota > Metazoa > Chordata > Actinopteri > Pleuronectiformes > Cynoglossidae > Paraplagusia > Paraplagusia blochii. Next base: position 28,088 of record JAFBJS010003217.1, on the reverse strand, counting down.
AATCCACCAACTGCAAGCATAGCACTGCTCCCACCCACTGCTCCCCGGATGCAACAGAATTACTTCATGATGGATGTAATATAAGGATCCTTGTCCTCACCCTGCCTAGACATACAATATTTTCTATTAGCTTTTTTTTTTTTAGGTACATTTGTCTTTTTCTTTTCCTTTTTAATTTTTTTAATGAAAACAACAATCATTCCCCCAAACACCCTTTAATTTTAAACACTAAAAAAGACATGTTTGCGCTAATGGTGAGAAGGTATATGTTGTATACAATATTTGGCAGAATTGACATTTCCATCAGTTTTAAATCTACACTCAATTTGCAGACTTGTGTCTGGAGTCTACAGAGAAGATCCAGGTAAGTCCGCTGTGAAGCTCTGTGGATTTAGTGAAAGATGACATGCAGGTTGTTGGTGTGAAAAAGTCGAGGAGACAGGAAACCAGGTGAGATGTAAGCAGATGACCTGTTGTGGTGACCTCTAAGGGAAACAGCTCAAAGTGAAGGAAGACGCAAACAGGTTTTTGGAAATGCTATCAATAGTACTCATTATTGTAGATTTTAACTTTAGTAAGATTAATTTAACGGCTATTTTTTATTGTGTAGACTTTAAAGGTTGTTCTGTGCAAGATTGTAAAGAATTAGAAAGACAGGAATATTTACCAGCCCACTTTCTATCTCAGGTGGACAAAGGTTTTTACTAATACTACTTACTAATAATTTGGTGGACTGAGTCTAGACGGTAAAGGTAAATGGTATTTGGAATTCATGCATAAAATCTGAAATGCTAAAAACATTTGATTTCTTTTCTGCATCACCTATTAGGGAAGGTATGTGTTGCAGGAGCTTGAAGTACAATGATGATATACAATATCGACAAAATAAGTTGGTGGGTTGAATAAAAAACGTTTTTAAATCTGACTAACATTAAATGAAATTAGTTTCTACTTGAAAAATCAGTAATTTACATTACTCATCGTTCATTTTGCATTACCAAATTTATCAGCTCTTGATTTTGACATTTTGCGATATGTATTTTGTATAAGAATGGACAGGATCAGGAATGAGGTGATTAGAGGGACAACAGGCAGGAAGGTTTGGAGAAAAAGCTAGAGATTGAGACGGTTTGGACATGTTCAGAGAAGGGACAGTGGATACATTGGTGGAAGAATGATCCTAGAGATGGAGCTACCAGGTAGGAGACAAAGAGGAGATTGATGGATGCAGTGATGGAGGACATGGAGGTAGTTGGAGTTAGAGTGGGGGGCAGAAAAAAGTGAAAAATGGAAAATGTTGACTTGCTGTGGCAACACTTAAATAAAGAAGCTGAAAGGAGATGTGTATATGTAGATTTTTTACAAATACTTTTAAATATAATACAGCCCCTCTTCAGGATGATGCTGCAACTGTAATAATCACAGACAAAGATGCCTGAATTGTCATTGTCAGTAGACCTGGAGAACATCATGAAACAAAATAAAATGAGCTCTTAGGTGTCCATTTGGAAGACAAGCTTTCCAGCCGGTTTCTGATCATTTGTCCTGGGAGCTGAACTCCCCATCTCAGTTATGTGTTTCGGAGGAAAGTGTGTTGCGAAAATGACTAATCACACCTAGAACCAAAGACACCTGCCCTATCTGCTTCTCTGCTTTTGGTTGGGAGAATTCTTAAGAAGGCTAAACCTCACTTTCACGCTTGTTTTTTATTCATGGTATAAGTGCTTATCAAGAAAAAAAGGAGCTGTTGCCACTGCCCAATCTTCCCTCCCACAAGCTCACAGAATTCTTGACGTAAGTACAGTCAATCTGCAGTAAATACAAATCTCTTCTTACTGTCACTGCTGGCATATTATGCCCCTGAGGGAACATTCTTTTCATAATATCATAAGCTGCTTAGTGGTGTGCTTCTATTTAAGGCATACATATTAATAGCTTTAAGGAAATCATATTTCGAACTGTTCCCCTGCAATCAGGGTCTTCGGGTTTACTGTTAGACTTTGTATAAGAAGGTGCTAATAACTTGAAGGCACTTACACTGGGCAATCTAATCCTGTTGTAAGATAAACACTAATTTTGGCAGCAGAGTGTGCATGTGCACCAGATGATCGCTTGACAAGGTGCAGCAGACGAGGTGCAGTCCTGCAAGTGCTTTGAATGCTTTTTCGTTCTCCTTTTTTGTTTTTGCTGAAAAATTCCTATTCTTACTACTGTTACGTTAAGACGTCTCACGGTGAGACGTCCTTTGTTAATTGTCTGGCTTAAAGTGAGGGTGTGCATTGGATCTTCTAATTAACATTATCATGAATTTCTTGTCCTGTTCATTTGGCAAGGAATGTTAATAATAAACTATTTTTTAATATAATATCTCTACAATGTTACACCTTAGTCCCAGTGAACACTTACCAATGTTATGAGGGTTGATTTACTGTATTACCCCAAACCCCATACATTTATAAATCATTTCACAGAAGCGTCTTCTCTACAGAGGCAGTAGTGTACATCAGCCCATAGGAGGCGCCATCACGTTTGGATGTGGAGAACAAGTACATTGAAAACACAACCACAAGGTACTGCAAACCAGCACACGCCTCTCACCCAGATACTGTCCCAACCAGTGTTTGGAAACACACGCACAGAAACACACATTTGCATTTACAACAAATATATTTCCTGAAGTCACATGACTTCCAGTAGAATCTACACCCACAGGAAGGCTCACAGTATGGAGCAGTGTGATTTGGGCGGCAGTGGTGGAGACTGAGACTTCTTCACTTTTTTTCCAAAATAAACCCTTCACGGCCATTTCCCTAACAAAACTCTAACCTTGGCTCTAACAATCACCCTCGTGTTTCTGAATCACAGTTAGCACCTTGTCTACTGGACTATCATGTTCTACAGCACGTCAAACTCAGGGCCCGGGGGCCAAATGCGGCTCGCCAAGTCTTCTTGTGTGGCCCGTGGGAGTTTACAAATAATTTAATATTGTCAATGCTGCAGAGTTTCTTTACCTGATAAATACAAATGTTTTTTTACATTACATGGAACAAAATTAGTAACGTAAATAAATTATAATAAACTGCGGTAACATGCTATGGAGTAGTTTAATCCATAACCTCTCATTTACAAACTGTCAAGAGAAACTGTCTAAATACATGTTTAAAACATACTATAATTGTTGTTTTCTATGATTTTTTTAAAATAATAGTAACCTGTTTCAAGAAAATTCAAACAATCATATATGATACATGGAAAAATATTTATTTTCATAAACACCATACATACACACAGTATATGTTTGTATTGTTATATTGTTTGTGTATATATTTATCATATTCCTGTCTTATTTAAGATATTAATAACTAAATCAACACATTAGCGTGAACACGCCGACTTAGAAAACCGCACTGTGCGCGCCTTTTCCGTGAAGCCCGGAAGGTAGAAACGCCGCGAAACCCCTGGCGCAGTGCTCCATGTATCCAGCAGGGGGCACTAACTCACAGGGCTTCGACTTCCGACAGAGGAGAGATGCTGGCCTCAGATGAGCTCAGATGAGTGCTTCAATTGTGGGGATATTTCCTCCCTAAGCCCGCGGTTGACAGCAACACAGAGCACTTATTTAAAGCAATTTCAAACATGTCGTGTCTGACAAGTTTTAAATCCCACTTTTTTTTTTTAAATCCCCCGTAACAGCCACTAGTTTACTGTCAGAAAGGAGACAATAATTCTCAAGAAAAGAAAGAAGAGACAAACACTTTGGTGATTTTTCCCCAACATCATCGAACAAAAGAATAAAACATAGGAAGCGTATTTTTGATCATTTGGGAAAATTATATAATATTTAATTTTGAAAATGTACCTGAAGTTGAAGGATTTGTAATAGTTTAATTTTTTGACTGATCAATATCATAATGTTAATGTTTTTTCTTTTATTTAAAATTACATTTATGTTTTTTTTATTTAACATCGAATTTTAATGTGACATTAAATTATTATTATTAATAAAATAGCATAAAATATAAATATGCAATAGACTTTTAACTGGAAATTTGATCTGTTCTTAAAATCCATATCTATTATTAGGTTTTCTGTTATTTCTGCATATTCTTATGTTCCTTTTCTCAGATGTGGCTTTAGTGCTGTCTTTATGAAACTTTATTAAAGCATTAAAATTAAAAGAACATGTCTACAAAACAAGAAAAATGTCAAACAAACAATGTCTATACAAAAAGCAAAAGTTTTTCTTCTATAATTCAAAATAACATTTATAATAATAATTCGACCATGTTTTTTCTCCACTTTCATCTTCAGAAACCAAGCAAAAAAAAAAAAAAAAATCCCACATGTTGCTTTTTATCAATTTCCTGTAATTTAAAAGAAAAAAAAAATCATAGAATCCTAAAAATCATGCACCACCCAAGACGACATTGTTATTTTATTCATAAGAAATAGGGGAACGAATCTTAGCCTGTCTCAGCAGCAGCAGCAGCAGCAACACAGATGTCTTTTCCTATACTGGTTCCACATCCTTTATCAGTCCCAAAAAAAAGCAACAAAAATAAAAAGAGAAAGAAAAGAGTAAAAGAAGAAGAAGGAGAAGAAGAAAAAAAAAAAAAACACCAAATGTAACAATCTTCCTACTGTGATTGCATGTTAGGCACTGAGGTGATAAGCACACAGCTACGTGTTGTTGCTGTGTGAAAGACACCCTTTATCGGCTCATACCTCTGACTCGTGCTTAGTCTAGCCAGCCGGAGAAATATGACGGAAATCTGATAACAGGAAACGGTCCCATCTCCACATCAGCCCGACTGCACACCTCGCAAGCCAATGTTTATGCTTCCGAGGCCCCTGTGTTCTCAAGGGGGTGAAGAAAATGTCAATGGAGTGTCACGGGGAACATCTCACCAATGAGAGGGTAAGATGTCTTTTGCACCCCTGAGTAAATATGTTAGTGTGTTACAATTTCAGAATGGAAAATAACTTCCTTCTCAGGACTATTAGAAAGAAAACAATTAAAAGTTTTTGGATTAAACAAATAGTTGTGTTAAATTGTTATTCTGACATAAAAATAATACATTTAGCAGATGCAAGATACAGTAGGTCATAATACAATGACAGCAAAGTAACTCAGAGTAACTGAGTGAAATATTAAATATATCTCAAAATGACCCAAAAAACAGACACATCTAACCCTCACACATATTCTACATGGCCATCAAGCCGGTAATGAAATAAATCACATATCGTTCTTTGTGAACAAGTGAAACAGACGGACAGCTTTCATTACTCAGGTTGCCAGGGCTGATGATTTCCTGAAGATTAATGATCATTTTAAAGCACTACCACATCGCTCCTGGTCTGATTACCACCGAGAATCAGTCAATCTCGGCCAGTGTGTGTAATAGTAATAAAAAAAATGGTGAAAATAGCTTTAATATAAAAAGGCAAAATTTAGCTTTAAAGTTTCTTTTTTTTGTTTTGTTTTTACTTCGGTTTACTATAAAGTCTTCAACGATTATATCCCAGGCTCTGGGTCTTTGTGGTGAAGGGCTGCAGCTGGCTGCTGTCCATGCATGTCCATCACACACTTCCCAGCCTGTGTGCTGAGGCACGTTGCAGACAATGGAGCTCTGGGTAAGTGGTCCTTCAAATATTTTATTTTTCTGGCCTGTGGGCCATGGGGCCCCACAGAGGAGCACAGTGTTGGGGAGTGTAGGTTGCCAGACAGTTATGGTGTGTACTTGTGTTCTTTTTTCACTTATCCTGTTTCAAAAAGTTGGTTTAACTGATCCTGCAGTTGAGTCATAAAATACATAAGGATGAGCTTAATACAAAATATATAAGAATATCAAATAAATATAAATAAACTTGAAGGCTTTTAATTTGAAAAGAAATTCACATTATTTTAAAGTGATGATGTTGAACAACACAGACAGGAAGGTTTGGAGAAAGAGCTGGAGGAGCCTGATTAGGACTAGAGATGGAGCTACCAGGTAGGAGACAAAGAGGAGATTGATGGATGCAGTGAGGGAGGACATGGAGGTAGGAGTTAGAATAGAAGACACAGGACAGGGTGAGATGGGAAATACTGATTTGCTGTGGCAACCCCTAAGTTAAGGACAAATCACAGAGAAACAAAGAAGATGATGATTGGAATGTTAAAATCAACTGCAGCAGGATGCCAAGAAAGTGGCATCAAATACGTCTACTTTTTTCAATAAACAAAGAGTCTCTTCAAGAGGGACAAGTCTCCAGAGATGGGAAAAGTCTATCAATCTGGGACCCTTGCTGAAGGCCTGCACTAAGGCCACAAACATCCCTAAAGTCAGCACCCCAATGAGGGCAATCACAGAAGATGTTTGATGTAGGTGAGCTGTCCGTTTTTCTTTATAAACATTTCTCCATTTGTCCCCAACTGGATTTCAATCCCGTGCCCCCCAAAGTGTGTTAAAAAATTACAAAGTAATTTAGACTGATGACCATTTCCACAATGTTGTTTCAATTTTCTTTGGCCTGAATCTTGACTTGTGGGTGATTCATCTGAGCGCCTTTGATTTTCAAGCTCTTTTGAGGTTTGTCAGAGGGAGGTCTAAGAAGAAAAGAAAAAAAGAAAAAAAAAGGAACCACAGCAAAGATGTTTGTTTCCAGCTCCACCGCCAGTGTCATCTGCAACATCTTGCATTGTTGGCCCAGCGGAGTAAATGGGTCCACGTATAGGGGTATTTGGTTGTTGAAGAAAAGATGTTATCCGAGGCAAATGAGGGAAGATTCACACAGCATAATGAGGGGTAGGCTTGTGGCTTCACAGCTGATGTGACTGTAAAAAGGTCGGGTAAATACTGTTTCGGAAACAGAAGGCCTTATCTGGAGATATACATAGCACATACCGCTGATCCCTACATCGGGGCCATATCTGGAGCATCATGTTTGTTCTGTTTTTATTTCAAAGGATGGAAAATGAAAGACTTCATAAGTTTAACTTGTATAAATACTGGTTTATAAAATAGATGGAAAAAACAGGAAATTTTGGGAAATTCTTGCACAGGAGGTACGTAAAACAATGTTTTATTTATAGACATAGATCTTATACAGTGTAAGTAACTTGCTCGCCCATTTGGTACTGTTTGCAGTTTTACTAAAATACAAAATACCCAAGAAAAAGTCACCTCTTCATTAAACTCATCAACAAAGTCAACACTGCCCCTAAAAGTATAAACTCCCCGTCAGGGAATTGAACCCCAGCCTCCCAGGCTTTGAGGCTTACCATTATTCATTAAAGGAGACGTTAGTTCAGTATAGTGAGGGCTTCACAATATGAGTGATCCTCAAACAGAGTTTTCTAAATGACATAAAAACAACTTTTACTCAATTTTCAACACTGGGTAACAACTGTTCAGAGCTCTTGTCAAAGCCAAGGCTGTGCCCTGTATTAAACTGCGTCATTGTTTTGTCCACTAAGTACTTTCTCTGACCCTTTTGTCAGGTAAGGGAGTCAGAGGACAGTTGTGGTGTGTTGTGAATGAGGACACAAAGATAGTCCATGTCAAAGTGAACAAGAATGAAGAAAGGGTCTGAGATAGATGATCAGTCAGAGGATAAATAAGTTTAACATTAAAATCTGCAGCTGAAATTAAACACAATGGAAGAACAAATTAAAGACCATTTGCCTTTATATGCCACCGTCAGTTAAAAATATATCCATCAAAAAATAAACAAAACTTTTAGGTGCTATTTTTTCCAGACCATAATGACACCTTAAAACCAAACCTTTTCTCATAAATCATGTAATGCGTTGCACTTGAGAGTGGATGACATTTGTGTTTACTGATATTGAAAGGTGTTTAGAAATCTGTCAAAATGCATCCAACTATGGTCAGCTCTGAAGTCTCACTTGATTGAGACTTGCTTGGTGTTTTGTCAGAACCTTCATGGAGTTATACTCTACTATAGGGTGTATGGAGTCCAAGACAACATGGTTGGACCCAAATGCAGCAAAGACGGGGCTCTCCTTTTGAAGTATGAGTTTTTTTCAGGTATAGCAAGAAACAACAACTCACAGGAGCTAAACGTAGACTTCAGTACATGCTCTTCTTTCACTAACCCATACTCTCCCACAGATCAACTCCTCAAATACATTGATATCTTCAATAAATTGACTCCTTCAGCCTAAAACCCACAACAGACAAACAACAACCCAACTTCTCTGCCAAGACCAGCACATAACACAACAGAACAATGATGCAACTAAAAGACTGAGTGAGGGAGAGGGGTTTATATACTGAGGGCACCAGGTGACACCAGTGAGACTAATGACAAAGACACAGGTGACTGTGATCAGACTGATTAACCATTAACCCACAGACGGCAAACAACAGTGTGTTTCAACAGAGTAAAATAATACTGTAGTATAGTGTGCTTTGATAGCACAGTGGAGTAATATGTACAGGGGTTCATTATAATTTTATGGTGTGTGTAAAGACCTCAAAATACCCCAAGCATGCTTGAAACCGGATTTGCCCAAATTTTAAACTCAGGCACTGTAGTTGGATTTGTGGAGAAGGAGTGAATTAAAAAGGATGCAAACCCATTGTGGGGGCACTGGATGTTTAGAACATGTGAAGGACGACAGGAGGGTAAAATAAAACAAATTCAATGTGAATTAAGGACTATTCATAAAATATTTATTCTTGCAGCTCAGAAACTTTGTAGGTAAAAAGATACTTTTGAATAAACTGACCTCCACGGTGTCATCGTCATCAAAAACATTGATCCAACTGGTAGTAAAAAGCAAAGATTAAATGAATAAATCCAGTGTCATTTTCAAACAATGTTCAGAAAAGGTCTTGTGAAAAAAGGGAACTAAAGTTGGAAAGTAACTTTGGAAAAAAAAAATATTACAAGCAATGAAATGAGTTGTCAGGACAGTCCTGGTCAAAAACCACGTATTGGTTGCAAAAAGACAGGATTGTACGATTTGCTGCCAAGGCCTTGGCATAGATGGTGCATGACAGGTTTATAGCGTATGAGTGGGTGTGTGTGTGTGTGCGTGTGTGTGTGTGTGGTGGGGGTCCTGTGTGAAATTAGATTGTTTTCTTTTTACCCCTGTCTTTGCAATGGAGCAATTGCAGCAGAGAGTGAGGGAAAAGGAGCAGGGAAAAGGTCAACTGGATGTGAAGATCCAGCTATCAGCAATCTCCCCTTGGCTTCCGTAAGCAGCTTGTTTCTAAGCTGCAACCTGGCCAAGCATGGAGAGAATATAATTTCAGCCCATTTCCTCAAAGCATGGGTGCACACCGAGCCATTGTATGGGCAGCAAAATAGTCACAATAGAGTCACCGGCCATCCCGATAAAGATCTGCATAGGTAATGCCTCAACAGCAAGGAAGGCAATTTTTGGCTTCCCTCACATACAGCTGAACTTTCTCACACTGACACTGTCCCAAGCCAAAGAAAGATGAATGGCTGGCTTTTGTAGCATGGAGCACACAAAACAGCAGCTCTCTTCCACAAACCTTATCTAAAAATGTAGCCACGCCTTTGTTGTTGGTTGTTACACTTCAGAAGCGCATTGTTTCGATGGCAAACCATTTTGCCGTCAAGGCCCGATGAGATTTTCTTTGTTTAGGTTCTGATTTGTAAAGTTCAGTGTGTCATCATCAACGACGACTTCATGGACCAAGTCGCTCTTTTGTCTTCAGAGAGTGCTGCTTAGCATTTTGTCTTGGGTCAACCAGGCGACGTGTTGGCGTTCATATTTTGTGAGCTCCCGCCATGTGGACAAGCTGTTTGAGTTTTATTCTGAAAGGAAATAGGACTCAAGTGCTTCAGGCGCTACAATATGATCTTGAGTATTAGAGTACTACTATATGTTGTATAACAAACTACCAAATCACCAGTACCTCTGTCTTGATTCACACCACTCACTGGAACAAACATTAGGTGTGATCTGAAACATACAGTACAGTCACGGGCAGAGATTCCTTAAGAACTGGTTTTCCCCGATGGGTCTTTTTTATGTCAAGGGGTCAGCCCCAGATCTGAGTATATTTCTAGGCAACACCCTGAGACAAAAACTGGTTCATCCTAAAGACTGGACTCCCCGACACATGCTGGACAACGTTGTTTATGCCGTTGAGTGTAGTGAGGAGTGTGTAGACCTGGTTTCACACAACAAAGAGGCATGTGACCAAACCACTCTGACAAAGAATGCAACAACCCATCAAGACCCACCCAACGACTGGTATCCCAGGTCTACCCTACAGGAGGGACCTGAAACACTCCTTTCTCCTCACTCATAGGATATAACTTCTGTTACTCCCCACTAACAGTTAGAACTGAAGAAGCCTTTTGGATCAGAGGTGAAAACTGAATGTCCAGGTGCTTAACAAAACTCTTAGCCTTGACCATGACCTAGAAGACTGATTCTTCATTGACGTATCTCTTTTAACATTAGTTTCTCTAACAAGCATGGGCATGTTAGACTCGTGGGCTATAATGGGTACTAAAATATGTCAAGGGGACAAACCAGGGAAAGAGAAATGGAGGTTACTAGGGAGGTACACCGAGCGTGGCACCATCACCACTCACTGCTCCTCTGCGCTTACAGCTGTCCACTGTTCACGTTGGTAATGGGTTAAATGCAGAATCACATTTCGTTGTGTGCAGTGGTGTGAATCACAAGTAGATTGTTTTCCTTAAAAATGCAAAGATGCATTTATCCTTTTCCATGCTCTCTATCGGGAAAAGCACAATGACAATATAAATTAATATTAAAACGTCTTATTATACTACTAATATTCCTACCTTAAATTGATAAAAGTGTAAATTTATTGTGATGCAATGTAAAGTAAAATATAATTTGGAAAAGTTTGATGAGCCGGACAGACCACATCCGGCAGTCAAGACATAGTTCGCCCAAGACTGATCTCTACAGTCTTCTATTTAGAAAAAAAGGAAGGAAAGCAAACTCCTTGTCATTGTGACATTGTGATCCACAACACGAAATGTGATCTCTGTATTTAACCCATCACCAAAGTGAACAGTGGGCAGCATTGAGCGCCCGGTGAGCTGTGAGTGGGGACGGTGCCATGTTCAGTGGACCTCAGTGGTAACTTGGCAGTGGGTGGATTCGACCTTGGAACACTCCCGACCCCAGTCCGGTTCCTTAACCCCTAGGCCACCACTGCCCTGAAGTGGCAGTGTATTGCCCTTACCAGCCCCTTAATGGAAACGAGTTTGATTCCCCTAGTTTATTATCTACAAAGTGGAATCAGGGCCGTGCTTCAGCAACAACGTTCCTATCTGATGGTAATAGCAGCAAAGTCACAGACATGCTGCTCAGTAGCTGTCAGTTAATTCTTTCTAGTTTATCTACATTTTCCACCAATTGGGAAAAACAATTCCTCCAAGACTCAACATGCTATGTGGGCTCTCTACCCACTTTACCATCACCTGATGAAGTAATTCTATGACTAAGCTTGCATGCCATGTGCACACACAAGATGAGGCCAACTTCATTTTCTGAGTACGGGCATAATAGAGTAGCACATTGTGTCTTAAACAATGTACTGTATCTCATAATTAAGTGGGGTACTTTCATCCTTTGTAATTACCTCTGTAGAGGTTTAACACCTCACCTGAGACTTTCTTCTTTACTGTTTTCATAGTTACGAAGCGGCACGGCTTCATTCACAGCAAAGAGGAGGTTTATTTTTCCAGTATGAAGTGATGATATCTCACTGCCAGCCACAGCTGGTTAGTGCGAGGAGTTTTCGCCACCTACAGCAGGGAGTCTAACGTTGTATAATGCTGTGACAAAAGCATTTGATACATTATCTGTAAAATACTTTACTGTTCCCTCCTCTAGGATAGTATATATTTCACAAGTGTATATTCTACTGCACAATGCCAGACTTTTTGCGAACGAAAGGAAAAAAGAGAAATCCAAGCAATAGGAGAATATCTTCAGATGACAGCAACAACATAATTTATGGTTGAGTTACATTTAAGTCTTTCTTTTAATGCATATAGTTACACACACACATTATACAAAAAATACAATGATACCTCAGATTTCCACCTATTTTATTCTTTGACTTTGTTTGCAAAACTAAAAAACTGTGACCCAAATCCAATTTTCCCATTGCAGTCGATCCAGTTCATCTGTTGTATGGTCCAAATAATATTTTTATTGTTTCGGGAGGCCTAGAGGTGGAGCTGTGGAGACTGCTGCCCCGTAGCCTGGAGGAGAGCGCATATTTGTTTGCATCGTCTGTACTTCCTGTTAATGTTTCTATAACTATTTCTTTCCAAAGACCATCATTTCGTCAAATCTTTTAGCATCGCAATAGGGGCAATAGTGGCTAAGTTGCTAAGGAGGTAGACTTTTGTCCGGAGGGTTTTAAGTTTGGTTCAGGTTTGGGAGGATTCCTTTGTATTAGTAATGCTAATCATTGGGAGGTAGCGGTTAAAGCCACAGACTTGCGTCCAGAGGGTTTCAGGTTCAAGTCCACCAGCTGCCATATTGACACTGTAGTCCACTAGGAAGGGCACTGTCCCCACACACTAGGACGCTAGAAACTGCTCACCGTTTCACAATGACAAGGAATTTGCCTTCCTTACTTCAATGAATCGGTTTAGTTTACATGTTATCGAGCTGTTTGTTCTGCAACGTTTTTTATAATATAATGGAGCAAATGTACATCATCACAAAGCCCAGATGGACAGCGATAACTTCCAGACCAAACACACAGGGTGTTGTTGGATTCCAGCAGCAGGAGGGAAGATAGTTGATAAAATTCCCCAGGTCAGTAAAGTATCACTCGGAGCTGTTGTAAAATCCATCAGAGTTCTGTGCAGTTCAAATATTTCATTGCCAGATGCAAAGGTGCATTTAACAGTTAGCTGTGATTGTAGACATAATACAGATTGTACAGATCTCGTCTCTAATCTACCACAACTCTCTTAACCGTTCCAGAATGGTGAGGTGGCAAAGGAGGAGTGGAAGAATGTGAAGGTTTGTTTTTATCACAAAGACGTGTGTTAGAAAATCAACCCTGATTTCCAAAGTCCATATTTGGTGGTTTCATCACTGTTGCAGGGAAAGATTTTTTTAGATGTTGGGGATTATTAAATGGACATATAGTGGTTAGAATTGGGAACCTAATATATTTACAAAGTAAATATATTTAAAGCACTTTATAAGAGTCTTTACTTTTCTTTACTCGTTTTTTTTTTTCAGTTATTAAACAGTTAACTCTGAGTCATTATGCTGATGACTTTTATTATACAAACACTTTGAGACAATAACTGAGGTGATGCTGTTTCCACAGAAGCATAATAACATGACAGACACTAAGATGCCCGTACTGCACAGAGAAACATCAACATTTTGCACTGGCTTTTTTGTAAATTTCATTAATGTTAAAAGAAAAAAAAAAGAAACGTACTTAAAATTTGCCTTATTTTGTAACTTCACATAGTGATGTGGAAAGTATTGAAAAATTAAAATAACGTAAAAATCCTCTCAAAATGTCAATTTTGTGACGATTTATTAAATATATCTAATGCCTTTCTGATAAGTATTTAAATTTCTACCAATTAGACATAACATTGACGGAATATAATGTGTCTAAATTTTAACAATGTAAAATGCCATTTTTTGTAGATTTATTTTAGAATCAGTGATACATAACACGCTACACAAACTCCCAAAAATGTTTCAATAATTATTTTACGACATTTTTATTTTACATACACACATGACCTGCTTTAATAGAAGCTATAACTAATGATAGGAAAGGTTATATTCAATTAATCTGTAAGTTATATCAACATTATGGTCCAAATGAACAATAAATCAATGCTTCACAAACACAGCAAAGTTCAAAAATGGTCATTGAGCAGGAAGTTAAATGGAAATGGATGAATCTCTCCACTTTTGTTTCCAAACATTAACTGTATTGCAGCGGTTACAGAGAGAGTTCATGGTTTTATATCAGCAAATAGAACATTTCTGAAAAGACTTCCTCGCCGCACACACATACATAAATAAATTAAATAAAGCTGCCGTCACATCTCATGCACCATTTTTAAAAAAGTCACATTCTTTACCCCAAAGCCCGTAGGGAAGGAAGAATGTTGCTTTGCTTGAAGTGAGGAGAGGCAATGGCCATTTAATTAACCTTTTTTCTGCCTCAATCTGCTTGCAACAATTTTGTCTGTGACTCCTTATAATAGTTTAATGACCTTGCTTTCAGTAAGACTGAAGAGGACTAAGCCAAGGTATGATTTAATTAAAAGAGTCCATATGTTAAATACTGTACTTTCACAGTTGTGGAAACACTGCGGTTTCGTAGAAGTGACAGAATTGACCTCACTTTTGAAATCCAAAATAAAAAAGAATGAGCTCCAGTGTAAATAATTAGGTCGGGAAAGGGAAAATCAAACCTTTGAGAGAGGACGCTGTGTTGTTGTGTTTTGTTTACATGCAGTGACCTACGATTAGACACTTAATTTTTATGTTCTTTTCAGAAACAACTACCATGGATTCAAATCGGTGATCAAGAACAGAGTTTATGCGGCAGTTGAACCCACTGTTGCTGGGTGGATTGAAGATGTGGTCCTTGAGACATTGTTTTAATGCTTTAAAGTTTTCCCGATATTTAAATACCTTTGCCCGAAAGATTTTTTTTGTTTACACCCTGATCCAGACCAACAGTTTCTAAGATTTGGACGATGGCGACGGCAGACGAGGTGACAAAGAAAGACAAAACAGAAATCAAAGTTGGACCTAACTGAGAGAGTCAAACTTACAACAGCAAGGCTGATTCAAAAACCTCCGAAGAAAAAAAGAGTTGTGTGATGGTTCAGCGGGTTCAGGTTAACTCCCTGACAGAAAATCACTAACATCAACCATTTTTTGATGTAGGCCATGGCAGTAAAAATGTTGTATGTAGACTGAAGTCTAAGATGTGAACAGAGAGAATAATGTAGGGAAACACAAAGATTTATCATCTGATGTGATAGTGATTTTTTTTTACTCCAATAAAACACGTGAGATACACTGGGCCCAGAATTCAGTATATGAATTTTTCAAAACATCTTAATTAAAATAAATGATAATATTTTAGATAAAAATAAATAGTAATTACTAATAACATTTCATTAAATAATCAGTAGTCAATTGATACCAAATCTCTAATATATATATATTTTTTTTATGGAATTGTTCATCAATAACTATGATGCTTTCACTTACCTGGGTCTAAGGGACAGCAGTCTCCACTATTGCCACCCAAATCACACTGCATCATACTGTGGGTCTTCCTGTGGGTGGTGAGTCCACCAAGGCAAGTCCATGTCTTTGTAAACCTTCTTTCTGATTATGCTTCTTTTAAACATGGGCGATGTGGTGATGTAGGAAGTGGACTTGGATCCCCAAGGTTCTAATCCATCAGCTGCCAGGTTGTCATTAAGGTACTGTGATCATAGCACTGTTCTAACCCAGTGGTCTCCAACCACTGGGCTGGGGACTAGTAGCGGTACGTGCCAGCCCGCATTATTTCTCTGCGGCCCGGCACGTGAATTGCTGCCGGGCCGCAGAGAAATAATCCTTTTGGCCCCATCTGGCTATTACTTCCACTTGATCCATACACATATCAACAAAAGAACTGAACAATAGAATGGCTAGGATTCCATCATCAATAATGCAACTATATTTGATAAAGAAATATTTTCTCAGTGTAGACAACAACAAACTCAGAATGACAAAACGTCAGTTTGAGTAATCTGGGTAGGAAGATTTTGTAGGTAGGAAAATATTTAAGAACACCAGAAATTTGATTTTATTTATCTGCTACAACTTAATGACCGGTCCGTGAAAATTAACAGCGTTAACTCTTATGTGGGTTAACACTGTTCTAACCCACATAAGGGTTAGAACAGTGTTCTCACCACACACAGGAAGGCTGACAGTATAGTGCAGTGTGATTTGGGTTGAAGTTGTGGAGACTGCTGCTCCTGTGAGAATTGCATTATTCGTTGTTGGTGTTGAATTATTGACTTATTATAAAGAGTTATTCAGAGTTAGTGAAAAAAAAATCCAAGAAATAATTGTCAGAGTGAGAACACAAGAAAACACTTGACAAAGAGTGAGGAATTTACTGACGCTCTTGTCGGCGATAGATGAAAATGAACTAACACAAAAGACTGAGAGATGTGGTTTTCACACACACCAGGGAGTGGAGATAAGGAGACGCACGTGGTACACATCAGGAGACGCAGGTAATCAACAGAGCTTGAAACACAGGGGGCAGGTGCAGATAATGGTGGAACTACAGGAAGAAAGGGATGACCTGAGAAAAACTTGTGTAATCTTTGAATTGTTTTGACTAGAAAGTGGAGTTAAAACAGAGCTATCAGGCTGAAGTTCAAATACAACACTTTGATTCTACCTACTTGGAAGTGGCAAAACAGATAAGATGTTTTTTAACCAGTCAGAGGAATCACTGTCTGTTGGTGGTAACTCTTATCCATGTCCTATGGTTCTTTACAGACACTCCAGGACGGTCCTTCCAGGACTAGTATTATCAGTGTAAAAGGTTATGTTTATTTTGTTACATAGAATTTTACCTCTGTTGCAGATTGACTTTAGTGCAGTTAGAGTCACAATTAATGAAAGGAGCTCCTGTATCTCAGCAACATCGTGAGAATGTTTTGCTTTAGATTGATTGATCATAATCAATACTCAGATTTCAGGTTTACTGTAATTTAAATGACCATAAAAAAGATAATTATGTGACTAGTGATAGCATTTTTAACCACATATGAAACAGTAGATTATTGCTTTATAAAATTAATTTTTATTCTAATAATCTAAATAATCTAATTAAAAATCATATAAAATCTAATTCACAAGTAGGTCAATCACAATATGCGAAAAATGTGCATTAATTTATTCAGTTGATACTCATCGCTTTATACTATTAACATTTCATGATACTCAATCCTTACCCATTCATTACTTTAAAGAACTAACTTAATAGTTCTGACCATTATGTGGAAATGTATATATTTTTATGGAATTGTTGTTTAATGTTATTATTATGCAGTATTTTTCAAGGTTATGAATATAAAACAAGCAGCGCCACTCCCACCCAAATCACACTGCTCCACACCGTCAGGCTTCCTGTGGGTGGGGAGACCACTGGAAGTTATGTGGGTCAGGATCAGGCCTGGGCAATTATTTTGACAGGATCAGATCAGAAAGATTGAGTATTTCCATGTGAGTAAAGATACATAATGAGTACAGTATTGAATAATGGCAAAATGCTTTAAGCCTCTCTAGACTATCTATCGGGGAAATGCTGGCTTTGCAGGTAAAAGGTAGAAGGATAACTATAATATAAATTAAAAGTATAATTTGGACAAGTATGGCAGGCCGCATTACAACGCCAAATGGGCCGCATCCGGCCCTCGGGCCTTAGCTTGCTCAAGTCTGGTCTGGACATTGCTACAATTAGAGCACCTCAGTGGTAACCTGGCTGCTGGTGGATTAGAAACTGAAGCCTTGTGGACCCAAGTCTGCTTGTTAAGATAAAAATAAAAACATTTATGTAACTTTTGTTTAAACACAAAGTGCCAAATTTTATAAGAACTACAAATTTATGTTTTTTAATTTTTTTTGACACCTTATGGTTGGATTTGGTTCACAGTGGATAAAGAAATAGTAAGAAATCATCTGTGTCACGAGAGAAGAACGTATCTGCGTACTGATGGGTTTTAGAGTCCCTAAATTTAGCCAAAGAAATATTCAGTCAATTGTTGTTATTATTCAGATAATACCATTTTGTTAAAGGAACAACAGATTTACACTGAACCTGAAACAGGCTGCGCTAAGATCGCCTAAGCGTCATATCAGCGCATTTAAGCTCGGTCTGATCTAAAGGAAACGGTGCACGTGCAGCAACGGTGGTGCACATACTGTACAAATGCTACGGCATTTTTCTGGCATTTATATAATAATTTTTTACAGTTTCAAAATATTTATCTGTGAAAATATTTGTGGCTTCACTCACATCAGGATATATATTACAAATTAGCTTCTCATGGATATTAAAATCCATCCTCGTACATTTCTGTACATCGGCGACAGAAATTATTTTTGCCCCATGATACTTTTTCATTTAAAAGTATTTTTTTTTTCAACATGGGATCAGCAAAGGACGGAGGATGACTGTGGTCACCTGTGACAGCTTAGCCAACTGTCAAACACAGCTTTGGTTCACTGATGAGACTAAAATGACTTTATAATAGTCAGAGTGTTCCTAGGTTTAAATAAGAATATGATAATCCTCTTTTCACACAATAATGATAATGATCGTTATTATAGCAAGGGAGTAGGGGGCGAGGAAAAAGCTCAGAATGGAGACTTTGCTGCATAATCCTTTTGCCTTGAAAGGTTAAATACGGATTTGAATACTATGATCTCCTCGCTCTGAAAGTGATAGGACCGTGTTTGAAGCAAATGTGCTTCATTGTGCACTTCACTTTGTGCAGCAGCAAAAGTAGCAGACTCGGCCCCGGAAGAGAGATGATTGCTGTGCTGTTTCTATATTACACCGTACATACACTGTCGGCGTGTGATTTCTCCAGCTTTCAAGATGATTTTCATTCACATAATAACTTCCGCTTGGTTTTTGGATTTTAGTTTTTTACTGTAAAAAGGTTTTCATACCAATTGACCTAAAAAATAATTGAATGTAGCCGTGATTAAAGACAGAAAAGATGGAGATTCCATAGATTTGTATGAACAGATATTGTTCCAAAAACCTTATTCTCACTCATGTACGCAATGCAGAATTAATATGTTGTTTCATGTGCAGTAAAACCACAAATCCATGCCCATGTGGTTTAATGCTGGCTGCAGCAGAAAAGCCAAACGTGCGTATTGCGCGTGTGTAACGTCTAGCATGACTAGTATGTGGAACACAGTGAAAGTATATGTGGTAGAGGGCTGTGCAGTTTGTGCCAAATTTCAAACACGATTTACATTCTCAATGTAATGTATTAAAACGTTGACAGGGCAAAAGGGATTCACGAGATGCTGCATTAGAAACTCAATTTCTGTGATGAATTGCCCCGAGCCACCGAATTACAAATTGCTCCCAACCATCTTCCCTGACTCGCCTCCTCCCACCGCTCAGAAGTTTTCTGTGTGTGTCAAAATCTTCTTAAACCTCTCTCTTAATCTGATCTGCTGAATGTGAGAGGGTGAAAGGATTTTCAGACTAAAAGGCAGTCATTTTTCGTCTTGTTGTGCATTGCCTTTTTTTTTCCAAATGCTGGGTCAGTAATATTTAAAACTTGCTGCTTTGCGCTTCTTTTTCTCCGGCACCACTTTGCTGCTTGTCTTGGGCAATGGATGTTCTCTTCAGAACTGCTCTGTCGTCGTTATATCCGACTGGTGACAAGCCAGCACCTTTGCTGAACTGGGAGTTAGGATTACTTGGTATAGTTGTGAATAGAAAATTATTAGTTTCATTTTTTTTTCATCCTCAGTAGTACTCAGTAATACTGGATTGTTTGACATTTTTAAATGTGACCTGCCTTTAGCGTGGTTATATTTTCTGGACTGATGTTTTCACCGTAATAGATTTACAATAGTCTCTAAATAAAAATAGTTTGACTTGTTATCAACTCATGCTCACGAGCTGAAAGGCATAGGAAACATATTGTATTAGCAATGCACTGGTAAAAGGTGCCTAATATAATCTGTACATTTTTTTTACGTATCATTATTAATCATCAAGCAGGCTGGTTTGGACCTCCTAGCACAAACTCAAATCAATGTTTCAAACTTAAGGTGTGGGGGCCAAATCTGGCCCATAAAGTCGTTTCAGTCGGGCCGTGGAAGCTAAGAACACAGGTTATATTGTCTATAGATGAGAGTTTCTTAACATGACATAGTGCCATGTTGTTTTTACATTTGTTTTACGTGCCAGTGTGTCTCCCACGTAAATACGTAATCATCTGTGGTGCATGAGTTCATGTAAAGTTGTTGGGAAAAGAAGGAAAAAAAAGATTGATTTTTGGATTTATGAATCGATATCGTCCTATTAACAAAAAATCGATTAATCGATTTTTTTAACCCAGCCCTACAAATCACACTGCTACTGTCATTATTAATTATGACATGATAATATTACATGTAATTATTTTTTAATTCTCTTTTAGTCTGAAAACACAATTTTCAGTGTTACTTTAAAAAAGTAACTTATTACTTTACTAGTTACTGCTCTGAAAAAGTAACTAGTTACATTACTAATTGGCATGGTTCAGTTAGTGTGCACGGCCGTCTTTCACTCATGACCGTGAGAGTTACCGCTCACACTGACAGGCAGCAGACAGACTCCGCTGCCACACAGTCCTCTCTCCGTGGCCGGGAGAAACCGTCCATTTGGACCACAGTAACAAATAACGAGGCCCTTTACATCACAGTAACAGTAACAGCGTTACTGTTATGCTATCAGTTACCAACAAAAGTAGTTTCGTTACGTAACTGCATTAAAAGTAACACGTTAGTCCCAACACTGACCCTGATACTATTGTGCAACATGAAGCTACAAAACCATCTGGACGATTTATAGCCCCAATGAAGGAGACATTCATAAAAGCAGAGCATGTAGAATTTTTATGTGTTTGTAAACATCAGGGAGCTGAGATTTGGGATTATTAAAAATTCTGTCAGTCTTTGCAAACAATCCAGGGTTAGAACTAACTGATGATCCTGCAGTGTTGCGACTTGCAGCAGATTCATGGTGCAGTGGTTAAGTCATTGGACTGGAGTCCCCAGGGTTTCCTGTTGGAAATGCTGAGGTCCATTGAGCATGGCACCGTCCCCAATCACTACCCCGGGGCTCGGAGCTGCACACTGTTCAACTGTTAAATGCCTGTCTCTTATAC
>JAFBJS010003216.1:334289-388576 GCA_016785265.1 Paraplagusia blochii | reverse complement strand
TATTCTCCTGCTGCATTTCACACATTGTTGTTGATCTTGTAGCAGCAGGAAACTCTTCCTCCTGTCAGTCGGTGAAACCAACGCAGCACATTAATAAAAAAAACTCCACATGAGAAAAGAAATGTTGACAAAGGGTAAAAAATTATCACCTCCCTGTGAACAAACACTGTCAACAAACAACAGTTGTGTTTACACTTCATTCAAAGGTGGAGCCGTTGACAATAAAGAGGGTGGAGGAGGACGAGAAGTTCAGAGTTAAACACTCAGGTTCCCAAACTTCTGGCCTGGGGGCCACGTCTAGCCCACAGATCCCCAACATCTAATCTGCATCTTCTCAGGATTATGAGATTATTTTTCTTCCTGTTTCATCCAGGATTAAATGTTTATTGTGTTTCTCTTCTGTTTGTCTTCATCA
The DNA here is from genome assembly GCA_016785265.1 of Paraplagusia blochii. Classification (NCBI taxonomy): domain Eukaryota; kingdom Metazoa; phylum Chordata; class Actinopteri; order Pleuronectiformes; family Cynoglossidae; genus Paraplagusia; species Paraplagusia blochii. Next base: position 388,161 of record JAFBJS010003216.1, on the reverse strand, counting down.
ATGATGTGAATTAAACTCTGTTGATGCTCAGCCTCAGGAGGCAGCACTGGACGTGTAGTTCCTACAGTAGGAGGTAGGGGGCAGATGCAGCAGGTTGACTTCTACATGATTCTTGTTTACTTTTTTTTTCTGATACCTGGGAAAGTTGTCTGTCAGTAGTGGACATCGAGAGACAAACTGTCCTGTGTTGGCTGTAGTCACTGCCTCAACTGTCCCACATTCATGGGTTTTTCTTGTGCAAAAATAAAAAAAAAAAAAAAACAAGAGCAAAAACAGTTCCACTTGATCCTGTTTCACTTTCATACAGAATGACTAGAATTTCTGTTTCCAAAACTCATGGACCAGCAGCAGCCGCCGCTCCTGGTCACACACACTCATGCAGATGGTTCTGTTTAATACCATCGTTTCCCTGTTGTCTCCGAGGAAAAAACAAAAACCAGTGAGAAGATAAACTTCCGAGCTGCTGACCAGGAACGAGCAGCTCTTTAATTGAAGTGAAACTCCGTCGTTAAAGTTGTGTTAATGTCTTCAGCCGTTTTTTTTAATTCCATAAGTTGAGAGAAGTCGGCGTCTGTGGAAAAAGATGAGGACATTTCCTTTAGATAATAGAATTAGTGCATTTATAATGAGACTGTAGAACATTTGGGACGAGACGCCAAGTGTGGCTCATTAAGGACGTACAAGTGATAGATGGTTAGAAGATAATGGAGCAGACACACACACACACACACACACACTGGGGCTGATAATCCATTAAAAGGAAAAGACAGAGGGTGAGACTGATGGAGACGAGGGGGAGACAAATGTCCTTAGACCAGTCAGTGCGAGGACACAGAATCTCAGATGCAGCTGCTACAGTTGATGTAACGTTAATGCAAAGGTGAAATATATTTAAAATTTATGTTTATGATTTTCATATGGACGTCCAATAATATTCTTCTTCTTCTACAACTACCTCCATGTCCTCCTTCACTGCATCCATCAATCTCCTCTATGTCTCCTACCTGGTAGCTCCATCTCTAGGATCATTCTTTTAGCAATGTATCCACTGTCCCTCCTCTGAACATGTCCAGACCATGTCCATTTGGGTTGTCCAATAACACTTGTCCTCTGATATTATAGTTCAAATATTAACATTATTATTTAATATCTCCAAAATTCTTATAATCATTGTCTTTAATTATGAAAATCCGATAACATCCGGCATTGCTGCTGTGTCCCCTCAGGGTCCTGAGACAAACCTAAGTTTCAGGGACAAATGTCTCCATGTATCAGTATCAGTAAATTCTTTATATCTGACATGAGCTGCAGAGAAAGTCTCATCCTTAAAATCCATCATCAACTGAACCTCTGCTCATCTCCATGGATCTGGACCTCAGTCCAGCTGCTCTGGTCTGATGGACCTGGTCAGTTGTCAGAAGATCAGGACCAGAAACTCCAAGAGGTTTCATCTGTGGAATCAGTTCTTCCCACGTTCTCCTTCAACACCAGAACGTCTCTCAGCATATGGAGGAACCCGACATCCGGGTTTAACAGCAGGTCATTGCTATCACTGCCACCTTGTGTACAACACGGTGTACTGCCACGGTTTGACCAGTGACTTTTTCTTTTTTGAATCCTGAATTTTGGCAAAATCTTGAGTGAAGATGAGACAAAATTAAATATTCTATAGATTTTTGTAGAAATGTCAGCGATAAATAAATGTTAGTCCAGTCACAGTTGGAGGACAAACCACGGCCTGGATGATTTTTATTTTATTTTATTTGGAACGCTGACATTTGTCATTTGCTTTTCATCAAACGCCTCTTCAACGTTTCCTCAGTAAATTTTTATTTATTTATTTATGTATTTTTCTTTTGGCTCCTCAGAATTCCGTTGCCGTTCGCGGCCCAGCGTCTCGCCCCTCTGGAGATATTTCACGGGGTTGTTTTGCAATTTGCAGGTAAAATGTGGGGCAGACGTGGAGTCAGTGGTTTGATGGAGCTCTCAGCAGTGGAGCAGAGAAAAGCAGCGCTGCACATTTCCACTTTACTGCTGCCTCTGTTCACCGCGTTAGCACTTATCTCCCCTGAGCAGGTGTGTGTGTGTGAGTGTGTGTGTGTGTGTGTGTGTGTGTGTGTGAGTGTGTGTGTGAGTGAGTGAAGAAAAGAGAGAAATAGAAGTGGGAGGAGGATTGGATTTGTGAATTTATTATCTGACTTGTTTTTCTCTGCATTCAGTCCAACATGTGAGCCGTGTGTGTGATTGTACTTGTATTTGTCACCCAGTGGGGACATTAGCTGAAATTATTAAGTGGAAACGTCAACTTAATGTAATATAAATATGTAATATTGGTAAAAATCCCAATTGGATTTTCCTCTGATGAAAATCTTATTTTACAGTTTTGCCAAATTGTCCTGGAAGTGTTGATAAACAACCTTGGTTTTCGTCTCCTTAAGGGGACAATGGACTGCATACAGTTTGTCTTCATCAGTTGATAGATGAGGTTCTATGTTCTCAATAACGTTCACCGAACAAAAACCTGTTCAATTGTTTCATCAGAAGGGAGAATGGAGCGAGAAATGTCTTGTCAGTCTGATCTGTCAGTGCTGCCCCCTGTTGGTGACTGGTTTTCTCCTCTGTATCGTTATTCTCTCATGGTCGGTGTGAAGGTTGAGGTCAGAATCCTGGGTAAATCAGCAGGATTTCAAAACCTTTGATAGACCCATGTACACCGCTCGACTGGAGTCGCTCCACTGAACCAAATGTTCACCGATCATCGCACGACATCGAACCCTGGAGTTTAACCAGTGACTTTGACTCTGAGCAGAACTGAAGGCCTTATCTAGTCTAAATAAGTCTACGTGAAGGAGCTGAGGACGGGTGAGTGTGAGGGGGACGTGGTCCATAGTGATCCAACACTCAAGGGTTCAATCAGATATTTATAATTCTGACGAAGAGCTGTGGACTGTAACGTCTCCCTGTCTCCCGACAACAACCGTCAGAATAAATGAGGGCTTTAACTCTGCTGTCAGTTGTTTTTTATGGAATTATAAAAATAATTTCCGTGTCAGCAGTTGTGTTCCAGAAGCAACTGTCTTTTATATGGATGTGAGTTCTGGGTTTTACGAGGCTGTAATGAAGCAGTGAGAACTCAGGTTGTTTTTGGATTCTTTTTTATTTTTCTCTGACTTTCAAACTAAAAGGCAGAGGCAGAAACTGGAACAGAGAGCAGAGGAGGAAACAGAAAAATACCATACTTTAAAAAAATCATCCCACAGAAAGGTCGCTGCACCAACGGTTGCAGGTGTTTTTCCTTTTTTTTCCCTGAACATCACCAGAGCTGCACGTGTTGAAAATGTCAATGTAAAACACACGAGTGCTGCTCTGCACCAGGATGAAGGTCCTCACTGGTCTGGAACTGGAACTTACCAAGTCTGTCAGGTTACTTTTTAAAAAAAATATTTATTGTACCTTACAATGATTTAGAAGATACATTTTCAGAAAAGAGGGGTCTTGGCCTGAGGTGGGAGTATTTCTTCTTTTGGAGAGGGAGAATTAGTGCCCTCTGTTGGCTAAATCCTGAAAATGATGATACTTGGCCTTTGGATTGATCGGGTTCTGATCAGTTTGGTTTTATACCTGGAAAAGGTTGAGCTGTTCTGAGAAGGTCATAAAGTTGATTTAGGGAAAGATTTGGTGTCTGGGGAGGAGCAGTGCTGCTGGATGAGATAGTGGGGAGTGGCAGAGAAGTATGTGAGGGTTTTGCAGAACATGCACAAGGCCAGTTGGGTTAGATTTGCCAGAAGTAGAACATGAAAAGAGCTGGAAAAACGGTGACAACAAAATAGAATCTCTGCATTTACCTGTGAACTTTGGTTTAGGAAATTCATAGAAATATAATTTTTCTCCAAACATTTTCCAAATTCCAATTGTTTCTTCAACTGATCATTTCTCTGAGTTCTGATTTTCGTCACATCAATGTCACCTCTGCATTTAACCCTTCACCAAAGTGAAGAGTGGAGCAGTGAGTGAAGATGGTGCCAGGTTGGTGGATTTGAACCTGGAACCCTCTGGACCCCAGTTCCTTAACCATTAGGCCACCACTGCTCCAGGAAAACCTCCATTTGACCCACGATGGGGAAATTTCTTAAATTGCTTCTTCAGTTCTAATTGGCTACAGGGAAGTTCTGGGGTTGAACCTCAATGAGGCTGCAGAAAACAAATGGTTAATAAGAGTATTTACATCTGGGTGAGGATGTCCATGTCCACGTCCTGGTCCAAGAAGACAGGCTACCGTGCAAAATATTTGGGGGACAAGGAAGGAGAGAAGTGAAGAAGCCTCTTGGATGAGAGGGGAAATGTCTTCTCTTGTGTCCAGTAGTTTTTCTGGACAATGAAGGTTTCATCTCAAAGATACTGCAGGTAAAATACACCTTGACTTTGACAGTACTGCAGTATTTATAGGAGTTACTGCTGGGACGTGGTTTCGTCCACGTCTCATATAGAGATGACCGCGGCTGCATTAACCATCATGTGACCGCACTGACACTCCTGCTGTCGACGGTTGTGGGTTTGAAAATGATGGCTGACCACCGTTGTCAGGATGTTAGTTTAAAGTCCTTCCTTCCCCTGAGTTTATGACGAACAAACCAGTGTTTCTTCTCTCCCACAGGCCTTGAACGCATCACCCTTTTAGTCTCATTTAGGAAACTGAAATCAACAGAGACGAAGGTTCTGTTCTGATCAGACTGGTCCAACGTCAGGTCTTATTAGCGACGACTGTGGAAGCCTCACAAACACAGAGAGAAATCCTGCAGCATCTGAAAAGACCTGCAAAGATTTTTCTCCAACCTTCTCAGCGTTTCGTGACAAACCGTCGTAGAACAAAAGGAGAAGCAGCCGAGCGCGACATCAGGACGACACACATTTCTCTCTCTTGTTTTCTTTTACTTTTCTTTACTGTTTTCTATAAACCAGGAGGGAAGGAGCTTAAAAAAACTCTGGCTGTGAAGATTTGCTGAGGGCAACGTTAACCCTTGGCAGCAGAACAGCAGAGCAGGAGGAGCAGGAGGAGCAGGAGGAGCAGGAGGAGCTGCTGTGACAGGCTGTTTCAACACTGGTTTCAGGAACATCCTGGTTTTTTTTTTACCTTTTTTCTCAGACAGTGACTTGTGGAGTGAACGTCCCAGAGTTTTTGGTTTTGGTTAAATGCTGAGACAAGACATATTTCAACAATGTGAAATGATGTGTTTTGACGTTGTAGGAAGAGACGAGTTGTCAGGAGAAACGCTGAGTTCAGGGACGGAACAACCTGCTCCACGTTGTCAACGTAAAACTCTAGTCATGATTATTATTTGTTCATGATCAGTGTTGGGACTAACGTCTTACTTGTAACGCCGATACATAACAAAACTACTTTTATCGTTAACTAATAACGTAACGCGTTACTTTCCCGTTCAGTAACGTCGTTATTGTTACTCTGGTGTAAAGGGGCTCGTGAATCGTTTTCTCCCAACCACAGAGACACGACCCCGCTAGGTCCTGAACCAATGTGTTGAAAGGGAGCGATGATTGGTTGACACAAGTTGACGTTTCAGGCTAAGCCAATCAGAAAGAGACCTGGGCGGGTCTTCTTGCCTTATGCTACTGTCTCACACTTACAGGTGACGTGGTACAGCAGGACACACCCACAAGCACACTCGTGTTTTTGAAGTAAAGTAACTAGTTATTTGTTACTTTTATGATTAAGTAAGTAGTGATGTAACTAGTTACTTTTTCAAAGCAGTAACTAGTAAAGTAATAAGTTACTTTTTTATAGTAACTTGCCCAACACTGTTCATGATGAACTGACATTGTCGTGTCAGCGGAACCAGATTTTTCCTAGTTCTGGTGCCTCTTACTGATGTCACATGTTTTTCCGTTTAGACTGCCACCTGCTGGACTAGACTTGTAATACCATGGTATGACCAGTGACTTTTTGAGAAAATGCAGCGAACTTCAGAGACCTTGATGTCCAATCAGAGAAGAAGAATTCTGATGCATTTTTGTCGATTACATTTTTCCTAACACTCTTGTCCTTCAGTTGTCCTACTTGCTGGATCGTCCAGACCCAATTGTCCATTGTGCATGAGCGTGCTCGTGCAGCACTCTCCACCGCTGTCACCCAAATCACATTTTAGACAGAAAGTGAGAAGAGCTTTTACACCGAAACCTCATGACTCCCTGTTGACACGAAGACGAATTACTTACACACAGCTGAGCAAAAGACAAGCCACCTGCAGGGGGCGTTTCTGAGGACAGAGTAGAAATAATAACTGGACCAACGTTGGTCAGTTTGACTGAATGACGACGTGTTTGTTGAGTCTGAGACACAGGAAGTGAGACTGAAGGAGGACATTTTGTCAATGTTTGTCAGTGATGGGAGTAAATGTCAGTGAGTTCTTTCTGTCTCTGAAATAAATATTTCAGTCCAAGGAAATAAAAATCACAAAGCCATGGATCCCATCATCCACCCGATGAGTTCCTACCAGTGAAAGGTGGATGAACAGCTTTTATTGTCTGTGGGAAGAGTGGAGTAGAAGGAGGTGGAGGAGGTGCAGGAGGAGGAAGCTGTGAGGTCAAAGAACCACAGGGAAAACAGCAGAAGAAAGTGTTTCTACACTCAGCACAGGATTGATGTCCATCGCAATGTGAGGACAGTGTGGACTCAGGTCACAGGTCAGTGAACCGGCACTGTTGGAACTGAGGAGGAGTTCTGGACAGAACACTGATCTGACCAGGAGGACAAACACTGGACAAACACTGTATTATGTACTCAGACAAAGACTCTGTCGTGTCCACCTGAGTCCTGTCCTTCTCAAATCTGTCCCTTTTGGTCCTGTCCTACTAGCCCTGTTCTCCTCAGTTCTGTCCCCTCTGTACTTTCCTACTAATTCCTGTCCCCCTCAAGTATGTCCCTTTTGGTCCTGTCCTACTAGCCCTGTCCACCTCCACACTTTCCTCCTCTGTTCTGTCCATTTTGGTTGTGTCCTAATGTCCACCTCAGCCTTTTTCTCCTCAGTCCTGTCCACCTCAGTCCTGACCCCACAATGCTGTTCTTTTGGTCCTGTCCATCTGAGCTCTGTCCTTATTCAGTCCAGTCCTTCTCGGTCCCGTACCTATCAGTCCCGTTCCACTCAGTCCCATCCTCCTTGGTCCTCCTCACCTCAGTCCTGTCCACCTCTGTCTGTCCATTCGGACATATTCCTAGTGTCTCTAAGCCCTGCACCATGGCCAGTCTTAGAACTGTCCTGTAAACATTTCTCCTCACCTTAGCTGCTGTCTCTTATACACATCTAGATGTGTATAAGAGACAGGAGTTGAAAAATACGGGATGTGATGAAATGAGTCAAAGACAGTTTGTGTTTTTCCAGAGAAAATGAAAGATTCGCATCAGCTTCTCGAAAAATGTGTTTTCACCTGAGGCGACATGTGGTGTGAGTCTGTCACTGTTATTTATGTGTGTGTGTGTGTGTGTGTGTGTGTGTGTGTGTGTGTGTGTGTGTGTGTGTGTGTGTGTGCTCCATTTTGCATGTAGGCTGCTGCCTTGAAGACATGTTCCAGTGAAGGATATCAGATCTAAAAGACTCCCTGTCTCTCTCTCCCTCCCTCCCTCTCTCTCTCCCTCCTCCTCTCTCTCTCTCCCAAGCGCGCCACATCACCATGGCAACCACTCAGTTTCTTCACTGGATGTTGCCAAATCAGTGTGACTTGAAAGACTAAGAAACAGCCAGGCATCCTTCCCTCTCCTCCTGCACGCTCTCATCTCTTCCTTATCCTGTCAGCCCCTCCTCCTCCTCCTCCCCACCTCCTCTCTCCTCCTTCCACAAAGCTCCTCACACTTTCTTCCTCGCTCCTTCTTTGTGTCTCCATCTTCCTTCCATCCTTCTCTCTCATCTTCTCCGTCCTGGTCTGTGGTTTTTCCTCACCTCCTCTTCTGTCTGATAAAGCGAGCGTCTCCTCCTCCTGTCGGTGGATTAAACCCACAGAGACAAAGCTGCTGCATGGACAGATCAGGAGGATGGACAGTGTCCATTGTCTCTGGGTGTGGAGTTGGACGCAGACTCCCACCAGCTGTCCACTGATCAGATGGCCAGAAGTCTGATGTTTTTTTTCCTTTTTCAATGTGAGCAGCGTCTCCACAGCCAGAGCTGCTGCTGTACTTTACAGTATTTAATGTCTCAAATTTGGCTCCGTGGATTTTTGGCTCCACCTCGTTGTCTTTGTGTCTTTACATGATCTGCCAGCGTCTCACAGAGCAGCTCTGGCAGCTTGACGTCCTCCAACTGGAGTCAGAACCAAACGCTTTCTCTCCGTGGACAGAAAAACCGGGTCTAGTGATGAATCAGTTGGTCCTCAGGTCTGAGGTCATGTGTGTGAAGATGAGTGACGTTGTCAGGATGTAGAATAAACCTTTGACAACTTTAACCTCTGCAGACACCGGGTCTGAAGCTGCACAATATGGTATGATCTTCTTCTCCTTCAGTGGTCCAACTGCAGCAGACCTCTGAGCCAAACGTGCTTCTCCAGTCCAATCATCAGCAGCCTGGTCTCCACCACCGTGGTTATTGTCTGGCGTTGAACAGTTTTACTGATGCAACGGAGACAAAGAGGCAGAAAAACAACTTCCTGCTGGAAATGTTTTTTCGTCTCCTCTCGACTTAATCTCCTGCAAATCTCCTTCCTCCTCAGGAACCTCAGTGAGGTCCATCAGGGAGTCTGCAGCTGAAGTGCATCCAGAACAGAACTGCCAGAATCCTGGTCTGGTCTGTACTTGGAGCCAGAACTTTAACAAAGACCTGACGACTTTTCATTGTTTTTACATATAAGTTACATTTTTGTTATAAAACAATAAAGAAAAACTAGAAAACAAACAAACAAACAAACAACCACAGCCGCAGCCTGTTGTTGTTCTGTGTCCAGTCCTGTGGTCAGATCCTCGTTGTTATTTACTCCAGTTCTTACTGTAGGTGTGGATATAACGGAGCTCACAGCAGCTTCTCACCCACACAGACTGATGATGTGTTGACAGAGCAGTGGATCCAGTGAGAAACTCAAAAACACACATGGACCCGTTCACCACCGCTGAGAAGAAAAACCAGAAAGTGAGGAAAGTTACACATTTATTAGAATATTTTATTTTTGGGACGAACTTGTTTGTCTACAGTGGTTATTTTAATAACTATAATGTATTTCCCACAGTGGCTCCAAAGCCACAGCTACTGTTATACAGTCATTACTGCACAGGCCTGGGATCAGTGAAGGACTTTACTTTATTACTTCAATTCCATTCCATGAAACTTCACCTCAGATGAAGAAGAAAGGACACGGCATTGATGAAAAAACTTCTGGTCAGAGGAGATGGTCATGAACTTTGAAGGAACAGGATCCTGGACAGGAGCAGAAGTCAACTTTGTCCTCAAGGTTGGACATCAGGCCCTTAGAGAGTGAACAGGGTTTATGATCCTGGAGCTGCTGCTCCTCAACCTTCAGAGGATTGACCATGTCCCTCGTCTGACCTGGAGACATCTTAGGATCATCCTAGACAAACTGGATGTCTCACAACGTGATCCTGGATAGATGGAAAAATGGATGGATGGAGGGATGGACGGATGAATAAATGGACGGATAGTTGGATTCATGAATAATGGATGGATGGATGGTAGGATGGTTAGATGTTTGGTTAAATGGGTGGATGGATGAATTGATGGACAGAGGGATGGATGGATGGATGGATGGATGTTTGGTTGATTGGATGGACAGATAAATGGATGGATGGATAGATGAATGAATGAATGAATATATGAATGAATGGATGGGTGGATGGATGGTTGAATAGGTTGATGGATAAATGGATGGGTGAGTGGTGGGATGGATGGATGGATGGATGGAGGGTTGAATGTGTGACTAGATGGGTTCGAACCCCATTCGTGCCTTTAAATTTGGCCTAGATGGTTGGATGGATGGATGGTTAGGTGGGTTGGATGGATGGTTGGATGTTGGGTCATTATAAGGTTTCTGCCAGTTCTACTTCCATGAAAATAAACCAACAGGATTTTGATAAAGAGAATTAAAAAACTTGATCACAAAATCAAAGTCTTTAATCCAGGACTAAACCCTGACCCTGAGAGTGGGCCCCGCACCAGATGTTTGTTTTCCTCATGGAAACCCATGTATTCCACTGAATCTGTTTCTAACCTTTTGGCTTTTGTTACATTTAAATAATATTTTGTGTTTGTTTTTTTTTTCCTGAGCTCCACTGAGAAATTAAAATGTATATTTATTCAGACGCGGCGATGAGCTGTGAAGGTTCTGAGGTTTCAGTGATGAATCATAGCCCTGGACTCTGGGTCGGTGTCACCACATCAGAACCACTCGGCCTCAGACGTCCTTCACTCTGGACACTGTGGGAATGACTTTTCTTCATAAATACTTCCCTACATCAACGCACAGACACTGATGATGTTCTCCAGACTGGGTTTGGATCAGCAGAACCACAAGAATGGACTGGGTTCTTCAGAACAAGCCTTGGTCCAAAGGCTGGAGGAGTGGAAGGGACGTCATCCGTGTCTTCTCTATCCTGAAGACGGTGAACAATTGGAAAAAAAAAATGAATTGAACAGTTTCTTCCTTGAGCCGAACTCTAATCCTCAAAATTCTACACCAACAAAGCTGATGAAACTCCTTCAGCTCATCCAACCTCCACCCGCTGCTGCACCTCCTCAGTAAACTTCAACTCTGCTGAGAGTCTGCTCACAAACATCTGCCTGACAATCCACTCCCACCTCTCTCTTCCAGTCTCCTGGAAGAACCGTCTCCTGCTCTACATTCCACAAAGCCATCTCCTCCTCCATCTACTCCTCCATCTCCTCCTCCGTCTCCTCCTCCGTCTCCTCTCCGTTGTCTTCACCGGCAGCTTTGTATAATCAGGTCTCCTCCCTCGTCCCAGACCTCCAGACCTGATCAAATTAGAGGAAACAACCAAACAAAGCTTCAGGATGGTTCTGTTGGAGAAGAGGAGAACCTGAAAACTCCATCCTTCAGCTCAGGGACCAATAATAATCAATAATAATAATCAAAAAGCAATAATAATCTACATGTACATGTGGCGCCCCCTAGGTACCGATCTACTCCGTTCTACAGCAGCAGCAGTGCTGTGTCCATTCACTCCTATGAAGACTGACTTTTCTCCATTCTCCACTGAGCTCCAAACCAGATCTTTCTTTGTTTCATGAGAAAACATTGGATGAAGTTGCTCACACGTTACCGGGAAAACTAGTATCTGATGCAGCTGGTAACCAGGTGCTCTACTGTACCATCGTCTCCCCGTGGAATTGTCAAAAAAAAAAAAACATTTTGCAGAATAAACTGAAAAACTCTGTCCTTCAGTTTTTGTTACCAAATGTTCCAGGAGTTTTTGGAAGTGATGGTTCACGAGTCACAGTCAAGTTAAAGTTACCTCTGGTGTCTGTACCAGAAGTGTCTTGGTTAAAAAGACAAAAAAAAAAACATCTTTCTACCCAACAGTCAATTGATTGTGTTGAATCTATTTCTTGTGTGCTAGTGTCAGTTCAGAGAAAATGATGGTGCCACCTACTGGGCTGAAGTGTTTATGTCCACAGTTAATAAAACTAAGAGATTAAATGTAAAACCTATATTTCAGATGAGATTTTCTTTGATAAATTCATGACAATAAACATCAGCCTGACTGGACCACAGTGGGTTGGACATGGACGTGTCCTGTCAGAGTCTACAGTCCTCTTCTAGGGAAAAGTAATTGTCCATCATCTTGGAAATACCATTCCGACGTGTTCCGTATTTTCCCATTCATGTCGTACGACCATAGAAGTTGACACACCAGGCGGAGGAGACATTTGCACACATTTCAGGAGAAGGGAAATGATCAGGACTGTGGAAATGTCAGAATCAATCAACCAATCCTGGAGGAGATCAGACACCTCCTCCACCTCCCCAACCCCACTCTCCACCCCCCAGGTCTGAGGCTGTGAAAAATGAGAGCAAAGAACAGGAAGGAGAGAGAAAGAAGGAGAGGGAGAAAAAAGAGAAGAAATAATTGCTTCAGCGTTAGTTGAAAAGATTTTTCTTCTAAAGACAGAGACTGTAATTACCTCTGAATATAAAAGTGAAAGAGAGTGGGGGGTGGGAGAGGAGGGAGGAGGGAGGAGGGGTGAGGAGGATGAGCCGCCCTGTCACACTGCCGGGCGGAACTCTAGTGCCCTCTAGCGCTACACTCGTTGTACAGATGGAACAAGATGAAGAAATTATCCAAAAAATGTTTAATAAAAGTAATTTTAAATTTTCTTGATTGAGTAAAAAAATATTTTCTGCCTTTTTTTATTTTTAATTTTTTAACTTTTCTACAGTTGATTGACCAACACAAATTGTGTTTATTCATATATTAAATGTAATACGAAATATATATATATATATATATATATATATATATATATAAAATAAAAATATTAAAAAAAAAACTTGTCCCTGGGAGTTGTCATCAGTGTGTCTGCCTCCCTCTGAGTAGGAAACAATATGTCTTTTTGGTTTTTTTTTTCAAAATAAAAGCTTCTGTTTACATATTTAATGCCTTCATTACATTAATTAATATGTAAAGATGAATCTGTTATCAGTATCTTAAATCTTAAAGGGGCGGGGGTATTCAATAATTACACTATCCAATCATTTCTGTTTATTCTAATGCACAGTGTTACTCACATCTTTTTATCCACCATATACTGTACTGTACCGTGCTGTCAGTGATATCACATAACATAACATAACATGCCATACAACATACAAACAATGCCATGTCATCACATACCTTACCACGCCAAACGACTAAACCATACCATACCATACCATACCATACCATACTGTACCATGTCATATCATGCCATATCATCCTATACCATACCATACCATACCATACCATACCTTCCCATACCATACTATACCATACCATAGCAAACCATATCATTCCATACTATACCTTTCATTACCATACAATCACATACCATACCACACTATACTATAAAATACCATACCATGCCATATCATAACATACTAAACCTCAACATACTATACTGCACCATAAGGTACTACATCATACTTTACCATAGTAGCATCATGTCACACCAAGTCACATGATACAAAATCCAATGTGATACCATGCAATTTTAGGTGGAAGGTGAGGTGAAGGTTTCACCATATGTAGCCATGGTTCCTCACTGCGACCTCCACTGTGTGAAGTTGAACATTCAGTGAGGTTGTTTGATTATGGCCGCAGAGCCATTTCACGCTGATCACATATTCACTGATCTTTTGTGGCCTTTGTTTCCAGTGTCGATCAGAACAAAGGTCACATGATGACCACACAGGAAGACTGTAAATCAGACGTCATTCCACACTTTTCATTATTGTCCGGCCTTTTGACATTTAAAAAGTCATATTCATTTGGGCTCATACCAGAGTGAAAGTCAACACTGTGATTATTAATGTCCAACCCCGTGACATTTGGAGAAAGCTTTTAAAATTCACATAATAAATTTGACAATAACGTCCCAGAAGAAAACCTTCACTGAACCTTCACTCACACCTGAGTCTAATGGACCAACCAGGGACCAACCAGGGACCAACCAGGGACCAACCAGGGTTGTGTTTGGGGCAATAAGGCCAGGGCAAAACCAACCGATTTCAGAACAGTTAAAGAACATGGAGGAACAGGAGGAAGTGGAACTGATGAATAAAGACTCCAGGTCTGAGGTTGTGATGTCAAACACATGTGTGACAGTCTGTAAAGATGTGGACACTACAGAGAAGACGATAGCTGGTCCACAGTTGACCACGGTACAGACCGTACAGATTATCTACAGATTCCATTTCAGATTTCAACACCAATGTTGACCTGGTCATATTTTTTTGAACAAACCACTGTATGAGTTACTGACATTTTATGAAAAAAAAAATGATTAGCAAATTAAATGAGTGAAATGAGCTGTAACACTGACATCTGTAACACTGACATCTGTAACACTGACATCTGGTAAAAAAAATGAAAAAAAGGAAAAATATGAAAATATTTGGATACATGTCATTTGAAAGTGCATTATTTTATTACGTTTTATTTTAGTACAAAAATGACCTCGTTATCCTAATATTGGTCAGCCAATAATATTAGATATTCCCGCTAAAAGTAGCATATTTTACGACCATGAGGCGCACCGTACTATAAGGCGCAGTCTTAGTTTTGTGCGTCATTACTATATTTAACACACACATGATCATAGGGTGGGGTTTAACGTTCTCATGGTTTTCCCGTCTGCCTTACAACAACAACAACACATACACAAGCATACAAGTGTGCGTATTCAAACATAGAGCAAGAGCAAAACAACGCCCACACTCCCCCCTTTAAAGTTCTCATGGTGTCCTCTACTACGTCCTTTTTACAACAATATCACACAGGACACACTGCACTATAGGGGGCGCCGCACATTTTGAAGAAAATCTGAGACTTTTTAGTGCGCCTTAAAGTCGTGAAAATACGGTAAGTGTTAATGGATTTATCTGTGACTGGGCTGTGAGACTGAACCATTGACAGGTCAACTCTGTCTGGTGACTGATTAACTCATCAACACTTAATAATCTGTAATAAAAACCTTTTTCACTTGCGTCACGTTGTTGTTTGAGTTTATTTGTTTAAAAATTCTATTAATGCTGTTTAATAAAACAACAAAGCCTGGGGTTTAATTCCTTCCCCTGCGAATGTGTGAGCCACGAAAAAATGGTTCAAAAACAACGACAGAATAAAATGTTGCAATATTTAACCTCAGATCTGGGAACGAGACAAAGCTTGAACTTTTGAAGCCCCAAAAAGTCTCTTTTGAAGTGATTTATGTTTGATGTGATGAAAGTGCTGCTGGTGGTAATCATGGATCTGGACGGTTCCAGAACCAGGACCAGGAACCAGGGAACAGTTGACGATGAACTGATACAAATAGAAGAAAAAAGGCAAAGAGGTGAAAGAACCTGAAAGTCTGTGCTCTAATTAGGGAGGTCCCAGTCCCATATTATCTTTTAGTCGATTTTGTCAAAATACTAAACGTCCAATTGCGATATCAACTAATACTCCGATGTATGAGTATGAGATTTATTAAATGAGCTACAATGCTGCCATCTAGGGACATTCACTTAATATGCAGCCGTATATTCCCAAAACTATTTTAAAGGCTCACAAAACTTTGCAAAAAAAAACCCAAGCATCGTATTATCGTAGAAATCACTGAATGAAATTTGTCATTATATCATTTTCTGGATCAAACCACAGGTCTTTTTGGTCAACATCTCATGTCTGTCTCACTGAGGAGTCATCCAGGGAGCTGCTGTCCACGTCCACCACTGCCCCTGATCAGCTCTGACTTCTTCATCAGTGTCTATTAGTCCAGTGACTCAATCATTCCTCAGAGTCAACACCGGCAGCAATTATAGCAATTTTGTTGTGACATTTATTAAATCTGATTGCACACATACAGGCAGAGCCGTCCCCACATGTGCACACAAAGACTGTGGCTCTCTCTCACACACACACACAGGTTTGTTCTTGTCCTTTGTGAGTACTTCACACAGTAAAAAGATCACCAAGTTCCTACCTCACTACAAATATCCCTCCCAGATCTTTGCACTGCATTTAATTTAATTGTAATTTAACTCTAACCTTACTTTCACACAAGTGGACCCACCAGGAACATGTCCTCTGACTGTTTAGTTGAACACTAACCTGAATCGTGGCAGGAGTTGAAGAAAGACACACACAGATCTTTTCAACAACTCTGATTCTTTTTGTTTTTACTGTAATTTGCTGTCACCTAGTGGAGGGATATTTAATACTTTGGCTTCCCACTGTTCCACAGACCTAAGAATGTTGACTCTAACAGCGTTTAATTGTTGATTTTTTTTGTAGCAAATACAAGTTAATGTGTTTGAAAGGGCATTTACTTCTTTATTTTAATTATTTTTGTCGTGTGTGAACTTTATTTGCTGCATGTAAAATTGAGCTGTTAATCACAATGGTCTTGTTTAATTTCCACAGGACTGTGGTAGAGAGAAATGTAGCTTCATCAGTCAGGGCCTGGATCCAGAGACCAACAGAGCTGTTAACCTTCAGGGCACTGTTGGAAATTGGACAAGTGTTGGTTGAGATAAAAGAGGAAACTGTGGTTTGCAGTGAGAGCAGACAGCAGCTCAAAAAACATCTAGAGAGGTGGAGGTTTGAGACAGACAGAGTCCATGAGTGTGAAAGAAAAGGAGAACAGTGTGGTGGTGTTACAATGAGCGGAAGGTGGAGGAGATTAGATACTGAGGTTCAGAGCAGCGGAGACTGTGGACGAGACTGAGGAGAAGAATAGAGTAGAGTCAGGATGGAACAACTGGAGAAGAAAGTCAGGAGTGATCTGAGATAGAAGAGAGTCAGCTAAGGTGGAGGGACGGTGGAGAGACCAGCCATGATGGATGGATTAGAGACATAAGACAGGAGACAGAGCTGGAGGTGGAGGAGTTAAAGATGCTGTTGAGATTCTCTTGAGGAGAGACAAGGATGGACAGGATCAGGAATGAGGGACATGAGAGGGACAACACAGACAAGAAGGTTTGGAGACAGATTGAGATGGTTTGGACATGTTCAGAGGAGGGACAGTGGGTGCATTGGTAGAAGAATGATCCTAGAGATGGAGCTACCAGGTAGGACACAAAGAGGAGATTGATGGATGCAGTGAGGGAGGACAAGGAGGTAGTTGGAGTCAGAGTAGAAGATGGTGAGGACAGGGGGAGATGGAAAAGCAACCCATGACAAAAGGACTGAAGAAATATCTGCTGATGATGTTGAAGCAGCTCCTTGTCACCACCTAGTATTTCAGATTTACTCAGAGATCAGTACTTCAGTTCTCAGTACTTCACTCTGTGCTGCTCATTCACATCCCATTCAGGTCTTTCTACACAGCCTTCAATGGAACATTAACACCTCCACCCTCTGACACTGACACTGTGTAAACACCTCCACTGACTACCATTAACATTCAGGAACTTCTTTCACCTCTGCCTCTTCTACTCAGGACTTTCTTTTTGTGCCAGTGCTTCTCCATTTCCCTTCTGATTGGTCAAGGAGCAGATCACCTGCTGCTGAGCACAAAAAAGAACAATTTGAAGTGTGTTTCTGACACTTTCTTTCAGAGACCATTTCTGTGGTTTCTCCTCTGCCTGCAGCAGACCTGCCATGGAAATTGACGTTTAATGAAATTTGAATCACGTGTCTAATCCATCCAGGTGTTTATCAGCTTCACACAGGGTGCACCAGGAGAGGGGAGGGCGCTGCAGTCACACCAGCAGGGGGAGGTATGGGTATGAAAAAAAAGAATAAATGCTGATTATGAAGTGAGGCCCGAGTGAGAGCGTGCTCAGCCAACTTGAATTAAAATGTGGGGGCGCTATACGCCTGTGAAGTGTCTGGGGCTGCATGGTGACATGCCCTGGAGCAGAAACTCACTCACAGAAAAGCCATCGTCACAGTGGGACTCAGACAGAGTGCTGCTGCTGCTGCTGCTGCTGCTGCTGCTGCTACAAGACTGATTGAAAAGTCAGAGAAATCCTAAAAATGCTGGAGACAAAACGTATGAGGTTGGGGGACAATAGGGTTGACTCACTTTAATCCAGATGAATTCTGACTGAATCTAAGGATCCTTTACTTTTAAAATCCCATCAACAACTGAACTGGTCTGTGAACCTCGTCAACTGACAACGTTATTTTTCATTGACATAAAGTGTAAGTGTAGTGTATAGTGTAAGTTAGAGCTGACAACGCCCCGATTAGTATAGTTCATAGCGGTGCTGCCTAGACTGCTGGGGGGCATTTTTCATTTTCATTTTTTAATTTTCCTTTTTATTTTGGTACTCATTCTTTTTTCATCTTGCACTTAAGATGACATATATACACATATATACACTCACATGTATGTATATATATAGTTGGGGGCAGCTGGTGGGCAAGGAAATGGTCCACAAGATCCCCGGTTCGAATCCTCCTACCGCCAGGTTAGCACGTGAATCACAAAGTCACAATGACAAAAAATGTATTTAATTTAATTAAATATAAATATATGTGTGTGTGTCTATGTGTATAAACAGTATATGAATATATATATATTTAGATATTTACATATATATTTAAATATACAGTATATACACTTCATAAGTCCATTAGTGGGAGCTGTTGCTCCTTATCTCTTCATGTTTAGACCTTGTCAATTGCATGGTTGCACCAACTACCTGTTAGTCCTGATCATCTCCCCCCACTCCACACATATGAACCTGCTCAATCTAAATGACCTCTGAACTTCATCTTCAGTAATGACTTTTAATTCAACTCTCCATCTCTTTGAAAAAAAATGTTGGTCCATATATTCTTTATTCTGAGGTGAGTGTTGACCAAATGACCTTAATGCCCCCTACTGTACCAGATTGTGTAGTGTCATGGTATGACCATTGACTTTTTGAGATAACTCTAAGTTGTATGTTTCAACTTTTCTATTTCAATCTATGACCACATTAATAAGTGAGCCTCCACCCTCTTGAAAAAATAAATATATACATTGAAGAAACTCTTCACGGAGAAGCTTCTTCCTGGACTAAAACAAACACTTAAAAACTTGGAGAAACTTCAAGGTTCACAGAACAGCCTCCTGAGTCTCTCTGCTGAATTCAGTGTCTCTCAAACTGTGGAAAGTTGGTCAAAAGGTGGACAACAGTATTGATTAAATCTTCTGTCAGGTCTGCAGCCCTCAGAGGATGAAGACATGGTGTTTCCAGCAGTCAGTCTGTCAGTCAGTCTGTCAAGAGGAAGGGAAGACGTCTCCGGAGAGTTCTCTTAGACAAACACAAACAAATCCTGCCGTCTTCTACTACTACACAACTCTGTGTCCCACATGTTGTTGTCCAAGTGTCTCAGGCAGTGAGTTAAGGTACATTAAGGTCCTGGCTTTGTGTGTAGGGGAGAGTGTGGTGGGTGGAGTGGTAACACTTTTTGCTTCAACGCCTGTAACTTTTGGGATTTTTTAGCTAAAATTCAGAAACTTTTATGCAAGTACACATTAAGCTGTGAGTGGGGATGGTGCCATGCTCAGTGGTAACTTGGAGGTAGGGAGATTCGAACCGGAGGCTTTAAGGACCCAAGTCTGCGTCCTTACTCACTAGGCCACCAACTGCCCCAGGACAATGTGACCCAGTCAGGGTGTTGGATGTTATATAGCTATAACTGCCAGTTGATATGGAAAATCTCTGACCTAAAACAAAGTGGAATAGAGAATCTGGGTCTCCTCTCCAGTCTCTCATCGTCTGCAGTGATTTGCAGGATCTGCTCAGTGTTAAAGGACAAATCCCATCTGTATTCACAGCTGATCTGACTGACTGGTCCTTCTTTGTCTCCTCGTCAGTTTCCTTTTAAGTTTGCAGGAGACAGTGTCAGTCTTTCTGCTCATGAGAGTAGATGGTTGTAACAGTTACAGTCACATCCCTGCACTGACACCTATTGTTGTACTGGCTGCATTACCTTAGTGAATTGAATTAACAGTGGGAAATTAAATTTTCACTTTCTTATTTCTCAAACTCCATTTTATTTCTATAGAATTTGCATTGTTTCCATCCATTGTTTACACAACCATCATGTGTGAGAATCTGGTTAAAAACTGAAATGATTATTTAACTCCTATCTCATCTCTGATTGGTGGAATTGGTGGCGTCATAACCAAACCTGGTCTCCTTTACCTCAATATTAGGATTTTTATGGCTCGTCAGAAACAAACAGCAGCAGAATCACAGAGTGGTGGGAGAAAGAGGGGGAGAGAGGGAGAGAGAGAGAGACGGTATTCATCAAGGTCACGTTTGCCCAGGGGAGGCTCTAGTGCTATTAGATGTGACCAGACAAAGAGCATGATGGGATACTATATTGAGAAAGTGCAGATACAGCTGCGTAGAGAGCAGCGTCACAGACACAGAGGGTGAATATTCTGATCCATAACAACAAAGTCAGAGGAGGGAGTGAATGTTTGGACACCAGCAGCTCTGATGTCCATACATCAGGACAGTAGGTGAGGAGGCCTCACGCTGACAAGGTTGTGGTAGAACATGGTCACTGCAGGTCTGCTGGGTCAGCATCTCAGCAGTGGACAGAAAGACGTCTCTCCTGGGATGTCCTCTGACTTAGTGGGACCAAAGGTAGAAGAAACAAGGACAGTGTCCCACCAGCCCTTCTCGGGACTGGATATTCATCCATCTTCGTCTGCTTGTCTGGGGCCAGGACGTAAAGGCAACAGTCGGAGAAGGAGTCTCCAGACTTCCTTCTCCCTGGACTCTTCCTCCAGCTCTGATCTGATCAGATGCCGAAGAATTCCCAGTCCAGCTGAGAGACACAGTTGCAGGAAGACATTTTACCTCAACCTGCCACACTGACCACGAGAGCCATGACATAATAAGGCAGTTATTACATGTTGCATGTGGAGCCGTCGTTGTTGATGAACCTGATGGTTCAGTCTGTCCTGCAGCCCCCCCAGGCGGCCGGTCCTGTATCTGGTCCAATACTGCAGCCCTTCAGAGCAGACTCTCCTCTCTCCTCTCTCCGCTCGCTCTTTGTACCTCGAGATGCGCGTTCACGGCTGAAGGTCACTAAAAAACACAAAAGGCTTTTAGCGCTGCGGTCCAATATAGCGCATGCGCACTGCCGGAGGACTGCTTCACAGACCGCAATATGGCGAGAATGCCTGCCAGCGGAGACGCAGAGCAGGAGCGGCTGAGCTGCTCAGAGACGAGCGGACAGGAGCTGGAGGAGGAGGAGGAGGAGGAGGAAGATGAGATCCAGGAGGTCCAGATCACCGGGAATGAAGAGGTGTCTGAGGGGGACGGTGCGGAGCTGGAGTGGGAGACGGGGAGCTCAGTGTTGCTGGAGTGCAGCGGTTCTGACGCGACGGTCGTTATGCGGCATATGGACCTAGATGAGGAGGAGGAAGAGGAGGAGGAGGAGGACGAAGACATTTTCAGTGGCTGTCACCTGGATGAAGACCTGCAGCGGTCAGACAGGAGCAGGCTGAGTGAGAACACCCGCCTGGCCACCCGCTACGCGGTGCGGATTTTCAGAGAGTACCTGAGTGAGAAGGACCAAAGTCCAGACTTTGAAACTCTGGACAAGGACTCGCTGTGCGCGCTGCTGCGCTCTTTTTACGCAGAGGCGCGCTCCAAAAGTGGACAGTTGTACAGCAAGTCGTCCCTCATCAGCATCCGGAGCTCACTGAACCGGTACCTGAACGAACCGCCCTACTGTCGCACCTTGGATCTCACCAAGGACCCGGAGTTGCGCAGCGCAAACCTGGCCCTGGCTGCGGTCATACGGCGACTGGAGGAGCAGGGCGCCGGTCCCGTGGTCCAGAAACAGGCCATCACGCGTTCGGACCTGCGGAGACTTTACGACTCGTCCGCGTTTGACCCCGACACACCGTTCGGACTTCTCAATAAAGTCTGGTTCGAGATCTGTATGTATTTCTGCACCAGAGGCCGGGAGAACCAGCGGGAGTTGGAGGAGGACTCGTTCGGTCTGGCTGCGGATGAGGACGGCAGGAAGTTCGTCTTTTTCAAATCTCTTGGACCGTACCACAAATCCCGCTCCGCAGCCTGGACCAAGAGACGCCCGGACTCTGACGAGGACACGCTGCCGCGCATGTACGAGGCCGGTACCGAGCTGTGTCCTTACGCCAGCTTCGTCCGGTACGTGTCCAAGCGGAACCCGATGTGCCGCGCGTTCTTCCAGCGGCCCCGGGACCACTGCTGCGCCAGCGACGCGACCTGGTTCGAGAACAAGGCCATCGGTAAGAACCTGCTCGGTACCAGGATGCAGATGTTGTCCCGTGCGGCCAAACTCTCCAAAACCTACACCAACCACTGCATCGGCGCCGTTTCCATAGCGACGCTCAACAGCATCGTTGGCGCAGGTGCGTCCAGGTCCGAGCCCGCGCTCGATCCCTACCTGCGCCGAGTCCCGGGCTCCGTGGACATGAAGCAGAGGA
This sequence comes from Paraplagusia blochii, assembly GCA_016785265.1. Lineage (NCBI taxonomy): Eukaryota > Metazoa > Chordata > Actinopteri > Pleuronectiformes > Cynoglossidae > Paraplagusia > Paraplagusia blochii. Next base: position 366,025 of record JAFBJS010003216.1, on the reverse strand, counting down.
ACGCAGCGGCATCGACAGTGACGTCAGCAGCGGTGTGTCCCGAAGAAGACCTGGAGCCGCCGACGTCCAAACGGCTGTGCGTGCGCCCTGCGAAACGCGCAGTAGAATCGAACGCGTCTGCGCCCGAGAGAGCCGCAGAGTCCGGGCTCCAGTCTGCGGTTCAAATCCCGGTCACGGTGATGATAAAGGTAACACGTCAGACGGTGTTGGGGTCACATGATGTGGTCAAAAAATAAAGTAAAACATTTAATTTTTATTAACATTTTCATTTTCATTGACTATAACTTGCCCATTGAGATTTTAACATCAAAAAGTTGAAGGTAATTAAGTTGAAATTAAGTTTAAGATTTTTTTTTTTTCAAGTTAAAATCCAAATCTGTGAGAGACAAGTTAGATCACATTCCAGTTTATTTAACCCTCTGACTGTGGAGATTTATCCTTGAGTTTGTATAGGGAACTAAAAATTAAAACCAGGATGCATACGTAACCATGGCAACATGGATTTGACTGGCCGGCCTGCAGTCCAGATTTTCTCCAGTTGTTATGGCCACATCGGCTGAAATAAATTGAAAAAAAATCATGGCTTTAGTTTTTACTCTAAAGGACACATTTTAGAAGTGACAACAACATGAAGAAGGATCCATGTTTGACAGTATCAGAGTGAGAAGAGCCGACCTGCTCTGAGCCACAGGGCCCTCACACTCCCAGCATCCAGACCCTGTTTCTGTGCAGGCACCAATTCTTTCCTTTTGTCAGTCAACTGGTGTTTTTCTCTTTTCTTCACGAGGAAACCTTGAATGGCTGTTGTTCTGACAGAGCAAAGTCATATCTGTGTGCCTGACAGGCTCTCCTTGTATTCCTCGCCTCCACCTGTCTGGCCTCTGGCATTGGCTGCCAGTCCTGCGGCTGCATCAGCACTTCTCAGAGTTTAGCTCCTGGGCTACAGCCTGGCAGCCAGTTCACAGCCTGTCAGAGTACGGTCAGACCGACTCCCCCGCCTGAGGGACTGTGATGAGGGAGGAAAAAAACCCCTTATATTAAGGGTTTGGTACTGGGGAAACCTTACGGTTCACATAACATCAGGTTTTAATTAGGGATGATCATCAGCCTAAACTCTGTCAATGTCTGGATTTGTCCAAATCTGCTGGAATGCTGACCTCAGTTTTGGAGGCTACGTTTATCGCTATTAGTTGACATCAGAATAAAAAAGACGTGTTTGAATAATATGGGCTTAATTAAATAATATTTAATTATATTTCTTATTAACATTTCAATTTCAATTTATATGAACTTTTGCTTATATATAAGCAAAAGTTCATATAAATTGAAATGTTAATAAGAAACTTAAACCTAGATTTTAACTACTGGAAAATTGTAAATCATTGCATGCATGTTTTGTTCTGTATCTGTATAATCTCTGAAAATGGCCATTGACAAACAAAAATGCATGCTGAATCAGTAAAAATAATTGTAATATTTTTTAGTAATAAAAATGTGTATATATATATATAATATTTTTTAGTAATAAAAATGAATATATATATATATATATATATATATATATATATATAATTTTTGCAGTAAAAAGCTGTAAAAAGGAATGTGACAAAGTTGTTTTAACAGTGTGAGCTCCATAGAATGAATGGACGGTTGAAATCGATGGGTGACGTTGACGCACGGCCTCCAGTCCAACAGATGGCGGTAGAGCACACAAAGTTACTGGTCCTGCACTGATGAGTGTAGAGTAACCGTAGAAGAAGAATTGGGTTTGTTAAACACTATTTACTAGACAGTGATGGGTGACGATCCACGCCTGCGCAGTCTGTTAGGAGGGAAGTTTGATTTGAAGAATCTCTCCGGTGGTGGCGTGTTTAAGAGCGTGGTCGTGTGTACGCTCTGCCGCAAAGAGTTCTCCCATCACCGCAACACTTGGAGCCTGCGGTATCACCTCAATGCAAAACACGCTGCTGCGAGCACGGACGCCGACAGGTGTCGTGGCCGTCGGTCTAAACGCCAACGCCGTGACCTGAGGACGGAGGACACGGAGACTGACAAACTCTCGGGTCTGATGGATCTCAGCGGGCTGTCGACCGCTCTCCTTGCTGCGGGATAAAGTTCTAGAAAACGCTCTGCAGGTAGCGCTGTCTGACCCTTCGTACGAACTACCGTGCGTAGAGACAATTTCCAGTGAAATCCAACTTCTTCATGGGGCTATAATAATAAAAATAAATAGAACTATATTAATCCCTAGGGAGTTTCCTTCGGGATAGTATGCCTCTGTATCTGCGCCCGGGGACCATACTCAGAGCACATCAGGGGTAACTTGGCGGTACGGGGATTCGAACCGGTGGCCTTGCGAACCGAAGTCCGCTTTCCTAACCATTAGGCCGCCAACTACCCCTATAAAAGTTTGCGAATGCGGGTAAATCGGCGAATCGGTGATTAAAAACGGAACATTTCGCACAGATCATGGAATATCCGTCCGTCCGTAGTGGAAAAGAAGAGGGAGAACAACCAGAGGGTCCAACGACACTGATGTTTCGGCTCATGTGTCGAACACACAAGGCGAAACTCCGTGTCGGTGCGTGTATCACCTTAAGGGAAATCACGTGACCGATACAGTTCCTGTGTCGTTTGGGTTGGGGCGCCAAAATAGTGTATTTACATACAAGGGAATGTATCGACGAAGGAGAGAGTTTGGATGTTGACGTTGTGTTGGTCAATTGTTGCTGTGATAAGATGGAACCTCAGAGAAAGAGGACGTTTTCTCCCGTGTGGGATCATTTTGATATAATCGCGGAGAATAAGGTATTGTTTTCCGTCAGTATTTGTTTTTCGGATGATTCCACGCTCTTTTGATTGATACTTGAATAAGTTAACATGGATTGATTTGTGATTATGTTGTAGGTGAAATGTAGGATTTGCTTCCAAGAGCTGTCCTACCTTAACCGAAGCACTTCCACAATGTTGAGACATTATCGTGTTCGGCACGAAACCGAAGGACCGTGTAACACTGCGGTGTCGAACTCTTGCGCTTCCAGGAAGCAAGCGGTGGATGACGCTATAATAAACATGATTATAAAAGACAGTCGGCCCATAAGCATCGTGGAGGATGAGGGGTTCCGAGAGCTTCTCCAGCTCCTGGATCCCTCCTATGTTCTTCCAACGAGAAAGGTTCGTGGAAAGAGCCGATGAATTGGAATCGTTATTATGCGTTGCAACGAAGTAGCGAAGTATCACTTAAATATTCGTATATTATGTGTTTTATTTTACGTATGCTTTATTATAGTGGAAATTTGATTTTTTAATATATTTTATTATTGGTGTTGTATATTGTACATTAGCACTGAAGTAAGTTTCTAGTTTGTATTTTGTCGTTGGATATTGGCAACATAACATTTCTGATTCTGAAAAATCACTTGTCAAACTCAGGGACAGTAGGGATGTAGCCTAGTGGTGGATCGCAGGCTTTGTATCTAGGACACCGCTGGTTCAATACCCGGCGTCTCCACAAGATAGATATTTTTTTTATTCTTTGGGATAATGAGAGTTTTCTGATTTTTTTTTTTCTTTTAGTCTACCAAGAACATGATTTCTCAGAGATATGAGGAGAAAAAGCAAAAGATAAAAGAAGATCCTCAAAGTCCTTCTGCAGTAAGTTTTTAACGGCTGACGTGTGGACGTCGATAAATATGGAGGCTTATCTGGCTGTGAAGTGTCACTGTACTAACACCGAGACCCATGACACCTGCACATCTGTGCTAGGAGTGGAACACTTTCCCCAGCAGCCCCCAGCACTGATGATAATATGGCCCACGCTACACAAAAAAAATCATGGATTTTTCACCACTCTCTCCAACATAACGTAGTCACAACCGATACTGCAATGTCACTTGTGGAAAACCTCAAAAGAAAACTTATTGAAACCACAAAAAGCCTTGAATCACATAGTGTAATGACCTCACCAACGATCCTGGATTTAAGAAAATGGCATTTGTAAGTGAGACCAAAGCCAATGATGCTGAAAAAAAGGCTGAAGTCTGAGTGTTCAGCACCAACACAAATGCAAGATCCCCAGGCTGGACCGCCATCTTGGTACGTCATATCACTGTTAGTTATGTTTACTTGGATTGGAATGTTTTTGTAAATCACTCCCTGTGATTTATAAGGAATTATTAATGTCGGTGATTTGTCTTTTCCCCCAGATGGCGACAGCCTGTGGCAGCTGTTGGACACAGGAGTCAGGGAGAGCCGAGCAAAGACGAACATCACCACAGACCCTTTCACATACTGGAACAAACAAAAACTAAACTACCCAAACTTACACAAATTTACAATTTCTTTGTACACCATCGTCATCGGTCTCGTGCAAATGGGTGTTTTCAAAAGCTGGAGAACTTCTCTCAAAAAGACGGAATGGCCTGTGGCCAAAGTTATTACAGCAGTTGATGTTTATTAATAAAAACAAGTGAATGAGCCGTGTATCTATTTCCATTTTATTTGACTTGCCCACGGTGACGTCTTAAGTCCAGCAGATCTCAACATGGACACAGCGTCAACACAGTTTGGGATTTGTGCCATACACACAATGAGGCCTCATCTGCCCATCACTAGCCCTTACTATCGCTTATTAATTTTGTGTTGTTCTCCAGGACACCACTGGGGGCAGTGTTGGCAGCAGTAGCGGGACCACCCAGCAGCTGGACTCAGTACCTGTGGTCAAACCTCTGGGCTCCGCTGGCATCCCCACCCCTGCACAACTCACTAAAACCAACGCCCCCGTTCACATCGACGTAGGAGGACACATGTACACCAGCAGCCTGGCTACTCTGACCAAGTACCCCGAGTCCAGGTGAGACTGACCAATCAACCGACCATCACATGCCTAGGACTGCGATAAAGCCCTGCTCAGTCAGAACTTCCCATTTTTTTGTTAGCAACATATCAGAAAATATTTCCTGTGAACAGAGCATTGAAAAGGTGGATGAGACAAAGATGTTGCAGTTTCCTTAACACTTTCACTGCATCAATAAATGACAAAAAGCTGATTTTACTCATTAATCTTTATTTTAGTAAAAGTCACCTTTCTTTTTCTTTGAAGATGTAGCCTCTTCTTCTGTCTCTTCTCTAGAACTTTGACTCTAACTTAGAAACCTAGAAACCAAGTACCTTTTATTTTGATGTGATTGGGTCAAACATGTTAACATGAATCAGATGTGAGTTGGAGACAGTTGAGGTGGAGGGAATCGGGTATTTTTCAAAATAAAACATCACTGCGAATCATTTAACAAAATGGTAAAATTATTTAAGTATAGTATTCTTTTTGTGCCAATTGACCCACTGACCAGTGGTGGTCCACTGCCCAGGGGTTGGGAACCAACTATCTGTACATCTGACATTTGTCCTTCTTTCCTGCTCTGGTCAGAATCGGTCGTCTGTTCGACGGAACTGAGCCCATCGTTCTGGACAGTCTGAAGCAGCACTACTTCATCGATCGTGATGGTCACATGTTCCGCTACATCCTCAACTTCCTGCGCACCTCGAAACTCCTCATCCCCGACGACTTCAAAGTGAGTGTGAAACCAGAAGCGTAGAACCCAGACTCTGACCTGACTTTAATGGCGTCCTGGTTGTGGTCACTGTTTACAGGAGTATTCGCTGCTTCTTGAAGAGGCCACGTTCTACCAACTGACCATGCTGCAGCAGCAGCTGGAACAGTGGAGGGTGGAGCAGGAACGTAGGACAGCGTGTCGGGATTGCGAGTGCGTGGTGGTCCGTGTGGTCCCTGATCTGGGAGAGAGGATCAGCGTGAGTGGACAGAGGGCCTTCATTGAAGAAGCTTTCCCGGAGGTCAAGGACGTCATGGAAAAGTCCACAGGCACTGGTTGTAACCACGGGTCCACGCAGGTTCTGTACTTCCCTCTGAACGACCACTGCCACCTCAACTCTGTGCAGGTAGCTACATTTCTGGTCTACTGAAATATCTTCCTACCTATAAAATCTTCCTACCCCAATTAACTGTGCATGGACACAACAAGGATTTCTCAAGTGCACACAGCCTATAATTTTTCTCCTACCAGACCGGTATACAAGGTTAGAATCTTGAATCAATGACTCTGCATCTGAGTTTATTGTTGTTGTCTTCACTGAGAAAATATTTCCTAATCAAATATAGTTGCATTATTGATGATGGAATCCTAGCCATTCTATTGGTCAGTTCTTTTGTTGATATGGGTATGGATCAAGTGGAAGGAATAGACAGATGGGACAAAAGGAAACATTATTTATAAACATTATATATATTCAGCCACGGACCGGTACCGGTCACCGACCCAGTGGATAGTGACCACTGCTATACCATATAATACATATAAAATACTGTATAATATTCTGTATTACATAGTATATTATATATAAGTAATATACTCTATAATATGCTGGAAAAAAAAGAACGGCGATAGAGAGAGGACACAGTGTATAAAATGGAATAAAAGAGGGTTGAAGGTTCAAAATCTGCATCCTACCTCTGACCCCTGTTTACTTTGGTGTTCGCTGATAAGTAGACCTGATGATGTCACCAAAACATAGTTAAAATGGAACTAATATTAATATTGTGCACAAACTGTGACCATGATGCAGCTTTAACATTTATTTTGGTATGGGTTGATATGGGAAAATGTCAGCAGAGTTGGACATCCCTAGGTAGAAGGTCTTTAACACTGATGTTTTGTGTTTTCATCATCCGCTGCATTAATCAATTGTCTATTTTGACAGGGTGACATACGTTTGCTGCTCAGGTGAAGTCAACAGGACGAGCTGGGACTGTGGGGCAGCATTGAACCAGCAGCTCTGACTCTGACTCTGTGTTTACTGCAGGTCTTGGAGCGTTTTCAGCACAGAGGCTTCTGCATCACAGCTTCATGTGGCAGTGGAGTGGATTCTTCTCAGTTCAGTGAGTTCATCCTGCGTAGGGAGAACAGAGACGGTCAACTGCCCCTCACCCTGGTGCAAGTCAAACAGGAACTCAGCGACTGAAACACCTGGAGAACTGGTGACCTCACAACTCATCTATCCACACATTTACTATGATTGCATTAGAACCTCTTTGACCAAACGCCTCCTTTTTACGAACAATTCAATTCACTGGCAAAACTGGCCCTCGTGGTATGTTCACTAAATACTGTTGCACTGTGCTGTTTCTTCAATTTCTTTATTCAGTAAAAAAAAGAAAATTAGTGAGAACAGCAGTGGAGGTGAAGAAAGAGTTCATACAAAAGTGATAAATGAGTCTGAAGTTGGCAACGGGTCACTGTGGTCACCAAGCAAAGATCTCAGACATTAGAAGATGTAGATGCTGATTTGGATCAACGACAGCAGTTGGTCAGTAACATGACTTCACAGTCAATCATTGGTGAGAAAGTCAAGCGTCCAAGACCAGGATCTGCTCAACAAAACCCCAGGTACGAGTTGTGATGTCTTCAAGGCTGGTTTGAAAAGTTGAAGAAGTGAAGAGACCTTCGCTAACAAGAAGGACGCGTTCGAGTTTGTGAAAGAGTTTGGTGTGGAAGTGACTTCCAGCAGTTTTCCTGTAATGAGACACTGGAGGAAAAGTCTTTACCAGGACACAGGTCCATGAAGGACAGGAAAACTCTTCGACTCTGTGGGAATGCCAGCAGGGACTTTAAGGTGCGGCCCCTGCTTGTGTATCCTGTGGTAGAACCACCGTGTGTTCAAGAGAAACAATGTCACCAAAAGGGTGACCAGACCGTTCTTCCTGAAGTGGATCCACAGAGATGTTCAATAACCTGCTGCTGAAGTGCCTGCTGTTGATGGACAGCGGTTCAGATCATCCTCCAGACATGGAGGACAAGATGGTCGAAGAGATCGACCGTGAAGATACAACTGATCCAGATCCAATGGACCAGCAGGTTGTTCACGACTTGAAGAAGTTCTACACAGAGCACTTTTTCAAAGGTGCTTCCACCTGAACTTGAACACAAAATACTGTTAGAAGAATGTCATTTTAGTCAATGAAGGTACAAATATGAAAGATCTGTATGAAGGATCTGCTGTACATGTTTATGTAAATATATAAATATATATTTATAGTCTTTTTTTCTGGTTTCACACTAGATCATTCCAACCTGCATTTCATTGTGTGCGTGGACCACAATGTCACAATTTCCTTCCTTTCTTTAAACGGAAGACATCATGTCTGTGATGTCCTGGTGTCTTCAACCTGTCTTCTCATGCCTCCTTTGTCCATCATGCCAAATTTAAATTTCTAACATTTAATCAAACGTAGAGATTCACTCCAAAAGAAATACTTTTAGCCTAGTTTAATTTGATGAATTTCCATTTTGTCTGATCTGGCTGACATTGAGCTACTGTAATGAATGAATGTTAACTAAACTTTAATTTCAATTTATTATTGAAGTATTTATTTTGGAATTTGCTTTTCTGTGAAGCAAAGTTTCAGGTTTTTCACCTTTTTAAGACTAGGATTTTTCAAGCATTTTTGTTTGTAGCACTTTTGACAACAGTCGTACTGTCACCAGTTTAACTGTTTATATAATGTACTGTTGCGTCACAGTGTATAGTGTGTATAGTCTGAAGGTTTTGGCTTCCTGTGCATGAACTGTTACTGGTTTTATACAATAAAGAGACTCAAATGGATTATTTGCAGCCTGTTGTTTCTTTGTAATTTGTAGCCTGGGTGAAATCACAGGGTCTTCAAAGGTGTTTCCTTTGGCTGCTCCTTCCTCAAAGATTGTGGAAAGAATAGAGTAACAACATACTGTAGAGAAAATTTAAATTCACTGCATCAGTATCACGATCTGATGCAGTGTTGTTATCCCGATGTTAGGCATGTGACAGCATTGTGTGTTTATTGTGCTGACAGTTATAATTAAACTGTCAATATATCATCGTACCCATAGTATCACAATATATCGTGATACGTATCGTATCGGCAGCTCCTTGCCAACACACACCTATTGAATAGTGATGTGTTTGTCTTTATACTGTAGTGTTTTTTGGAATATTCTAGGGTAAAATAACTTCTTCTTCCTTTTTTTTAAGATGTGTAATCAAGGATGTGTCAAAATGATCGGGTCTTTTCCTTTTTTTTCAATGGTTGCTACAGCAAATCAACATTTTCCATTTTACCCTGTTCTTTCCATCTTCTACTCTGACTCCAACTACCTCCATGTTCTCCCTCACTACATCCATCAATCTCCTCTTACCTGGTAGCTCCATCTCAAGGATCATTCTTCTATCAATGATTGTATAAATACTTCTTTTTATGTCACTGTGAGGATGGAAAGAGGTTAAAAAAAAAAAAAAAATCAGAAACTTAGATGATGATGATTCAACAGTTTTGTTTAAATAGAAGACAAAACCCAAAATATGTTGGTGAAACAAACTCAACCAAAAGTTCAGCACTTCTTCGGAAACACAAACTGAAATGTGACATCTTAACATCGTCGATGAGCATCTGTAAACAAACACTGACAACAACAACATAAATAAATAAAGACACTCGTCAAACTGAGGAGGAGAAGTGCCAAAAATAACAACTGGTTCAAAGTTCAAGTTAAAGCATGGCCTTGTACAGAGTCAGGGAGTGACGGAGGAAGTTCTCCTGCTCCATGCAGGCCAACAGGTCTCTCAGCACCACCCGGGTCACCCTGGGCACCTCCTGTCTGGGCAGCACGCACACCTAACAAACACACATTCACATCTCTTCACTTGTCTTCATATATATATATATATATATATATATATATATATATATATATATATAAACTGCTGTCAATCATTCCCGCCATCACAGCTAGTGGAGATAAAAGGCGCCCCCTGGCTGTGAGAGGAAACAGAGCGCCGTTCCACTGGGACATCCCAGTACAAAGACAGTGCAGGTCTTTAAACCCACAGTCTGAGTTGAAGTGACAGAACAGCCGTCCCTGTCTCCTGCATGGCTTCAGTCTCTGCTTTAAAATGTGGATTTTCACTACAAATCTACAAAAACTGTTCAAATATTCGACCAGACTCAGACGGTGCATTGGTTTGACAACATGTGACACAAATGAGTTAAAAAACAGTCAGTTTCTTAGATAAAAAACTGAGTTTTGTCAGAGTGGTTTCTGATACTGGTATTGAACCGGTTCTGACCTGGCCTTCACTCAGCTCCACTGGTCTCTTCCTCCGAGGCCCGATGGCAGCCAGGGCCGTGATGTTGGCCTCTCTCTGCTGCAGCTGAGCCTCTTCTATTTGTTGGAGCTGAAAGTGAATGCACCATGATGTTAAGGAGAAAAAGTTCTGGGGACAAATGGCTGCATATCAGAAATTGAAGTTACTTGTTTGGACCTAGTCTTAGTTATTACACCTTACAATTCTCCATAACTTTGTCAATCAGGTGGTTTTCAACATCTCATCTTTATAGTCTATTTTCCTAAAATTAGGCCAAGAATTAGAATCTTAATTGTATTTTTACTGAGAAAATCCAAAACAAGTGACAGGACCATGAATGTTAAAGGTTTATAAATATGTTGTTTCTTTTTGGGCTCGTAGATAAACTCACAAACCTCTTTGGCTTTTTGTTTTAGAAGCTGAAACTGTGGATCTTCTGGATGTGAGCGACTCTGTGAGAACAAAGGCTTCAGATTTAAAAGGAAACTCCAAAAACATGGATGACGGTGGATCAGGTCTGTGTTTGTTTTCTGACTCTGGCCAAACGCAGCAGTTTCTCTCTCTCGGCTTCGTCTCTCTTCTTTTTGTTCAACGCCTCCACTTCCTCCAAAAAACGGAGTTGAGAGCGAACGTCACTCACTTTAGAGTACGACTGATCCTCCTGCAAACAGACACATGTCACACGCCACTTATTTCAGGACTGAAGATAATGAACTCTGACTGAGAGAACATTTTCTTCTGTGAACAGGTTCAGTTCCTCAGCTTCCTTGTCAGCTCTTGGTCACTTGGACCAGTAGAGACAACAGAAGAAATCAAAGAACAACTTCAATCTGATGAAAAGTCACATGACGTCATGATCAGCTGTCAACATACTTGAACCTAAAGCTTCACTACTGCCACTGTTATAACATTGACAAGATTTCCCAGGCAAACATGCACTGTACACTGTACACAGGTGGCGCTCTACCTTCATGACCGCTTTGCGATGCTCTGCGATCACAGTGACCTTCTCCAGAAGTCCACGTAAAAACTCCTGAGTAGCATGAGAAACCAGAGCCACCACCTCAGCACTGACATCCGTCACCCCCAGGGGGCGCCCTGAAACACATGACGTTACAGGACGTGTTGTCTCCACTGGGCTGAGGTGGAAGCGATGAGGACTCACCTGTGCCAAGGATCCGACCCAGGAGGGTGTTAGTGGAGAGGAAAGGCTGGTCCTGGCAGGACTGGAGCACAGAGCCCACCGTGGTGGTCAGGAACTGGGCGTTCTCCTCCCTCAGGTTGACTCCTGCCATGAAGGCCACGTCATTGATGTCATCATCTTCTCTGCACCACACACAGACACGTACTAACTGAAGCTTGAATTTGGGCTTTGCAGATTTTGACTTGATGACAGTGAAAAGTACTTGTAGGAGCCTGAAGACGACTTGACTGCTGGTCTGGAAGAACAAGTCACATCCCGGTGGAAAGTCTGCTTCACGGAAAAAACTCCTAAGTTGGAGAGAAGAAAGTCAGAATTCACAGGTTATTCAGTCACGTCAACAAACCAAAAAGAGCCACGAGTTAAAAGGTGGTGAAATAAATGTCCGTGACTGAGTTCTGTTGATCATTCTGGTCTCATGTGCTGGTACCTGTCAACTGCTTGGGTTGAGTCCCTGTGGGTTTGATGCTGAGTCGACTGTCCTTGGTGAGGCTGATTTTGGAGTTGATTATTGAGTTAAAACCTGGTTTGCGGACCACTTTGGTTGCTGGTTGGGCAACCTGTGTAAGACATTAGCACTGAGTCAATGATTTATGATTCAAATTCCTAATGGAGTTTTCTTTTCTTGACTCTTTAAACATTTAATTGAGAACATATTTTCATCTAAAGCTGTAAGGATTGATCTGTTATTGTTTTTGGTTGCAGACCAACACCAACTTTATAAATCCTATAAAGTCCTGACACATTTACTGCAGTTCTGTAGAAGATCTATGCTAACATTAGTATTGGCTGACAGTTAGCTAATTGTACAATATTGGATATTGGTAAAAAGTTAATATCGAAATCCAGTTTTGGACTGGCAACGAGTATGTTGTACACTGTATCGTACCGGTCTTTTTATGTCCGGTTCTGGTTCATTGCTGGTGGACTGGGAGCTGGAGCTGCAGGCAGAGGTTGAAGCCTTTTGGATGAACAGTTGAGGGTCTGCTGTGAGGCAACGGACAGCAGGAAGACTTTTCTAGAAAGAGTCCAATAAAGAAAGGGATTTGATTTGAACCACAATAAAATGTTTCTGAACAGTTCACTTCATTTTCTCTTCTCTGAAACTGGGGCAGGACTTTAACACCTTGAGGAAAGGAACCAAACATGGCTGTGGAGTGGACTTCAGCTCCTGGTACAGCTGCTCTGTGAACTCCTCGGCCTCAAGCTTTCCTTCCTGTGAGTTAGAAGAGCAGATGGTTATTAAGAAGTTAACATGAACATGGGTTTGTCTTGTTTAAAGGAACAGACGAGGGACTGATGAGGGACTGACCAGCAGACTCCTGACCAGCCCCCTCACATTGTTGGCCATGTTGGCAGACCTGGAGTCGCTGGAGGCCAGTTTGATCAGAGTAACCAGGAAGTTCTTGCACTTCTTGACACTTTCCAAGGTTTCCTGGCGAAGCGTTTTGGAAAAACAACAGATTGTGAGTTTTTTTTTTTATTCATTTTTACGCAGGCATGAAGCCAAACACTCATCTCACTGGAGTAAAGGTGGCTGAAGGCTCCTTTTTGGTTTCTGGGATCGGAGCCTGAATTCGAGGTTGACTCTCCTGAGCAGACACCACACTCTGGGTCACAGCTGGTTTTGGGGCGACACCAACAACCTGAACACGACAACGAGTACAACTGTAGTACAACTACTAATTCTTGAAGAGTACAGACGACAAACATTTGTTCAGGCTGTGAAGACCTGGTCACACTGATGTGGATCAAACCCCGTAGACTCCCTACCTTGACCACTGTTGTCTTCTGCATTGGTGCAGGCAGAAAAGTAGGAGGAGCAGTCATCCTGATCACTGTCACCTTTTCATTTCCCTTTGGTCCAGTTGCTGTAGGAACCTGATCTCCAGACCAGACCAGACCAGACCAGACCAGAACAGATTAGACCAGACTAGCGTCAAAGAGAACACAGGTGGTTTTTCTTCACAAAACAAACGTGATCACCTGACTGGACACAATCCTCGGTGCTGGGCTGCTGGTGATTCTTGGTGCCTGTTGAACTTGTGCCAAGGCCTGCTGGGATACCAGCATCAGCTGCCCACTGTCACTGCGGACCAGCATCATACCTGCAACAGTATCGTTCACCGTGAATTGCTGTATGTAAATCCATCCAAGTTAGAACTTGGAATGTACGATATTAAGTTTTTGTCAATATTGACCAAACCACTGAGTTTTATAAATAAGCTACAATACTGCCATCTAGTGAGTTTCACTTTGATAAACAGAACATCCATTTATTTCCAAAGTAATCAGCTGATTTTATCAGACAGCCTTGGTAAAAGTGGTTTACGAGGACTTGCTGGTCACACTCAGTCCTCCAGCTCACCTGATGGTATCTGGATGTTAGCTGGTAGTGGAGAGCTCTGTGGGGGTCGCGGGGCTACAGTGACCGGCTGTGGAGCTGCAGGCCTGGGTACGGTTATGACAACCGTCCTTCCCGACGTTGTGGCCTGGTGGATGCTGGCCACCTGGCTCACGGCCGGTTTTGTTACCTGTAGCTGGCTGTTTGCACTGACCACTCCTGAGGTGGACACCTTGGCCACCACCACCACTTGGGGGGAGGTCACCTGAGGCCGTGCGGCTGCCACCTGGACGGTGGTGGCAGCTGCGGGATCGACCTTAGAGGCAACTGCGGCCGTGGGCTGTGGAGACGCTGTGGCCAGAACCTGTGATGTTTTCACGTCTCCGTTTGGCTCCAGTAACTTCTGGGCTCCATTTAGGAGCTTGTTCGCAGCCATTGGTTAATGAATCCTGGGAAGATGTTCAAACTAAAAGAAAAGGTACAGATGTTCATTTACTTTTATTGTTCAGACTAATTGGAAAAATTACAGAGGATCCACCACCTGGAGGATCCACCGTTTGGAACTTCTTCTTGAGGAAGATGCAAACGGTGCAGGATGATTTGGGTGGCTGCCCACCCAAGACTATTTTTTTCAGACTATAAAATGCACCCGGTTTTATTAAATTAAGTGACACCGAATAGAAGTCAAATTTTGTCTCCTCTGAACAAGCTCTGTTAATTTTTTTTTAATTATATTTTTAGTTTTTAATTTTTTATAAACTGCCAAAATTGACCAGTTTGTAGTAGTGAATTGTCAGCTGTTAGAGCCTCATGCTCTGTTAGTGAGTTATTAAAAGCAAAAACAATTTAACTCTTGTCTGACGAAAGGTTTAGTTTTATTTTACCTTTGGTGGCAAAAACAAAATAAAAAAAAATACATTTTAGGATTACATACTATATTTTAAATTATGTATTAAAAATACCTAATAGTATTTAACGGAAAATATCTGTATATAATGATTTATTTTAAACACTGAGTGGCCAAAAAAGTAGAAAAACAACAAGACAGTTGAGTACTATCGACATTAAATAGTCACATTTACGCCATCAATTACGGCGCAATAATATGACATCAGGTGACGCGTGTTAGATAGAAACCCTTAAGTTCCTCTGAATAAATCAGTTAAATCCCTACATTGATGTTGACTTGGGTCGCCATTTTGATTAATGAAGTTCAGCTGCCTGGTTTTCGCGGCATTAAGACACTTTAACTGCGTCACAGATTTCAGTAGAACTTTAACGAGACGATTGACGTCATCATTTAAACTCTTCGCCGCCAGTTCCGTCGACATTTTTAAAATCTTAACACTTAATACTTAGTACCCAAATACTTTTACAGTTGGAAAACAGTGACATCGTTAATGGAGACGCTTATTTCTCACTAACCTGTTGAGTCCAACACCCACCGGAAACACCGGCGGACTGGGAATATGTGAGTCTGTTTTTACAATTTATAGTTTCTCATTAAGCTGGTTCACATCAACCGCTAGAGAGCGCCACAACAACTTTATGTACTTTTTAAAACGCATGAACATTGTTACTCAATGTGGTGAAAAATTAAGATTTTAAGTTGAATTTCTTCTTTTTTTGTATTAGACATTACTTAACTTTTTTGAGGCGGACGTTTCTTATGTCCTTTATGTGATAATCGGAAATCAGGAAATGAAAACTACGATTTTGACTTAATTTATTCACCTTTACGTCATGCGGTTCGATTCCAAGATTGTTTATATTGACCCATCTCTGTAAGTTGATAAATGTTGACCGAGAAGCCCAAATTCTTTTTGTTGTCATTGTACGCCATCTAGTGGAACTATATATATATATTTTTTTTACCTCATTTAAGATCAATTCTAAAGTAATTACTATTACATTTTAATGAGGTGTAATTTATCAGTGTTTTAATTCCACTGCAGTCTGTGTCCTAACAATACTATTGTTTTTTTCTCCATAATTAATAAAATTCTACGTATCGATCTCCTAGTTTTAGGTTAACAGCACATGTAGACCTGCCTAATGTGGCAGTAAATATTTTAGTATTCATGTATTATCAAACAATAATGAAAGAAAACAGGAAACAGTGTCCCTTCATTTGTCAAAATAGCGTTTATTTAAGGTGTTTACAAACAAGGTTTTATTTCTATAAGAGAACAACTGGATTCGGGAGAAAAATATCTGGAGTAAAAGACAGAGACCAACTGGGAAGAAGCTGTGAACAACCAGAACTCTGAGACATTGGAATAAATCAACAGTCAACACGACTTCATTGACAGTTTATATTCAGGTGGTTTTATTTTATGATTTATGGAAAATCTACCAATCTACTGCAGCAGCAGAGATCTACTGTCCCAGGAGACGCAACACCAACTCCTCGTCCTCGGCCAGAGAAAGACCAGTGTCCAGAGGTTTGTCCTCTTCATTCTCTTTTCTCAACCTCTTCCTTTTTCCTGCTGCAAGTTCCTCTTCCTCGTTCTCCTCATCACTGCTCTGCTGCCGTTTGGCTGGTCTTATCTGATGGTCAGTACCATCGTCACTGGAACTGTCATCATCATCATCATCGTCGTCGTCCTCCTCCTCCTTGTCCACTTTATCAGGGTCAGGTAGAGTGCTGGGGTCAAACTCGTCCTCACTGTTGTGGGCCAGGTAGGCCATGACCTCGTCCTCTTCGTCCGACTCTTCTCCCCGTTGACGTCCTGCCTCTCGTCTCGCCGCCTTGGCCTTCAGCCTCCTCTCTCTGTGTTTGGCTTTGACTTTTCGGCTGTACTCCTGTTTGTCAAACTCCTTGTCTTCTCGTTTCAGTCTCTCCTTGGCCTTCTCCAGGTTGATACCTGAAACCTCCTCTTCCTCTTCGTCCTCCTCCTCTTTAGTGGCGGTCCGTTGGACCTGCGGCCACTGCTGTACCGCTTCGCCTTCCTCGTCAAAAGTCACCTTGGTGTTAACTTTGAACTTCTTCTTGATGACTTTTTTGGCCTCTGTGTACTTTGTGAAGTTCTTGTGCTTTTTGGGCTCCTCAGCAGACTCCTCCTGCTCCTCCTGGTCCTGAGTGACACTGAAGACATCCTTGGTTTTGACTGTTAGCAGATCCAGGTCTCTCAGATCATCATCCTCACTATCGCCATCATCGCCCAGCCTCAGCGTCTTCTGCTGGTCGCCGTCACTTTCCTCACCGTCCTCCGAGTCTTCGGACTCAGACTCTTGACTTTCCTCGGGGGAAATGTTTCCTTTGAGCTGAGCCTTGAAGCTCCTCAGCTCCTCCTCTTCCTCAGAGTGCTGCTCCTCTTTGGACCCCAGTCTCTCAGTCCTCTGCGCCTGAGCTTTACTCAAGAAGCGTACTCTCGGCGCCACAGCCAGGCCGAGGGAGAGCGCGTATTCGTGAAGCTGCAATTTAAAGACGTCAAAAACATCTTTGTTCTTCATCAGGTAGATGGAGCGGAGATAGGAGACAAAACACCTCTGGGCTCGGTCTTTCTGCTCCTTCTCCTGGGCCAGGAAGGACTCCAGCTTCTGCTGGACATTCTGCAGCTTTTCTGGATTCACCTTGAATTAGAAACAAACCACAGGGAACAGTCAGACATCCACTGGTGATGAAGGTTTCTGATTTGTTACTGTGTGTTTGAGAGTCTCACCTGGATCTTATTGATAGGAACCTTCTTCTCCTGCAGCTGGGCCAACATGCCTTTCTCCTCTGAAGGCAGGAGCAACACCAGGGCTTCTCCACCCTCCTTGTAACGGGCGGTGCGACCAACTCGGTGGATGTAGGTGTCGCCGTCCTCAGGACAGTCGAACTGCAGCACCCAGTTGACGGCGGGAAAATCCAAACCTCGGGCTGCGATGTCTGTAGCGAAAAGTACAGCATTCTGCTTCTTCAGAAAGTCGTTGTAGACCTCCACCCTCTTCATCTGCTGCTGCTTCCCATGCAGAGCCAGGAGGGGCATTCCAGGTCGGAGGCGACAGAAGGCACGGAACAGGTACTGAACTTCTTTACAGCAGGCAAAAAATACTATGATCTTTTTTTTCAGGTGACTTCTGATGAAGGAGAAGAGCATGTTGACCTTCTGGTGGAGCTCCACCACGATGTAGCTCTGCTCCAGGGTGGCCGGTGTGCTGAACTTTGCCTTTTCATGGACCCACACGTACTCTGGATCTTTCAGGCTGAGCCTGGCCAGGTCTTTGACCGACTTGGTTTGGGTTGCAGAGAACAACAGCGTCTGTCTTTTCTTAGGCAGGTTCTCCACGATGGCATTCAGGGTATCAGCAAAGCCCATGTCCAGAATCCGGTCGGCTTCATCCAGGACCAACATGTGCAGGTCAGATGTGTGAAAGGTGGCCGTTTCATCCATGTGCTGGAGCAGTCTGCCTGGGGTGCAGATGACGATGTTGGTGCGATGGATTCTCTCTGCCTCACCTTTCAATTCCTTGCCTCCGATGATGAGTCCAGCTGAGAAGTCATGGTTCTTGCCAATCTTACGCAGAACTTCAAATGTCTGGTACGCAAGTTCTCTGGTGGGGGATATGATGAGAGCGCCCAGGCCGTCCATGGAGCTCCACTGCTGCCTGTACAGACACTCCAGGACCGGGATGAGGAAAGCCAGAGTCTTCCCTGAGCCGGTTTTGGCTGCACCCAAAACATCTTTGCCCTGAAGAGCAAATCCAACGGTCTGTTTCTGGATCTCGGTGGGCTGCCTGTACTGGGCCTCCTGCAGTCCCAGTAGCGTCTTCTTGGAAATGGGAAAGTCTGAAAACTTGACAACTTCTTTGCAGCTGATGTCTGAGTACCTTTTGACCAACTTCTGAATGTACTCCCGTTCTACCTGCCACTCGGGTTTTTTCTGGGCCGCTCTCTCTCGCTTCACTCTCAGTTTGGTCTTTTTGTATTTCTTCTTCCATTTCTCAAAGTTTTTCACCGGATCGGCGCCACGTTCCATTTTTACTGACTTGTTTTTCTTCTTGTTTTTAGCCATAGCAGGGTCCAGCCGGTTGGTCTCCATGACTTTATCTTCATACAGCTGAACACGGTCAACACATGTGGGATGGAAAAAGCTCAATTACGTAGTCTGGGCTGCCACCCAGAGGCAGGACAACTGTTGACTGGACTACACGTGAACCAAAATACCTACTTTAACAGCGTTTTCACAAAAAAGCAGGAAAAAGGGTTAGAAAACGAAATATTTTAATATCCAGCTTACGGCGTGGAAAGACAGCCGTCGCGTTCTCGTGACGTCATCACTAGCGGACGTGTTGTGAGGGTTTGTTTTTGCAAATGAATTTACAAAACAACAATCAAACGACGACCAAAAGTAAAAACAATTATAATTTAGTGTGATAAGTATAATAGTGTTTTATGTATATAAAGCTGTTTAAATTTTTCCTCATAATTTATTATTATTATCTCACAAATGTGAAATATTTCACAAAAGTGTGTGTGATTTTTCTTAAAATCAAACTTTTAAATATTTAATTCTCGGTAGCGCATGATTTGTTCTGATCTGTTGTCAAAAAATAAAACTGAATAAGATTGTTTTAAAAGGGGAAACGATACTTCTGGTCACGTGCATGGCCAGACAACAAATTAACGGACGTTTGATATTGACTTCATAATAAAGGCATCATGATAAGACATTTAGTCGTCGACAACTACTGAGATAGATAGAAACCAACATAAATGGCGCAAGTAAAATACAACATAATCGAAATCAACAACCCGCTATAATCGATGATAATGTTATCATATCCCTATCCCACAATACATGGCGTTTTGTTTTGAAAAACAAAACAGGAAGTGTACAATCTGTCACTGCCTGCGCTCACAGAGCGGTGTGTGCTTATGTGTGAGTGTTGGGGTAGAGCACAGATGATAAACAAACACCAGGAGAGGTTATTTGCTTCCTGCAGGAGAAACTTTCTTAACTAAGACTCGGTAACATCCTCGCTGCACGAATGCTCCACAAGGCATGGCAGAGAAACAGGACAATGAGGTAAAACGTTGGCTTCACTGTGTGACAGTATATTAAGTCACAAGGGGGTTTGGTGGTGGACGCAGATGAAAAGGCAGGGACAGAGGGGACAGTGACTGTCCACATTTTGTGTTTGCTCACACGTGCTGAGGGTCCAAACTCATGGGAATTTAGTTTAAACTCTATCGGGAACAAATTCCCTCTGAAAAGAGAGCTTTTCTGGCAGGTGCGCGCGCATAAAAAGTTGCTGTAGCACTTTGTTAGCTCTGCAGCTAACGGGCTACTCAACTGTGAGTGAGGGTCAAGGCTGCAGTTGTTTGTTGGTCAGGAATAAATTAAGTGGGCCTTTGTGTGTCTGTTATTGATACAGGACACATGGAATCATTGCGTTAAAATGACGTGTCCAGATTTCTATAACGTACATGTTTCAAACCCGAAGGCCGCGGACCCAATGTGGTACGCTAAGGTATCGATGCAGGTTCTCAGTCATCCAGGTCAGGTCGAGGTAAAAGACTTTAGCTAGGCAACTGGACGTCCAGTTGCCTACGTCCAGTTGTCTTTTACCTACGCTAAGGTAGCGATTTTGCCGCGAGAACTCGTCAGGTGTGCCGTGGGAAATGATCAAATATCACCTAATTAACTTTGCTGATCCTCCTTTGGACAGTTGTTTGGTTTTGTGTTGCCAGGTAGTTCCCCATTCTGGCCAACAAAGCTTTTTTAACATTGCTCCTATTTTCAGCCACATATTTACGTGAGCTGAGCTTCTCAAGCCTGACTAGGATAGAAACTAAAACAGAAAGAGACTGAGAGCTGTTGTTGAGGAAGAGCTTTAAGTGTGTCTTTCTACCATCCCTGCCAGGATATACAATATGTGTTTATTAAAACAGGCAAATTTTTCACACTATACTTACTATATGCATTATATGTACTGTGTTTACTGTAATTTTGGTTGTTGGTTTGCCCCAGGATTTTGTAAATGTAAAAAATGTGCCGTGGCAGTTGTCAATATCGTTCAATATCGTTCAATATCGTTCATTTCGACCACCTGTGTTGTTTTGTTTACACTGAATATTGCTTTATCTGATAGAAAACTTAATATTCTCATCTTCTGTGGTGTTTAACCAACTCTGTGACAGTGATTTAATTTGACTGTTGGGTCATTTTGACCCAAAGATAATAGATTTGTAACATTTTTAATACAGCTTATGTGGAAACATGTATAAAGACAAAATTAACTTCTCTTAATATTGGGGGCAATCTAGGATAAGTCATCACATTTTAAGTTGAAAAATATATATATAAATACACTTTTTTTTAACACAGTGGCTGCTCTTTTTATGAAGGCAAGATGGGCAGGAAATCTCGAGTGATCAATGAAGTTCTATTTAATTGAATCTATTTTTATCTAAAAGGACAACGATCCTTTTTTCCCTTTTCCCCATTTTAACCAGCAAAATTGTTGTAAACCTGTATGTTTTATTGTAATTCTCATTCATTGTGGTATTGGATGATAAGAATTTTTAAACCCACTGCTTCTTTTCCTGGAGGTGGAGGAGGCTGACCAGATCTACCTGCTGATGAAGGAGGAGTATCGGATCTCCAGGAATGTTCGTCTAGCATGGTTCCTGGGTAAACTAAATCAGGTTATCTGGCCCGCCTCCAAACCGGAACTGGTGAGTTTGATTTGTTCCTCATTTGTTTTTGGTCCAACCATGTGAATGAACTTAATGTACAGTTTCATCATGTGTGTGTTTTTCTTTTCTATCCAGTACTGGTCAGAAGTTTGGACACACCTTCTCATTCAATGCATTTCTTTTAATTTACAATTTTAATTGTAAATTCTCACTTCAGCCATCAAAACTATGAATGAAGACAATGTGCAATGATTGGTTCAAATCCACCTGCTGAAATTCTCTAAGCATAACACGGACCGACCCACCTTTTTTGGGGGGGGGTTGTGGTTTTAGAAGGCACATTTGGGTCTGGAAGATTTTCAGGTTTGGGTCCACCAGCTGCCAGGTTACCAGTGAGGTCCACTGAGCATGGCATCGTCCCACACATTGCTCCCAGAGCACTCAAAGCTGTCCACTGTTTACTTTGGTGATGGATTAAATGCAAAGGTCAAATTCCATATTCCACATGTGTTCATTGGTTTGATGTCTTCATAGAGAACCTACAGTGGAAAAAGTCACAAAAATAAAAGAAACACATTCAATGTGAAGATGTGTCCAAGATATTTGCCTATACTTTACTTTGTTTTGTTGCACCAGTTCTACTTTGTCCATCAACTGTAATGTTTGGTTCCTTGTACGAACGTGTTGTTAGCCTGTGATCAACATTGTTGTGATGTTTCCTTTTTCAGCTGAACTCAGGCAATGAACTGGACTTGTTGAGCACTCTACCTAAAGGATGGCGTCAGGACTTCTCACCCGCTGCGTATCCATGTATGTTGATGCCCTCCACCCGCGCCACCTTCCTGGCCCGCAGGTATCGCTTTGTCATCGAGCTGGACCTGAGTCCTTCTACAGGGATTGTGGTAAGAAACAGGGTTTAAATTCGACATGGGTACAGTACGCAGTTTAGATTGAAGGTTAAAGACCTTTATTTTAGGACATTAAAAAGTTTTAAAAATAAGAATTGATAGATTTTGATTCCTGTTCATCCCAGCTGTCAAAAAGCTTCTGTCCCTCTGCCTATCTTCGAGGGATAATAAAGTTCTATCTATGCTGTGTCTCTGTGTCCCCAGGATGACAGCACAGGGGCCATGATCTTTGATGAGGTCTTTTATGCCTTGTCTCGATGTCTGGCTGGTTTGGCCCAACCCTTCATTGTCCCTGGGACCGAAGAGCTTTTCAAGCCCAAGATCTTCATCACCATTTTGGCATATTCATCCATCATCGGCCTCTCAACCCACCAGGTGAAGACATGGTTGATTACCCGAGTTCATGTCACGTCAAAACTACCTGACATGACCTCATGACATGACTTCCTCTGGTCTCATTTCCAGGTCCTGGTCCAGGGCTGTTTGCTGGACAGAACCGACCTGAACAACTTCCTGCATCACATCTATCAGAAGCTTCGAGCTGTGGAGAGTAACATCGCAGAAGTTCTGCATCAGCAGCACCAACAGGTCAGAACCCAGGAGCTCCATTCGTCCTTCAGATTATACACATCAGATAAGATAGATGGATAGAACTTAATTAATCTCAGAGTAATTCTCTTTGGTATTTATGGAAATAGGATTAAAGATTAATAAATAAGAGATAGAGAAATTAAATCACTATCTTCTCCTGGTGCTTTTTTGGGGTCTTTTTATTTTATGCCCGTCTTGGTTTTCTTTCCCTACATCTCCTTTTTATTCTTCCTTTTATCATTAAATGTTCTTACTCATTGGTCCTGGAACAACAGACCGACCGTCAGACTCACATTTCAGATTATTGATTCATATGATGGAGATAAAGATGAACAGACTTAGGCCTGTCTTTGTTTTCAGACTAAAGAAGTAAACTGTCCAACTCATGGCATGCTGTGTTTTCAAAAACTCCTTGTATATTTGGTGTAAGGTTTTTTTTTTTTATTTAGACATAAAAAAGTCTTTATGAAACTAAAAGCCAGTGTCTGAAAAAGAGACATCCAGTTATGTCTGTTGGAGGGATGTTATAATATCACGGAGCCACCGTCTTTATCAGTTCTATTTGTTTTACAAAAACTTTATTAGTATCTGACAAACGCCCAGTCAGACTGGTGTCATGTTTCAATATAAGATATGTTTTGGTTTTTGACAGATGATGAAAAAATAAATCTACTTTTCTTATCTCTATAGTAGGCCATACCTAGTAAGTTAGTTGATGAGGTAAGGTAGTCAAAACTATGATCCAACCGCATAAATGTTTGCCAAAATAATTCTAACATCAAAATCCTCTATCTATTGTTAAGAAAGACGTTTTTTTTTATTTGTTGACGTTGTTAGATTTCATTTTTAATAGATTTTTTACATAATGAATATTTACCATGTGCCTGATGTCTGGTGTTTTGTGTGTTTTGCTGACCTTCGTCTTCAGCACGTGGAGATTGTCCAGAACTCAGGTCTACTAAACAACACCATGGACGGGCTGGCTCACAGAAAACCAGGTTTTTCCATGGTGTCGGCAGACATGGGTCTGGTCAGCATGGTCCGTCAGGGCATCCTGGCTCTGCAGCTGCTGCCTCCAAACTCCAGCGCAGGTTTTTCTTCTTTTTTTTAGTTATTTCAGAGAGCTTCCTGTTTGTAGGTCTGACTCTGTGTTAAATCCACCTGTGTGTTCCAGGCATCATCATTATAACTGATGGAGTGACCAGTGTCCCTGATGTGGCCGTGTGTGAGACGCTGCTGAACCAGCTCAGGAGTGGAACCATCGCCTGCTCCTTTGTGCAGGTAAAACACAGTGACATCGAGTGACAGAAGCCACAGCTGCAGCTGCAGCATCACAGCTGAACTTTCATGTCCTCAGGTGGGCGGTGCCTACTCCTACGACTGCAGCTTTGGGTACATCCCCAACGTGGAGCTGATGAAGTTCATCTCGTTGGCTACATTCGGCTCCTACCTGCCCAGCTGCCCTGAGGTGGACGCCAGCAGCCAGGAGATGAACGCCTACCACAAGGCCTTCCTGACCTACTCCTTTCTCAAGACCCCGGAGTTGATGAACTCTGAGTACTACTGTGGTGAGTTGGACTGTTTATTTTATTTTTTTGTCGGGTATAAAATATACTTTTCTTGCATATTAGTATATTATATATTAGTACTTCATAATCACATTTCAAAATAAAACTGCACTGCATCTGTTATGATCATTTAAGTCATTAATCGAAGTAGAATCGGAAACAAAGTTCATTGGGATAAAAATATTAACGTTACTATGGTAACTATACTGGTGTTTGGATGTCCTCCTCCTTCTTCTTCTGAA
This sequence comes from Paraplagusia blochii, assembly GCA_016785265.1. NCBI lineage: Eukaryota > Metazoa > Chordata > Actinopteri > Pleuronectiformes > Cynoglossidae > Paraplagusia > Paraplagusia blochii. The sequence goes on along the minus strand of JAFBJS010003216.1, from coordinate 341,353 downwards.
CATCTGATGATATTGATAGTTACTACATTAACACTTCACTCCTGTAGTTTCTCAACACAGACTGTTTAATGAGCACCTGGTGTCAGCCAGTGGAAACCCCTCCCTGGTCATAAGAAGGAAGAAGCACACGGAGAAGGAGGTCCACGCCCATCTGATCAGTGTGGTGTCCGTGCGTCTCCGAGAGGGCTACACCATCAGAGAGATCAGTCTCACCAAAGGTCAGCTGGTGTTCACAGACCGACAGAGTAAGAAAGAGGAAAAAAAAAAATTATTTTGTCTAAACTTGATTTTTTTCCTCCTCAGGTGGGACTCAGCTGGAGGTGAAGCTGGTCCTCCTCTGGAAACACAACATGCACATTGAATACCTGGCAGCTGCTGCCTGGCCACTGGACCCCACCAAGAGGACCACCAGGGTGGAGGTGACCATGGAAGGGAGCTACGACATCCTGCACGACATCAGCTGCACCCAGAGGAAGCCCATCACCAGCCCCTACCGCACCTCGGTCATCCGCCGTTTCTGGAACACTCTGCAGAGGTGCAGCAGCAGCAGCACACCGTATGATCTATAATAAAAGAGCACTTTGATTTACTTTACAGTGTTTTTTTTTCTCTACAGCATTAACCAGACCGACCAGATGCTGGTTCACCTCCAGGCCTTTAACTCAATTCCTGAGAACTACACAATTCCTGAGAGCACCAAAAATGGTGTTCCTCTTTTTTATATCCCGCCTGGCTCTACAACACCGGTACTGAACGCATCACGATCATAACAGTTACTGCCAACACCCTTTCTGCCACAATGTCCTTAAAACCTTGAGTCTGGGGATGTCCAATAATATCGATTAACTGATGTTATCATTCTGAATATTTGGAATTATCTTTAGGAATCCTTTTCAGTTTCTCATTCACAAACTGTCCCAATAATTCTGTGATTCATCATCAACTGTCACATTAGAGCAGCTGAAAATATCACACAGAAAAAATGTAGAAACCATTTGAAAATATGTAATGGAATGAGCTGCAAGTCAGAGACAGGGGTAATATTTCACAGCAGCTGCTGACTGAGAGAGATTCCAACCTCCAAATAGCTACAGCGCCAGTGAAACAGAAGAATGTTTGCTCTATTTTCCTCCCCTCGAACCTCAAGGTGAAAACTCCCTCAATGTCCTCTGTCTCCTGTGTCCCTCCAGGTCCTCTCCCTGCAGCACAGTGGATCCAAAGACTCCCCACAGTCTCAGTTCGCCTCCTACTGGAAGCCCATCCTCTCCATGGATGCAAACTTCTGGCAGAGATGGCTGCACATGCACCGCATCACCGTCATCCTGGAACACGACCTGTAAGAGATGATAATGTTCTTGACCATAACGTGTAGATGATGATGCATTGGGTTCTATCTTTACTTTATTTTTCCAAAACAGTGCAACAATCAACAATCTTTTTTGTAACTACATTATTGGATTCAGATAAATGCATCTAAAGTGTTTCTTTATCATTAAATAGTTCTTCATTTTTCCATTAATGATGTGTTGATTCCTGACACACATGAGAAACAGTGATAAATTATAAGCTGCATTTGTGTTTTTCACATTAATAGTTTGTAAATAATGACACTAGTGGCTTAGCGGTTAAAGAAGTGGGTTCATAAGGCCAGGTTTGAATTCTACACTGAAGATACTCTGAGCCTGACATGACACCGACCCACATAGTGTATGTATAGTAGAACTGTAACTGTATTTTGTCTTAAGATGGTCGTTCACTACAGGGGCGAACATCAGTGGAGGTCTGTCTCTGACCCTGACAAATAAACCTGTAGATGCTGTATTTTAACCTTGTCCAACATTTATTTCTCTCCGTTTTTTCTCAGGCCAGTTCCAAAACACCTGCACACTGCTGGAAATAATGGCCGTTACAGCACCATCCAGTGTCGAATCTCTCACTCTGCACTCACGTCACTGCTGAAGGACTGGAGCAGCTTCGTGTTGGTGGAGGGCTACTCCTATGTCAAACTCATATACAGGTGAGGGCAGCGAGAACATCAGCATCATCTGTGTTAGTAGAAACAAGGAACTGAACCTCTACCCACAATTTCCTCCCCAGTTCCTCTGATCAGCCTCCCACCTCCTTCTATTTGGTCCGTCTCATCTCCAAGACGCCCTGCATGGTGCTACGTCTGGGCTTCCCTATCGGAACGCCAGCCCACATCAGAAACAAGGTTCTGACCAGATGATCAATCAACACACAGTTTAATGCTGTTTTTCCTGCACACCAAACTTTTGTGTACATTTGTCTGTATTTGTCACTTGGTACATGATACATTTTTATCTCACTTTCTGGGACAGTAAAAGCGTCACTGCTTCAGACCCATAATATTGCCGTGTGACTATTCTTTCTCCATTCTACTCCAAATTTTAGTACTAATTTTTTTTTTCCATGACATTAAAACCTGTATCACATCAGAGTGAAACTTGTATTATTTCTTATCAGATCGTGGATGAGCTCCGGGACCAGATCCTCAAACTGCGTTTCCCCCATCGTGTTCAAAACAAAGAAGCCACTCCAAAAACCAAGAGGAAATCAGTGGGTCACATGTCTCCGACCAAATCTGCCTCCATCCCCGCTGCTAAACCTGCACTCTCTGATAGACCCTGTGTGGTGGTCTTCAACAAACCCCTGGAGAAGCTGCTCATAAGGTGAGACAATGAAAATGTATGTTTTGTACAAAACCAAAAATACAAATGAAACCAGACCAGATCAGTCTAAACCAAACTTGTCAGACCAAAGTTGACCAAATCAGACCAGACCAATCTGGGCCAAACCGGGTCAGACTAAATCAAGCCGGACCAGACATATTTGGACTAGAACAAACCAAACCATTGTTTCTGTCTCATCAAACCAACCTATTATTAACTAGTAACTTGTAGCAACACCAACTTTTGTAGGTAGAGTTATAGTCAAGTCCTTCATGTTCTGGTAAAATAATCAACATCAAGTCACATGTCATACGTTGATGGTGATTTTCAGGTATGAGAAGCTCCCGCTGGACTTCAGGACTCCTTTCATCTTAAACATGGAGAACTTCATGCAGCCCTCCAACAATGCCTTCCCTCTCAGCGTGGCAGCCAATCGAACGGCCTCCTCCACCCTGGCTGTTCTGTCCCGGTACTTCCTCCACCAGCGGTGGGTGTGGGCTGTGCAGAACAGTCATGGACCTGCAGTGTCCATGCAGGCTGTGGCTCACATCCTGTCCATGCTCTCTGAGTGAGTGAAGATATAAACCCAGATATTTTTGGTCCTACACTAAAGCAGACTTAATAAAACTTAGTCTTGTCTGCTCAGTATCCGGTTGTCAGATGGCTTCCACTTTGCTGCTAGTGGCGAGGGCATCGTAAACATGGTGATGGAGCTGCCAATGAAGGTGATAATACACAGGATATCAACTTAAAAATACACAATTTCAGAAATATAAGTCTTGTTAGATTGACTGATGATAAATTTGTAAATGTGTTATGGTTAGGATCTGAATGTGTTTTTTTTTTTTACTTTCATTGAATGCAATGTCTAATGTCAGGGAACATCGGGAGACACAGACAAAGAGAGTCATTCCTGCATCGTACAGTACATCCTGTTCCCGCCTCACTCTACCTCAACAAAGGACAGGTGAGAGACACTGTCTCAATAAGAAAAATATAGTTCATAATGTCGTCTTTCGGTGATTGACATCTGACAACTTCAGAAATAATCTCATCTGTCTTGGAACTTATCGACTACATATTTAGTTAAGAAAATATCTCGGGTTGTCCAATATAAACCTTTAACATAAACTTTTACTTTCAGCCTGTGGAAACTAACATTACAACTGTAGGAGTATGAGATCAATAAAATAACCTGCAATGCTGCCATCTAGTGACTTTCACTTTAATATACAGTTGTTTGTCCCCAAAACTGTTTTTACAGCCTATACAATTTGGCAAAACCTAGACATTATGTTATTGGGTTTTTCATTATCATTATACATAATATGCTAATATCAGGCTGACAATATTGTTCTGCCGTTATTATCCGACTTCACGAAATGTCCTGAACCTTATCTTTGTCCCTGGATTGAAGCTTCTCTACCGATGATGACAACGACACAGAGGTAGAGGCTGTGGACCTGGACATGGAGACCAACCTTGTGACAGAGTGCTGGGTGGAGCCACAGAGTGGCACAGTGGTGAACTACATGGACCAGCATCGTCACTTCCAGGGCCTGAGTTACCAAGAGATCCCCCGAGCCGTGAGCTTCTGTTGTTCTTTGTCTTAAATCATCTGAAGGACAAAGCTGGAAAAACCAAAACACACTTAGTTAATTGTCCTCCTCCACCAGATCTTCCCCAGAGACCTGACCTGTATGTCCACTATGATGACGTTTGAGTATTTGAGCCAGTTGTGTCAGAACAGAGATCAGATCTGTTCACTACCAACAGGGATGAAGGAAGTGAGAGGTGAGAGGACATTACTCACGTCTTTGATTATGTAACATAAATACAGTATGTGAAGAATACACAAATATATACAGTTTGATGAGAACTTTTCCAGGTTTAACCCAAGTGTTTCAAATGTGTTTGCAGGAGAAGTTCTGGCTTCAGAGGACAACGTTTACATGATTCCTTTTCAGTTTGACCTCATTCAGCTTCTTCCCAAATGCCAGCAGGTGGAGCTGCTCTTCCTTACATTTAGTTCAGGTAACTTTGCCTCCAGCCAGAATCAATGGTCTGGTTGGAGTTGATCTTGGCAACAATAAGAAACATTTGGTGATTTAGTTCATTTTTCACTAGGACAATTTTACTACAAGGTTATGTTATTTTTGTATTATATTATATTTCATCATCTATCTTGGTGTATATTTATGAGCATGGTCGCATACACATTCACACACACATATATATGTATATATATATATATATATTAACACCCAAATATACACATGTATGTACATATACATACACAGATATAAGCATATATCCGATGCCCATACAACATATTGGTTATATGGCATATATGTACAATATATATACACTCATGCCACCTAAGCTAACATATATCAATTACATGTGTATGTACACATACATATCTATACATACAGCCCAACTAACTAACTAACTAACTAACTTCTATTTCTCGTTCTTAGGAGCCGAGACTGCTGAACAGGCTCACAGCGCCCCCTGTGTAACCAACGAGCTCCTGCTCAGCCTCTTCCACAGCAGCCTGGAGCAGGACCTCAGCGACAGAGAGATTCCTCTGGGCGATGGTGACCATGCTGCCTTCATGCACCATATTTTAGCCCGGGAGCGGGAGGGTAACATCGCCCCCTTTTCCTTACCCGTCATAAAAGGTGAGTATGAGTACTTTGTTATTTTACAAGTGGCGTCTTGATCCTCTTTGGACTGATACTTACTACGGCTGTGAACCATTCACAGAGGAGTTTACCAAGACTCCAGAGAGACAGGACACCGTGACTTCGTTCCATACCACCGGCAGCAGCAAAGATGTGATGGGATCCACAAGCACTTTACAGGTCATTACAATGAGATTTTATTGTATTAATTATCAATAATATATATATTTAGTGTAGTTGTATCATAGAGTTAACTGTGAATGTGTTATTTACCCCTGTTGTGGTTTCTCCTCTGGTTCTTCTCTCCAGAGTTTCAGTAATGCAGACCTGGTGGATGAAGAGCCTCTGCTGATAGACAGCAGCTGCTCTGTTCCCCAGTGGAGATGTTACGCCAAATTCATCAGCCCTCAGCAGATCCTCCTCACCTTCCTGCCTGCGTCTTTCACCGGTCAATGTCCTTTATCACCTCTTTTTTATTCATATATTGAACCCAGCAGAGAAATGAAAAATGTATTTGATATATTTTGCAGATGTTCTGAAGTTGATGACCACAGGACTGGAGACAGAGCCTCAGAGTAACATCAGCATTCAGGAGGAAGACACTCTGACTCCCAGCAACAAGTCTCAGGCTGACACTTTGTCTGGTTCCACCAGTGGTCCAGAGAAGTCAGAGGGCAGTCTGGCCAGTAAACTACAGAGGACTCATTATCTCAGCAGGTCACCTCTGGTTTCACCTCATTCTGAGAGTCACACCTGGTCTGCTGACTCACTGGTGCTGGACCAGGACAGTCTGGACCAGAGGGTTTCAGAGACGGACACGGCCACTCCTCTGTCAGGTCAGTAGAGACCTGTCCAGATCTCTTAATGGGCTGAAAAGACGTCTTCAAGGTTTCTTCTGTTCCTTATGGTATTTGAATACAACAACTAGACATGATTACATTTTTGTAGAAGTTGGAGAGAAAGAAGTCCAGTTCTCTGAGCCCCAGACGACAGACTTCAGGTTTGGTCGCCAGGTTTCACAGCACAGCAACACGGACGGCAGCCAACTGAAGTGTCCGGTCTACATTTACAACTGCTCCCTGGAGCATCTGAAGGAACAGCTGGTCCATCCAAACTCCAGCCGCCAACCCAGAGACATCTTCAGGTACCCAGCTCACCTTCAGGGGTCAATGAAATAAAACGAAATGTTATTTACTAAATTAAACTAAACTTGGAAACATGATTTACCTCAAAAAGAGAATAAAACATTATTTAGAGCATGGAGTTACAAAAGCCGGTTCCTGTTGAAGGTACCTTAACAGTGATGTGCAGCATAGGGATGTCTCTCCTTTCAAAGTAGTCCCACAGTGAGATGGACAAAAATGCAGCAAGAGGGAAGATACCGGTAGTTCTCCTGTTATTTATGTATATATTTCCCCTTTTCCCCAAAGTTCTGTGACATTACAGTTGGAGAAGAGAAATAAAGGGCAGACAAATTAAAAAAAAAATATTAACAAGACCGAGTGTGAATGAAAGGGAGAAGAGAGGAAAGGTGATGTTACAAGGAGCAGGAGTTTAGATCCTGAGGATCAACTGTTCAGAGCAGAATAGAGTGGAGTCAGGATGGAACAACTGGAGAAAAGAGTCAGGAGTGATCTGAGATAGAAGAGAGTCAGCTAAGGTGGAGGGACGGTGGAGAGACCAGCCA
>JAFBJS010003216.1:307904-334246 GCA_016785265.1 Paraplagusia blochii | reverse complement strand
GGAGGAGTTAAAGATGCTGCTGAGATTGTCTTTAGGAGAGACAAGGATGGACAGGATCAGGAATGAGGTGATTAGAGGGACAACACAGACAGGAAGGTTTGGAGACATGGTTTGGATATGTTTAGAGGAGGGACAGTGGATACATTGGTAGAAGAGATCCTAGAGATGGAGCTACCAGGTAGGAGATTGATGGAAGGCAGAGAGAGCTACAATCATTCATTTGCAATGTGGTTATCTAAATTACACATTACACAAAAATCCACATTTGAAGCCAAACCTTTTGTATGTATCGAAAAAAAGTTTCCAAGAAAGAGACAGAAGACAGGAGACAGAGCTGGAGATGGAGGAGTTAAAGATGCTGCTGAGATTCTCTTTAGGAGAGACAAGGATGGACAGGATCAGGAATGAGGTGATTAGTGGGACAACACAGAGAGGAAGGTTTGGAGACATGGTTTGGACATGTTCAGAGGAGGGACAGTGGATACATTGGTAGAAGAGATCCTAGAGATGGAGCTACCAGGTAGGAGATTGATGGAAGGCAGAGAGAGCTACAATCATTCATTTGCAATGTGGTTATCTAAATTACACATTACACAAAAATCCACATTTGAAGCCAAACCTTTTGTATGTATCGAAAAAGAGTTTCCAAGAACAAATTACAAAAATAACGTGATGTGGCGAGGGAGCGTTAGCAGGAGTAGGTCCAGGACCAAGATGTTACAAAAGAGGACAATCAGCTCGGTGCAGTTGAATCATGTACCAGTACTGTATTCCACTGACAGTGTCATTTTACAACGGGAACTAATAAAAGGAGTTAATGACTTGGTTTACAACAAAACACTGTCCTCTTTTCCACAGCAGAGTCCAGTAACAGAATCTAAGAACTTCATCAGGAACTGAGTGTAATTTCCTCCAGTGATCAGGAAGTACATTAAAGTACTGAGTGCTTTCTGCAGGGTCCTTTACTGCTAATTTTATAGACCCTGCTACAAAAACTTGAGTATTTGACTTCTTTCTCTGTCTCAGATTAGTAGATCAGTGTCTCATCCTTGATTTATGAACAGTGGGATGTGGAACCAGACGTGCAGATGTTAAAACAACCTGTACTTATCAGAGGGTATTTACTGCAGTTACTAATACTTCCTGATTAATACCAGGTACATTTACCTGGTACTCCATGGTGACAATTTGATCAAGATTTTTTCCATGACGTGTGTCTCTGATTGTCTCTGGGTGATTGTAGAGTTCAAGACGCTGATTGGTGGGAGTTGAATCAGCAGATGAAGCCCAGGTAGATGTGTTTGATTTGCTCCTCCTCTCCTCTCTGCTGAGGTGCTGCATTGACCTTTGTGAACACAGGGGGCGCTAGTCAACTATGGAATGAGGGGGAAAATGTGGCTTTGACTTAACACTGCATTGTCAATGGCTCTTCCTGTGTTCCTAGCCTTTGCGCTTGTCCTTCAGTCGTTTGGCTCCACACTGCAGTTTGTGATGGATGGATGTGGACGCCACTGTGTGTTGACATGAGGAAAGCTGTGTCGTCTGTCCAGACATTGTCTTGTGCTGCTAAAGTCTGCGGTTTTCTGGAAAATACGTTCGCCTCACTAAGGCGTATCAATTTAATCAGTTGAACTGTTAGATTTAATAGCATATACTGTAAATACTATACTTCCTGTGTATAAATACTTGTTCAATTCAAGGAACTTTGGCCTGAAAACCTGCACAACATGACAGACTTTTTAAAGATCAAAAGCTCAAACATTGTTTCTTTGAGATGATCCACCTTTAGACACGTGTTGTGGAGGTTCAGGCTCATTTCTTTGGCTTCTTTGGTTTCTGACTGCAGTGGTGGATGTTCTGGGATATCTGGGAATATCCATCTAACCTCTTTAGCTGCTTTTCGATCCTTGGATGTCAGGATTTACTATCATTGTGAAGCAGAATTCACCAAATGTTTGATTGTTCAACAATCCGAGGACATGAGGCGGGTTAGTTTCTACCTCCTCATTCCTCTTCTTTGGTTCTGCTCTCAGATCGGTGTCCCAGGACCGGAGCAGTCCATCTCCCTGGTCAGATCTTTCAGCTCAACCTCACAAACAGAAAGAATTGGCCAATTACTGCATCCTGCTGCAGGAGCATTACCACCAGAGCTATGTCAAAGGTAACGTTCTCCAAACACCACCCTGCTCCTCAGTCTGTTCAGTGATCATTATAAAGGGAATATTTGATATAAATGTCAACATGCACCGACATGTCTATATTCCCCAAGTATGCATTTAACAATCTTGGATCACACACAGATTCCAGCAAATTATGTGAAATCCTATAGGAAAATTGGATTTCAGCTCAAGTTAATATTGAACATTCCTAATAGAAGCACCAGATAAGTGTGAGCTTTTGTCCCGGCCAGGAGTTTACCGAAGCCTCCAGCAGTCCTACAGCATCGGCTCTCAGGACGTGCTGACGGCCATGGACTACTGTGAGGAATCTCTGCAGGAGATTGATGTCACCTCCTTCTTGCACACTCTCTGTGGACACATCCGCAACTTAAGGGAACATGGACGTCCAAAGCCTGTCAGGAAGCCTGCAACTTTCTCCATTGGAGAGGCTGAGGATGAGGAGCCACCACAAGATGGGGCTGCTGAGTCACTTCCATCCAGGTAAGAGAGCTGGACTGAATGTAGGTTAGGTCACCTGGTGTTTTCCTCCATGTAAGACTCTCCCTGTCTGTGACCTGTGTTCTCAGGGACTCCTTTGTTGAAGATGTGGATGCTCCTGAAGGGAAACCCACCAGGAAGTCACCTGCTCAGGTATCTTCACCTGTTTTGGAGCAGTCCAAGTCGTCCAAGGTCTTGGAATTCCCCCTGTCTCTCCTCCAGATGCAGCCCAAATGTGAGGTTTACCCAGAGCTCCACAGGATCGTACAGGTGACATTTTCTTTAGTCTACATTTGTTATAACTTAATTTAAGACGTTTGGTTGAGTTTCCTGAGCTGATAAATCCACTGTCTTCACAGGAGAAATTCATGGAGATACTTTCTCAGTACTTCAAAGCTGTGCCTTCAAATCCTCACTACTTCTTCTACTGCCCTCCATCATCCAAGAAAGAGGTGAGTATTTAGGTATATGCACATGTTAGGGATATTAAACACAACCATATTTCTGGACTATAAGTCGCACCAGTTCTTCTATTGCAGCTGCTGGTGAGAAAATAACAAACATTTCTAAGTTCTAACGATTATTGACTGGTCCGATTATTTTATTCTCTGTATGTTGTAGAAATGTACAGATCAGATTTTTCTTTTTTCTCCTCAGGAAGACTCAGAGGACGATGAGACAGGCAGGAGACCTAGCGAGGAGGTGGTGTCAGAAGCAGAGCAGGCGACAGAGGACGGTAGGTGGCGCTCAAACCTAGCTGTTATGAGTGATTTTAGAGCATTGATTTAATTACATTTTATTAGAGAAGAAGTTGTTGGAATGTTGCTGAAATTTCATATTAACTTTGCCTATAAGTTTTCTTTTTTTTCATCCTGAACCTTTGCTTTAAAGATGAAATGACTGCTGAAGTCTGGCCTGAGGATCTGTTTAGTCAGCCAGTATTATGGTGGGCTGGAATATTTGATCAATAAAGTCCAGTCACATTTTCTAGTCTGTTTGAGTTGGAATACAACTTGAGGTCATGTTACATTAATTTTAATAGTGTTGAAATGGTTGGACGGTTTATGACTTCTGTCATATTTATACCTCAGTGATTTGATGCTGGTTTTACTGGTTTATTTGGACCAATACAGTGGTTAAATTGAAAATTAATCTTTCTATTTTTACTATTTCTTTGCATTTTTTAAAACAACATAATTTAATGATTTGGCTAGTTAATCAGTATATAAAACCATTTTTCTTTTGTCTCTTAACTTGTATCTACTTTTACTGTGTAAGTTGTAGTATTTACACTTATTAATCTTTTTATTTCATGTCTCTAGAAAACATTCCCAGCGGCTCTGCCACGGAGAGTGACACAGACTTGTTGGTGGAGTATGAGGAGCATCCTGATCCTCCGTGTCCTGGAGAGGGTGAGGACCAGTCTCTGTCAGACTCCAACACTGTAAACCAGGACCAGGACTCCTTCAGCATCCTGGATGGGGACTCACCACTGCAGCACGAGGACCCTCAGTTGGACATGCCCCCTCTGTTTGTCCACATTACCTGTTCAGTCAACCTGAAGATCAGCCATGGCTCCATGCCCATTCAGACCCTGCCCACCTGCCTGGGTGAGTTCTGGGGACGCTGACACATTCACAGCTAATGAAAGCAGGTTTAAACTAACCTGAATGTCATTGAAAACTCTTGGATTCCTTCCTATTCTAGATGAATTGAGCAATGTTAGAATATCTGATATATTTTATGCAGATATCCTAGTTTTTATGATATGATCTAAAGCTCCAAAAGTACTGATATCTGCAGTGATTTGCCCCAAAAACTTTAAAGACATCACCATAAGTGTGAGTCCTTCAAATACAGTGAAACCTAGACATTTGTTATACTGGTAAGATAATTATCTTTTTCTTCCATTCCATTCCTCTGACAATGAAAATGTGATAACCCAATTATACTGACCCCTACAACAAGTAAGAATTTATTTAAAGTGATTGATATATATATATATATATATATATATATATATATATATATATGTATAAGAGAGATGCATTAACACTTTGCATCTCTCACACAAAATGCAACAAAAAAAATACTGCCAAATTTTGTCAATGAAAAATGACATTGAAGGAACAGCAGTAAAACCAACTGCCACGGGTAGTGAACTAAAATATAACAGAGTTTTTTTTTTATTGTCATTATTATTTATAGGGGAATAAACTGTGATACAGTTGATATTGTTTTGGTTGCTTCTTACTGTGGTTCCTTGTTATCAGGGGAGATCATTTCCTGTCTGGAGAACAGTGAGGACTTGGACTCAGTGGACTTGAATGAGCTCTCAGTCACCTTAGATATATTTGTCCTGACGCTGCCTCTGGAGTTTGAAGTCATGGCTGATTACCATCATGACAGGTGAGGCGCTTCTCAGTTTATGTTTGAAGGACTTCTCTGGTGACCAGGGCTGAGACAAAGACTATTATTATTGAATGAATACCAGTTTCATAACCTGTCAGAGAAAAGGACAGTAAAAGGGTTCACTGTCTGATGCCTATCATATCCACTAGGTGTTTGCAAAACATCTATTTGTATTCAAATTCAGAGATAAGCCTTCTCAATCATAGAGATATAACATGTTTTGTTATAATGACTGACTTTTTCTGATGCCTGTGAACGCCTCATGCTGTAGAGCAGTGTGCTGTGTGTAGGTTTTGTGTGTTGGAACCAGCGTTCCATCTGAGAGAGTGTTTTCTACTGCTGCGGAGATAATAGGTTCACAGCAGATCATGATCAGTCCTGAACATTTGTTTCTGCAGAAAAATCTACCAGTTCCAGCCAGTGGAGAATTATAAACTTTTTAATTTCAACAGTCCAGCTGAGCCAGTTGTCAGGACAGGATTTTAATTTGTAAACTAATGCTTATGAATTGTTTTTTTATGGCTGGAACATGGCTGAAAAGTCTCTAAGCTCAAAACTGAAACAGAACTTTTACACTTGTACATTTCCCCACAAATCTTTATTACAATAATGGGTCCAGACTAAGAAAACAGATTTTGATTTAGTTTTTTAGAGCTTTGTTAATAATAGATAAGTTTATTTGTAACCTTCTTTTTCTGTTTTCAGATACCCCTCAGAGAGCAGTGTGTCGTTGAACCGATCACCTGGACAGCCGTCGTCCTATCGCTCGGACGAGGAGATGATGGCAGTGCTGGGCAGTCTGAGGGGGACTGGGGTGGAGGGGTGTGTTCTTCTGACACTGACATTTAATCACTGAAATTTGTCCGTTCTTCCATAAGTGTTTCTGACCAGATGTTTCCGTTCGTCTTTGTCCAGAGTCTCAGGTGATCCTTTGTCCAAACTGCCCTTCCCTCACAAGCTTGCCATCCTGGCCACGATGGACGAGGTTTGTCCAACTGTCCAGCTGTCGTTCTTCGAGCTGAGTTCATTTTTTTTTTACACTTTGAGGTGTTTTTTTTGGTTGTGTGGATGTTTTAGATCCGCTGGCTCCTGGAGGACGAGATCATCTCCGCCTTGCGTCACTCTCACCTCATCAGCTCCGTCACGCTGCAGAAAGTGGCAGAGCATGTGATACGCTCCAGCGGCCGACCGCACTGTCGCTGCGAAGACGTTCCACTGCAGTTTGTCTTTGGTCCTGAGCAGTCGCTGGAGAAGTTCAAAGAGGCAACACACACACACACACACACACACACACCTACTCCTACACACACTTAACCATGACAGCCGTATTTAGTCTCTCCAGTTCCAGGAACAAATCTTTGAACTTTTGTTACTTTTTTCTTACTAAATAAATTTACTCACTGTCATTTAGCATAAATAAAATGCACTTAGCATCTATTTTAGTTCTAGTTTACTCCATGGACACCTGGTAAAATGTCCATCGAACAAGGACAAACCTTTAGACTGAAGATACCCTGGATTTCAGTGGCTTCAGCAGAAATACTATTATCACCAAAACAAAATGTCCGAGACAGGAAGTTATGACAATGCCAGACAGTTGAAAATTAATTATTTTGACAATTATTCATTTATTATTAATTTGTGGTGCCATGATTTTGTCAGAGACATGGATGACACTTGCTTATAATTGACAGAACCATTTGTGAGGATCTTCTTGGTTTTGGTCTCATTTTAGATTTTTATTTTATCTTTATCACTAGTTTTACAAACAACTAGCATTTATTTAATGTCCCCATAAGTGTCAATGAACCAGAACCAAACACTCACACACACACAATGTTGTTGTAATTAATGAAATGAAGTAGTGTTTATCAGGACTGTTTTAATTATGCTGAGACTAATTAACATTTATATTTGGGCAATTAATTAGTACTCACCCTTATATGTGTTTTCTGACCTGAAATTTGAAAAAAAAAACCAAAGTGTTTTGAGCTTCAATCTGACTTTTTTTCCTGATCTTCTCTGATGCTGCAGGAGTTTCGCAGGACATCTCTGTCTGGTTACGTCCTGAACGCTCAGCAGGACAACTTCTTCTACGTGTCCTTCAGCAGGCTCCACCCACAGAGGATCCAGGCTGTGAAGAGACTCTCTGAGAGCCTGGCAGAGGCTGCGACTAACGCCTCCACTTGCAGTCAGGTGGAGGAGGCGACGCTGGAGACTGAAGCAGAAACTCAGGCCACAGAGGCCGACGTGGAGGTCAGAGTAGAAACAAACCCCCCAGAGGTGGAGATGTTTGTCTTTTTGACACAAACCAAAGTTAAATTTATTGTATATAGTTTGATCAGGGTTGATAATTTCACAGTGAAAGAAATCTTTGAGATTCCAAGGTCATTTTTCAGAATTCTTCCACATCCTGTTCTGTTGTTCATGTCATTCTTTGTTGTTCACTTCAGGATGAAGAGTCCGTCAGTGTTGCTGCTCCACCTGCAGCTGCCAGTGACACAGCTACAGACACCGACACTCTCAGAGCTCAGAGGGCTGAAGCAGATGAGAAGTTTGATCCGAGCTCACAGGGTTTGGTTGGAGACCAGGGTCAGGTCCAGAGTGGTCCAGGGACTGAGCAGAAAACTCCTCCAAAGACCCCGTCCAGTGTCAGTCTGGCAGAGTCCACCCTCTCAGCATCTCACAGTAAGTTAGACAGGAAAGAAGAAGATCTCAATTTGCCAGAATCTGAAAATAATTTCTATTGACAGCACAGCGTTAAAGATGATAAATGTGATAATAATCAATTATAAAATAACTTTCCTGAGGTTGTGGAAAGCTCCGTCCCAGCAGAGTCCAGAGTGTGGTCTCCAGTCAGGGCAGCCTGGACTCAGACATGCAGGGTAAGTTCTGTCTCTGACCTGATAGCATATTGGACTAAGATACTGATGAAAAAGGTTGCTGGTTCAAATCCCATTCTTCATTTTTTTTGTCTTCTCGTCTTTCTTGGTTCCTTCATTCATTCCTGCTTTTCATTTTTCTCACTGTCCATTTTCTCTTTCTTCTTCCTCTTCTTCCTTTTCTTACTACTTAAAAAAAAATACCATCAGAACTGAGTCTATATTGTCCAACCAGCAGTGGGTGCTGTTTCTCTTTGTGTGTTTAAAGGCTACGACGGCGGCAGCAGTGACTCAGAGTGTGAGAGCCCCACCCTGGATGAACACGAGTGTCAGTCTCCACTGATGCCAGATTTCTGGATCATCATCAAGATCCACCAGGACAGAGTGAAGGTCTTCTCTCACTGCAGGTGAAGTCTCTCAGCTGCTGAGGTCAAAGCATCACTTTCAGGTTTCTGCTCCAGTGACTGTTCTCCACAGGACTCACCTCCTTCACTACACCATCGACTTAGGTGTAGTTGTTAGAAGACCACCTTGTCACAACCTCCACCAGCAACAGACGTCCAGAAATACTTATTAATTTAAAATGTTGTATAATTTATTTATTATAAAGTATATAAATGAAGAAAACATGGACATTTATCATTTAAAAATTCTGTGTCTAATGATTTAAATAAAATCAAACTAAATTTGAACGAAATGAATTAGTTTTATTAACTTAACCTTATTATTCTGTATCTTGGTATTTTATTAAGACAGAGAGCTGATGGTCTGCTGGTTTTGTCTTTTCACAGGTCCTTCACTAAAGAAGAAGACATGGGCACAGAAGAGTTGGAGAAAAAGGAGGAAGATCAGGAATATATACAGCTGCACCAGGCGATGGTCAGGAAGATCGGTGAAATCTGCAGGATCGTCAACCAGGTGCCTCCTGATTCTCCTGCCCATCAGTGCTGCATGACTGTCATCCTCCTCATTGTACAGTAGTGATGTTAACCTTTAAGACAGACACATTTAAGAACTATTAGGTCATGAAAGACCAGGAGAGAATGGCCCACAGACAAGGGCTGCTAGTGTGCTGGGTCTAGGTTTCGTTTTAAAATGAAAATCTGCATATTATAAATGTATAATTAACAAAAAATGTGAAATAGATAAAAATGCAACGGACAAAGAGAACCAAGATGTAGAGGAGGACAGTGAAGGAGGGAAGACTGAACATTTAGACTCTCACTTCCTTCCTCAACCTCGTGTTATTCTTAGAACAGTGCGTTTTTGCTCCTGTGTGTTTTCATGTTGACCCTGTGTGTGTTTGTGTAGCGTATGCTGCTGCAGGACCTCCACGACAGCCACATGTGTAACTCCCTGCTGGTGGCTGAGAGCGAGGAAGACATTTGGAAGAACGAGTCTCTGTACAGACAGAGGCTCAACACCTCTGATGGTGAGGGTGGGGGATTTATCTGCCCCCGGTCTGAGGATCTCTCTGAGAACCAGAGCAGATGAATATTTTAGTATTTGGGTGGAAGAACTCTTTCTGCCCTTCGCAGCTGTGTTTGTGACCGTGTTTTTCCATTTTATTTTATTTTCTTGATTGCACAGATTACAGTGCGGAGGAGAGCTACCAGGCCAGAGACTACCTGGCAGCCACCATGCAGTTCATGCCAGGACACTTTGCCTGTGACGTGGTGTGGAGCACAATCATCCACATTCACCCCCGTCTGAAGATCGGGCCCAACATGGGGGTGTCAAGAGGTGGGTCAATGATTTCCCCAGGACAAGGAACAGGTCGTGTTAACGCAGTGCATTTCTGATTTTATTTACTTACCTACTCACTTATTTACTCTTATTACCAAATTAAAATATTTAAATTCCAAACTTTTTCCGGAAAGTTCATCAGGGAGGTGTGAGGAATTGATTTAAATTTTAAAGCAGAACAGGTTGTTGCATGTGACGCCCGCGTTCCATCTGCACTGGTACTTTTCTCTGCCTCAGGCCTGTGAAGCAGACTTCACCACATGCAGTCTTGTAAAATAAACCAAACGTGTTTCTTTGCACATCTGTGATGCTCTTATTTTAGCAAAATGGCAAGAAAACAACATTTTAAACATCACAGACAGGAAAGTTTGGAGGAAAAACTAGGGAAGACAGATTGAGACGGTTTGGACATGTTCACAGGAGGGACAGTTTACACTTTAGTAGAAGAATAATCCCAGAGAGCAGAGATTAATATATTAATAGATTAATGTGAGTGTGTTTCCTGCATTTTTTTGTGAATTTTTAAGATTTTCAGGAAACACAAACTGAATATGAATTAAAACAGTTCAAATCCTTGGTTTTGCTCCAGGCCAAATACTTTAAACCTAAAAAATCCTCAATATGTATTCCAGTAGAAACTCAGTGTTATAAATATAAACTAAACTATTGTCTTTCCTGATTTAAAACGCTGACATTTTTGTCAAGTTCACCACATTTTCTGAAAATAAAACCTGTTTTAAGGCTTTCAGAAAAGGAAAATTGTGTTTTCATTGCAGCAGCCTTGTAAAACATTTATCTAGGAAACTGCAGAAATTAAACGATCTGTTTGTTGTTTAACTAAAACAAAATCAAACTTTATAAGTAACTGAGCTCATAAACCAAAGTGGTTAAAAATACAGAGTAATCATCCAGTCTGAACAGAGAGACAGTCTGTCTCTCAAAGTGTTTTTTATGAACTGATGTTGATGAGCAGCAGGTACCAGTTCTGCTGAATCTGTTTTTACACTTCACACAAAGAACACTTTTCCATGCCTTTCCTGCAGCGCCCCCGTTTGTTGTGAGGAGACTTGTCTCTGTCTCTGTACGCACCATTGACTATATTTATCCAGATCGCAACTACTGTTCTAACTGAAGACAGGAAAAAAAATCCAAATCAATGTCAATCCAAAAAAGAAATGTGTAATTAAAACCCATTTGCACTGATGCCCCCAGTACCCTCTTGACCCATTATCTCTACACCCCTTAATGGACCCCCCTTCAGCCCCCCTCCCCATTCCTTTGTGAAACTCCATGTTGAAAGAAGAATCACTCAAATTTAAAGTAAGAAGTTATTTTACAGCTCAGTGGCTCACGGTCTGTGGAGCAAACTGTTCCCAGTGACACAGTGGTAATTAAACTGAGGGGCGCGGGGGGACAGTTAAACCACCGCTGGCTTCAGGGTAACTTTATCTCCTGCTGCTGTCTAGATTCAGACATGAGAGTGAAGTGGAATTCATGTTACCAATTATTTAATTGGTTGTTGGTTTTTTTTGTAAACATCCTAAACAAATTTTCGTTTCTCCCTCACAGCCATCCAGGCGCTGCGCTCCGTGTTGAACTCTTTCAGTGTGAGCAACAGGAAGAACATGTTTGTTTACCAGGAGCGGACGACCAAATCTGTCTTCTACCTCAGGTTTGATTCAGAGCCCCACACACTTCACAAGATCTTCAGATTCTTCCTTCACAGAAATGTGTTGCGTCTGCGCTCACCTGTAACTGAGCTTTATGGAAATGAAGTTTAGTGAGAGTGAAAAACCGCCCACAGATGTGTTTAAGGGCAGAGAAGTCGTAGAAATGAAGTCGAGCTTCAAATGAATCTGTCAAACATCCGGCTGAGAAATGGATCCGTCTGTTGCCTCAACTTTTTTTTTTCCCCCACACGAGGCCACGCCAATCAAAGAGTACTTTGAGTAAACATGGAAAACTTTTTCCACTTACAGCTTCTCTCAGATGTTTGTCCAGAAAACTGATGTATGACTGACTCAGACACAGTGGGTTTGCACTGATAACATGAGGAAAAGTGCAGTTTTCCTCCAGGATAATTCTGTTGCTTTTCTCCTCTCAGACTCTGTGAAACTTCATTGATGGGAAAATACTGTGACGGGGAGAGGATCCTGCCCAGCACTCGCTCCATGGGCCTCCTGAGGAGCCAGGAGCCGCTGTCTTCAGAGGATCTGACTGTAAGTCAACAAAAAATGGTAGAAGCAGGACCAGGGCTGTCAAACCTAAATTTACCATTGGCTGAAACTCAGACAAACTTATCTTTAATTAAAAAAATCTCTATTGCCTATGTTCTCTCCAGATTTGTAATGTAGATTTTTTTTTCTTTAATATGAAAAAAAAAGAAGTTATGCCTAGACATTAACATCTGGAATGACTTAAGTTTATTATAGATGATGAATAAAATTATATCTAGCAAAACCATAAAACAAAATCATCCTCAACAGAAAAAAATAATGCAGATGCATTTAACTGTGACAGAAGTATTGAAAATATAGTTGAAATCCATCTGGTTTTCCAGCCCCACAGAGGGCCACACCCCTAACTTTGAGAACCACAGACTAAGTTGTTAAGATAGTCAACCTCTGTTTGTTGCGTTGAGATGCTGCTGCTAAATTAAAGGTTCCACTCTCTCACTCTTCTCCTCAGGGGTCCAGAAGTTCTCTGGAAGGCTCCAGACCCGTGGGCCAGGTTGACAAGCACATCCTGCTCCTGGTGCACGGAGTTGGAAATGCAGGTAAGATCTAGTAAAGGAAAGAGGGAAACATAAGAACCTGTGATGTTGAATTAAACTTGTAAGAAAGTTCATTTCAGCAAATTCAAGAAGCAGACACATTTGTTCTGGTTCACTTCACGCCCTTTGTTGACCTCTGTGGGTTGGACTCCAAGCTCTGATTGAAACACAGAGATTCTCCTGTGTCTTTAAATTCTTAGCTAAGCTGTTTTTCAGTTAAACAGGAAGCATATATTTTGTATAAAGTTGCACCTGGATTGGCAACACGGTCAGGGAAATAAATGAAAGGTCCAGGATCCAGAGTCTGAGCCCAGGGTTGTTCACAGTTCTGGCTCTGAAATTGTTTTTTTCCAGTCAAGTAAAGAAAGATGTGATTGAATTTTTTTTTTTAATATAACTGACAAACAGAAGATGGAAATTGATTTCCAGTGACTGAAGGCTAGTTGAGGTCAAATTGAGCTTCTGCTCTGCTGTTTGTTCCGATCCAGTTTCAATTTTCAGATGTGTGACAAACACGGTTTGCCTGAAGGATTTTGAAAACAAAGTAGAGAAGTCAGAGGAGAGTTCAGAACCTTCTCAGACACACTTGGATTCACTGTACTTGTAGCATTTGACGGGTGGTTAGAACTTTTTTACTTTCTAAATGGAGAGAATACTCACAGCAAAACCCATAAACAGGGATTTCCTCATGTTTTATTACATTACATTTCATTGGTCTCAACAGTGACCTACCCTGTTCTTCCTGCAGTCATCAAATTTAGTTTCTCCTTTGCTTGGTGTAGTCCAGGGGTGTCAAACCCGTTCCCCAAGGGCCGCTGTGGCTGCAGGTTTTTGTTCCAACCTATCCAGGGTAAACTAGTTGACCAATCAGCTGCCTGGAAACTCAGATCAGTTGATTGAAAATTCAAACCAGGTGTGCTGCTGGTTGGTTGGAACAAATACCTGCAGCCACACTGGGCCCCGGTGTAGTCATTTTCCACTTCAGGACATTGGACAGCGCACTTTTGAAGGAATACAAATATGTTAAAAGTGATTCGCAAAAATTAAATAAATAAATGTGAACTAAATCATTGATGAAATTTTCACTCTGGTGTGTTGAAGAAGGCCGGCTGAGGGTTGGAGCGCTGATGTTTACAGCACTCTACTGTTGTATTTCAGCACCACGGACAGTTCAGCTGCAGCAGAAAATAAAGTCTGGGATTTTATTTGAAGTCTTTTTTCTCAGGGTCGTCTCTGACCCTGTGCTGCAGTTTGACTCTCAGTCTAAAACATATATTCATTATATTCACGTTGTCTGTGTTTTAATGAATTGAATTACTCAGTAGGGTGCTACTGTTTCTGCTGATCCCTGGGTGGCAGTGTTGCACTGCTCGCTCTCTGTGATTCTCTTTCACATCTGTACTTTGCTGAAGACATCGGTTGTTTTTCCAGCACGTGATTCATTTGAATCCTTTATGATCTCCTTTATCTCTCTAAGACTTTGAACCCACCATCTGTGTGAGTAAGAGAACAATTCTGGTATCTGCAGGATACACTTCACATTGACTGATATGTCAGTCACTGTTTTCTCGCCGCTGCTACAGAAGATGTCAATGGACTGGGAAAAAAAAAAGCTTTGACTCAAGAAGGAAAACATTTCTAACATCTGTTTCTAGAACAACACTGTGTCGGTTTGATGTAGTCTGTCAGTCATTTACAGTTAGAACTGTATTTCAGAGGATTTCTTTGTTTGAATTTGAGTGAAAATGTCTAAATGTGACTTATACATTGTTACAAGTTTGGGTTAGTGTCAGAGGAGAAAACTCCTGATCGCACAGTCGGACGGAAGCCTGAATTTGATTATTGGTTTTGAATTTAGGAAAAGTACTTGATTTTAACAATAATTGGAATATTATAACAATAGTGTTGAGTTCAAGTCTAATCTTCTCAGCTTACTTTGACCTAGTATCTCCTATAATAATTATAATGTTGTTTATCTTGCCTATTCTGTTGAAACAGTCAACCATTAGTCAATATAGACAAGAAATAATGACAAATCTTAAATACTTACTAGAAAACCAAGAATATCATACATTATCAGCTCAATATCTGTAAATATCATTTGTGGTTGATTAATCCTATAATGAAAACACTTTCACGTAGTTTCTTGGTTTTACCATATGATGTGTGTGCAGTACGAGAGAAGGTCTGGGGATAAATGGCTGTGCATTAAAGTAAAAGTCACTAGATAGCAGTCTTGCAGCTCGTTTTCCCTATTCATAGTATATCATTTTGGTATACGTTTTCAACAAAATGTTTATGCCAGACTCCTTTCTTAATGCTAGTGTGTCTTTTGATTTTGTAGAACATTATCAGACAGTGATGGGTGATGTTTCTTCTGCTCCGTGTAGGTCCAGAGATCACGGATGAGCTGGTGAAGGTTCTCCGGAAGCGTCTTGATGAGACCACTTTGGACATGATTACTGTCATGCTTGTCAGGAACTGCAAGCTGACACCAGCAGATGTGGAGGTGAACGAGTCTCACCTCAAACTTCAAATGTCCCAAAATGTCTTATGATCTTACCGTCATTTTCCTTTCGTTCAGTTCATCCAACCTTCTGGGGCTCCAGCCACGGAGGTCATGGACTTCACTCTACCCCCCTACTGTCTCTCCTGTCTGCCTGCTGTGGCTCACTACCTCAGGCAGAACCTCCTCATCTTCCTGCATGTTCCCAAGTACACTGACAGCAACACCGCGCACCATTTCAAGGTAAGATCCCTGCTGAACTCCGTTATAGCACAGAACAGAGTTTCCTGCGTGAGTCCTGGGATCCTTTCTCTAAATATGCAGAGAAAAAATAAAGACCCAGTGTTGTAATTTTAGAGCCTGTCTCAGAGGACGTGACGGTGTCAGGCTGGAGTTTACTGTGTCATCTTAAATGCTAAGTTTAGGGCAAACAAATGCAATTGTGCTGTGTGTCCTGACAGCAAACACACTCTTAAGACGTCCCATTACTCCAAAGTTTAGGTTATGGATTTAATTTGGGAGCAGCAGTTGAAGCCTGGAGAAACTTTTTTTTTGGAGCACCAAAAATCAGCTGTCAGTGAAATAGCCGGGAATAGACATGGGATCATGTGGCATTGAGGGAATTCTGACATAAACAAACTTCAACAAAATCACATTTAAGGAGTGTTTTTACTCATGAAATGGTTTATCTGTTATGAACAGGCTCCAGATGACTGATGACAACACAAAAATAAAAATGACACAATTACTGTGTTTACCAAGTGGGCAGAAATTAAGATGAATGGATGGATGTGATTTATGGATACATTGATAGGTGATGGATTGATGATTGATAGTATTGATAGATAGGTTGATGCTGGATGGATGAAGAAACACTGGACAGTAATCATTGACAGTTGGACAGAGATTGGAGAGAAAAATGATAGAAGGATGGAAGATTGATGTGGTGTTGGATGGACGAGGGTTAGAAGTGATGTATGAAGTGAGGGTGTATTGGTGATTGATCGAAAAATGAATGAAGGAGAAATGTTGATAAATAGAAGGATGGAAAACAAGGACAGGAAGCAGGCAGTGCCTTCAGACAATGGATCCTTGGACGTTCTCCAGATGCTGTCATACAGAGCAGGGCTGCATTACAGTGTCTTTTTTTTTCTCCTTAAATGACCTTAAAAGTCACGGGGGACAATTTTTGGACAATCTCCTGCCAGCTCCAAAGTCAAATCCCTGGATGAGGTCCAAGTGAGTTCGCAGCAGGACACATCAGTGAAAGCTTCAGATAATTCGCAGCTTGGAGAAAGACACATGATCCATCCTTGGCCTGGACGCTGCTGAGATTATCCTACTGTTCTGGGAGCATGCTGTGTTGTGTGGTCAAGTGTGATTGGGGGGTTGGGATGGGAGGGCCCCTGGAGAAATAGTGGAGCAACTTCCCCTGCAACACCCAGGCTGCAGTGAAGTGATTTGTACAGGGTGATTCTCTGAACCGTGCAACCTAATGACCAAGCTAAAAAGTTGAAGTAAACTAGTTTGACGTCAGAGCAGGCGGAGAAGGTTCTACTGAGATGTTTTCACCAAGTCATTGTGGGATGTGGGGGTTAAGTGGTTAAGGAACCGAACTGGGGTCCAGGTTTGAATCCACCAACTGCCATGATGGTGCACTGAGCGTGGCATCATTCCCACTCACTGCCAAAGTGAACAATCCCGTTGTGGTTTCATTCCGTTGTGTGCAGTGGTTTGGACCACAATGTCACAATGACAAGGAGTTTGATTTCTGTTCCTTTCATTGCTAATTGTTCAGAATTAAACGATGTATAAAACAGAAATAATCAAAGTTATGCTTTTCTTCTCTCTCCAAGCCCAGTGTTTGGTTTCCACTGTGTAACTCTGTGAACTTGACCCTCCACCTTTCAGACCCACGGTTAAAAATACAAACACATATGAGCTCTGTATTGTTTCAAGTAGTGAAAGTAATATAACAAAATCTAACCCTCACTGACAAACCCTGGAGTGAGTGGACTAACAGTTACAGGAGGTAATTGAATATACACCATTAACTCTGACTGACAATGATCAAATATAACACTGTGGCCTCCTCTGTGTGTGAGAGGCTCAACACTGTGAATAATTAAAGACGTGGTCAACTGTCGTTTTGACTTTTCAAAGTCCTTCACTACTTTAAACCAGCTTCTCTACACTGTACTTCTGTGAGTGAGCACCAAAAAGAAATACTACAACTTCTCACACGTCTTAGTCTTAAACGTGTCCAACAATAACTGCATGACATAAAGGTGAAAAAGTCTATATTTTATCCTAATAATTCAAAACAAGCTTTAGAAGGTTAAGTTCTGTCTGATTACAGGTCACATGTTTTCTCCTGTGGGAACTTTGAACATATGATAAAGCAAAGTTGGGAAAAAGGTTAAGTAAAAAGCTGTTATTTGGTTAAACCTTAAAAATAAATCATTAAAATGTATCTTCTGTGCTGCTCTGAAGAAGATGTTCAATATTTATATTACATTAGAGCATAAATTATATATTTTCAAACCTTATCTTCACATTGAAGATAAAAAATTCTGCAAATTGTTTCGATAAAGTCCTAGTCTGAGGTCTACAGACCTGGTGGTCTTGGAGTTTTAATTTCTTTTTCTCTGCCCTCTTCTCTCTGCAGCACTACTTCCTCCTGAGCAGTGATGTGGCTGACGGTGACATCTACCTCTACAACAAACCCGGAGGCCAAGGGACGGGCGGCAAAGGTAATCGTCCTGTCAGTGGGACTGCACTGCTTTCAGGGATGTGTGTGTGTTTGTGTGTGTGTGTGTGTGTGTGTGTGTGTGTGTGTGTGTGTAGTGCTACAGAGAGAAGAATTAACTTTTTATTCCTGATGTCACTGTACGACTGAAGCACCAACAACAAATCCATACTTTGTTTTTGACGAGTCTCAGATTATTTGCTGCCATTGTCTTTTCCCTTGAAATGACAGATATACAATGCAATAGCAATGACTCAATTGCAAAATAAATAATTAATATTTCAATTAAAGCCTAAAAGTGTTAAAAGTTGAAACAATGATGAGTGAAACAAGTTAAAATGCAACCAAACATATTTAAGCCCCATATTTTCTTATCGTTTCTGTGTTTGACTGATTGAAACAAAGAAACATCTTCCGTCTTTGTGGAGACATTTAAACCTTCTCCACATTGGCCTCATTTATAGATAATGGTTTTGAACAACATCGCCCCCATGTGGAAGTTTTCACAGCTTTGTGTTCTGAGCTCTTACAAAAAAGAATACTTTGTGTCACTTTAAAACGACTTGTGTCACTAAACAAGTGTAAATTTTAAGATACAATTTTGTTGCGAGATATTCCCCAACTGTGTCCCCTAAGCAGAGACATTGTGCCACCTCTAGGGGCCCCTGTACCTCACTTTAGGAAACACAGATTAAAGAAAATCATCCTGCAGCTCATGTCAACATTGTTATTATAAAGTGTCTGAAACCAAACAGAACATTTCTGTTGATGTGGTAACATATTTTTAAAACCTCTTTTCCCCCAGGTTTATATTTTATAAAATGGAACTCTGGTGTATTTCCTGCTGCTGAAGATGCTGCAGGAGCTTCAGACATTTTTATATTTAGTCCCAGCAATCCATCCATGTAACTTGGTGCTTTTATTCTCCTGGAAATCTTTGTGGTAAAGGACAGGTGCAGGGGTAAAAACAAAACGCTGTCATCTTTTTATACTTGGAGCAGCTGAAGCTCAGGTCTGGTCTTGTCTTAACGTGTCTCTGAAGCCTGAGTCAAAGTATTGTCCCACAACCTGACCTTTCCTACAAACTACATGTGCTCAGCATCTTTTAGTGGAACACCTCCATCTTCACGTCCACTGGTTTGGGTTTGGGTCTGGGAGGAATATGCTACGGTTGTGTGATAGTTGGAGGATGAAAGGATTTAAAAATTTATCATAATAAATTAATTATACATTTGATAATAATAAACAATAATAATAATAAAAAACTTTTGATTATGTTTTCAGTATTGACCAAAAGTTCCACTAAAGGTGTATTGTATCCGAAGACGACAATTAGCACGAAAACAGTGAATTCCTTAAAGCAGAGTTGTTGTCAGTACAAGGCTGTAGGTCTATGGACCATCCATCTGTCTGTCTGTCTGTCTGTCCATTCACCTCTTCATCTGTCCATTGGCTCAACCAGCTCTACAGCACTCCCTGTGGTTAAGGAAGGAGGGACACAATATTCTATATTGGTGGACTTGAATCACCTGAATGTTTCTTCATTTGTTTCTGAGACGTTTATTGTGAGGACATGAATGGTTGAGTCTGAGTGGACGTTGTTTATCGACTCTGCTCCTGTTGTGATGCTGTGTGGAGTTAGTATCTGGATCTGCTGACACTTCCTTCTCCTATTTATATCCAGCCTATTAAATTCACAACACATTCTCCCTCCACTGACTGTCTGCCATAACAAAGCTCTTCACTCTCTCTTTTCCCCTCATTATTCTTCACACGCTGCTAATTTATTAGATGAGCATCAGCACAGTTATTTTCTGGGGCTCATTTCTCTCTTTTTTTTCCCGATTCTTCTCTCTGAGCATCAGACCTCCAGCTCAGGTCTTTCTGCTGCAGCCACTGAGCTCATGTCTCCAACAGCCCCGTTGTTCCCTCTCTGTGTTCACATCAATTATGTGTTTCCATTTTCATTGTCGGCTAATTTGCTCCTGTGCCAGAGACAACCAGACTGCAAACAGCCACTGGTTTGTGGATTTAATGACTTGTTGTTCACCTGCAGACAGAGAACATTCTTACTGGTCACACCGTGTGGTCACTAACCCTCACATGTCGGTCTGGGACCGTCTGGACTCCAGGTTTTGTCAGTCACTCTGTCTCCTAAATCTCCCTGCAGCCAGGAAGCATCAATCCCATTTCACATTTCAGTTCTCTCTGGTTTATCAGTGCGCTCACATCATGCAGCAGCTTCCAATCAGGTAAAGTGGGCTGAAAGGTTCCCAGGTTCAGTGGGAAAATGTGTCTGTTGAATGTGAATAAATATCCTCCTCTCACTGACTTAGACCTGGGCAGCATTGTTAATTTCACACCGGCTGATATGAGTTTTTTTCATTTCTTTTTTTTTGTTGTTGGAAATACTGATCTGTCTGTTTGTTAAACTTTTCTAAAGAGTTTTTGGTTAATACTTCTGTCCCATTAGTTTACTAGCTTTACTAAGTTGACATAGAAGTGTTTCTGCTATTGTGTTCTAGCAAGACTCTGGAGATACGACACATATCACGATAGATATACTGGGTCAACAATAAGATATACTCTGATATATGGTGATTTGGAGCGACCGCTAAGGTTAACCCCCGACAGACACCTTAATATCTATTTTACCACATTCTACATTTGGGTCTTTATGTGGAACCTGATCAGTGGACGTGTGGTTCTGAGACGGACACCAATGTTTGGTGGTTTGAAGACAAAGGCTGTGATGTTGACAACAGACCAAAAGGAAACTATTAAAATGAGTTACTGTGGATTCCAGCCGTCAGTTCAAAAGACAACACCGTCTCCAGGTCCCTTTTGTCCTGATAGAACCAGAACCACTGTTCCCCAATTGTTGTTGTCTGTCCTGGTAGAACCAGAACCACTGTCTCGAGGTCCCTGTCTGTTCTGATAGAACCAGAACAACTGTCTCCAATAAACTGGGCTGCAGAACCTTCTATCAAACTCTTTCCACTGCTGCCAAAATAAATCTATAGGACATTTTCTTTTTCATTATCATCTGCTGATGTGGGAGAACAAAAACAATGGAGATGACCATTAAAATCCAATATGCAGTTATCAATGGTTGGATGGAAATGAGTTTTAATTTGACTGCTGATGGAGTCCTAGTGTGACAGGAAGTGTCACTGCCTCCTCTCTCTCATCGCTCTCACTTCCTCTCCTCCTCCTCCTCCTTCTCCTCCTCTCAGGTATCGCCTGTGTCGCCCTCTCATTTGTCGATGCTCATGGTCGCCCTCTTCAGGTGACATCGCAGGACTTTGCCCCAGCGCCCAAACCAGAGGACACCTTTGCCCTCCTCCACTCTGACCAGTTTGATGAGCTGACCTCGGTGGTCAAAGTGGAATCCATCACCGTCAGTTCAGGTGAGAGATTCGTGTTTATTCACTGATTTGAGACCAGAAATAAGAAACTCCAGAATAATTATTTAGAAATAAAATATCAAATCCAAACCTTTCTTCAATGGTGAAGTTTAACGAAGGATGTTGTGTGCACCATATTTTTTTTCAGTTTAGTTGCCAAAAAGAAAATTAGCTTTGTGGCTGCAATATATTTTTTCCTGTGGTCATTAAATCATGACCCGCTCTCAGAGAATTCAAACTGAGCAAAAAAAAACCTCTTTTAACATACTTACTTTATTTTTTTACAAAATAAGAGATTTTCTAATTATTTTATTATTATACATTCTTTTGATTTTTGACCAGCTGTTCGCGACCCATTCAGAATGGGTCCGCGACCCACTTTTGGGTCGGTACCCACCAGTTGAACCAGAACCGCTGCTGTACAGAGAAGAGAATGAAATTAAACACAGGAAATAATTGTTAGAAACATGTTATAAAATTCGGAATTTTTCCAATTTTTTTATTTCAGAGTAAAAGTCTTACATTTGTTTTCTTTGTTTTCTAGCTGCTCATTGACCTACAGTATATGACATGTTAAATGATATGTTCGTGCTAGTCAATTAACAATTATAATTATTATTATCAATTTTTTTGTAGTTGGAAACCTATATTTAGGTTTATTTTCACTCTAACGGCCCCTTGTGGCCACGTTAGACTTGTGCACCAGCATCTGCTTCTCTGGAACTACAGAAAATAGCCACGTTTGTTACTTGAATTCCAGAGAGACTCATATGTGTTCTTTTTTTTCTTTGTTATATATTTTTGGCAATGTGATTTTCAGGCGGGAAATGCATTTTTCTGGATTATGTTGTGTCTAAAAACACTTGAACCACAGCTCTCCTCTGATTTATTTTGTTAAACAAAGTTGCCTTTTAATAACATCTTTAACATAAATGTGTGCTGTCTATTATGGGAACATGGTGAAGGAGGAGCAGGTGGAGCAGCAGCAGAGCATCATGAGGTTAAAGTAGTGGGATGCAGATTAATAGCCCAGTACTTCATTATCCATAGTTTCCACTACACGAGGTCGTTAAAGGTCGGGATCCTCTGGCCCGTTCTGACTCATGTCCTGTACATTATCATGCATTGACTTGTTGTGCGGAGGTTGACTGTAGGCAGTGGTCCATGTGAGGAGGAACCAGAAGGTTAGATGGTGTTTTCCAACCAAGTTACTCATATTTATACTCACAAATATTTAAAAATATTTAATATTTCAAAAGTACATTTTGATGAAAACAAATAAGTAATTTTACTATTTACTGTGTTTTTGTTGGGTTTTTTTGTGGCCTTAACCGTGGTGACTCCAAGCCATCACAAGGTTACTGCGATTCCCGGCAGTCGTGCGACTTTATAAACGCCGCTAATTTAAAAATGGATTAATTACACTCATAAACATCGAAGTAGATCATGAGCAAAGGTGTGGCTATAAAGTTTAAACACTAAACGTCTCTAAAATTGAACAAGTAAATCACCCTGGTTAATGAACACAACTCTAATATATGAAGTGTTTGTTCACAGGCCCAGAGGCTGAATTAGTCAAAGTGACAGTTGACTGTGGGCCCATTGATCAGAGGTTTCATTGATTATAATGTGGTTATGAAGCGTTAGTTCAACTCCTTTGTCCGTGTTTCAATCAGGAGAAAATCCAACAAATTGAACTCCAGCTGTTTTTCCTTTGAACGATAAAAATGAAAACTACCTCAAATTGCAGCTTCTGTCATTTCTAGAGTGAAGCTCCGGGTGGTTTGAATAATTTAATAATATAACATAACGGAGACGATTCAGGATTGACGACAAGAAGAACTGTGCAAACAACTGTCACTGGTCTGTTTACGTTTCACGGCTCAGCTACAGTTCTCTGCTGTTCCTCCATGGACGGGGACAAGAGAGTGGACGCAAACAAGACAGTGTGAAGGTCCATCAGTCAGTTTAGATGTCCAGAAGTCCGAATAGTGGTCCATTTTGTCCAGTGGTTCATCTCCCTCCATGATGGACGATCCCATTCTATTGTGGTCCGTCTAGTTGAACGTCTGGTCAGTCCACAGACATTAAACTAACTGTTTGGAGATCCATCTCACTCTATCATCTACCAGCCCAGTGGGGTGTACCATCCCAGTCCATAGTGGTCCATATCACTCCATGGTGGACGATCCCATTCTATTATGGTCTGTCCAACTCTGTGGATGTTCAACTAACGCTCTGTTGAGGTCCATCTCCATCAAGGCCCACTTCACTCTATGGTGTACCATCCCAGTCTTTGGTGGTCCAACCATTTCTATGGTGGACCATGTTATTCCATGATGGTCTATTTTGCTTCATGTTGGACTGTCTCACTCTGTGGTGGACCACTAGTCTTCCTCTTGTCTGTTTGAAATCAATCCCCCAGGGAAGTTGTTCATGTTGGTCTGCTGATGGTGTTTCCTGAGGTGAAGAACTGTGTGTGTGTGTGTCTGTGTGTGTGTGTGTGTGTGTGTGTCAGCAGTCAGTGCCTGACGCAGGACATAAATGTGTTGTTTTCAGTGTGTTGTTAGTTAGTGATCTGAGCTGAACTGATTCAAACTTCTGTCAGAATAACAAGGTTCTTTTGGGAAGAAATAAATAAAAACATCTCTGTAAACTCTCAGGCCTTTGTTCTCTGTTTTTCCTCTTCTCATCTCTGTCAATGCTTTGAATAACACTGTAACATTTAGACTCCGCCTGTTCTCTGTCCTCTGACAGAACCAGCGCTTTACGTGCGCTTCGACATCTGGGAACAAGGCAACATCAGCCCATCGCAACTTAGTGATAAACTGCAGGGGGCGCTGCGCCATGCTCTCTGTGACATTATAATGGAGCTCAGGATGCTGCCTCATCCTCTTTGTGTGGGTGTGCAGTGTCCAGCCACCAAGGCCCAGAAGGACGAGGCTAAACGTGAAGTCATGGCCACAGGTAGGTGGAGGTTTTCGGACTGTTTGTTTATTGCTGTCATTTTTTATTTGACATTTCTGTCCCTCTGCCTCCAGCTCCTCTCATTCCGTTGCCTGAGTTGAAAGAAGTGAAGGACAGTCCCAGGCAGCGCAGTGGCTCCCGTGTGTTCAAAAGCAACCCTACTCCCATCACTTTAACCCAAGCCTTTGGAGGTACATCCACAGCCGGGGTTGGTACTCCAGAGTCCACCACGCCTACAGGGAAGAGCACCCGCCGCAGCTTCTGGGACATCCTGGTCAGTGTCTCAATGAATCAACGTTATTGGTTTGACCGTTAGACACAAAGGTCCCAACACACATCTGTCAACAACATCAGAGCTTCACTGAAGGACAGATAAGAGTAAAGATGCTGCGGAGGTTCTCTTTAGGAGGATGAGGTGATTAGAGGGACAACACAGACAGGAGGGTTTGGAGAAAAAGAAGCTAGAGAAGACAGATTGAGACGGTTTGGACATGTTCAGAGGAGGGACAGTGGATACATGTTGGTAGAAGAATAAACATTGGCCAATAAGGTTTAATAGGACCTGGTACTAAATGGAATATGGATCGGGAAATTTGAAGATCTGTGAGCTGAACCAGTGGTGGTTTCTCTTCCAACCTTTGAGTTTAGAATCACTGATAGACGGTGAATGAGACTTTCGCAGTTTTAAAAACACACATGAACCAATGAGTCGTTTTTACGACAACACGTTATGAAGTGGCCCACCTTATTTTGTTGTTTTGTCTCTTATTCTTCCCCAAATTTACATTCTTTGTAACTGACCCACCAAACTGTTTGAGACACAGGACAAAAAATTTTATTGATTGATTGAAATTCTTATTGACAGATACTTGAAGCTGGTATAGGAACATGATAAGTTGAACTGAGATGTAATTCTCTACTATGATAAATTTGATGTTATAACAGCAGAATGTTAGTAGGTTATGAATAATTTCTCTGAAATAGACTGAAAAAAGCAACACTGCTGTTCCCCAGTGCTTCCTCCACCTCATCCTGAAGACCTGTTTATGTCAGGGAGCCTGAGTGCAGCTACAAAATGCTGCCCTGACAAATGTCAAGAACCAACATTGACCCTGACAACAGGAGGTGAGGAGCAGCAGCAGCTCCAGCAGCTCAGTCACGTCCGCTCCACTCTTTTTCAGAGTAAACCAGACTCATCAGAGCTGGGAAGCCCCAAGACCACTGATGACATCGTGCAGGAGAAGGCAGAAGAAGGACGAGCAGCTCGACGCAGGCACAAGACGGAGACCATCAAGCAGCAGTGGAGCCAGGAGAAGGCAGCGACTCTGGAGCAGGAGCAGACCCAGAGGTGGAGAACCTTGGAGTAGATGTGTGAAGCTCAGCTCATGGTTATTCAGAGGCAGCTGGGATTAGCTGCAGATGTTTCACCTTTGATCTGAGAAGCTGCCTCTGTTTGGACCCAGTTTCTCTGTGTTTCCCCCAGACTCCTGTCAGTGTCTCCGGTGTTTAATCTGTGTAAAGACAAGGTCAGCGTGTTCTACATCTCCTCATCTGTTCTGGGAGCGCGGCCAATGCATATTAGCCAACGTTTAACTTTTAGCTCATTCTTGAAAGAGTCTTTTAGCCTCTGGTTTTTTTAGTGATTCTGGTGAACATTTCCTGCCTCCATTTCTGTTGTCCATCAGTAAGGAACGCGCTGAAGGTGAATGTTAGAGTACTATCTAGGCTTATGCCTTTTCAGAATTATTTTAGTATTTTTTTTAATCTTTTGGTCAACACTAGTTTTTGACATTTAAAAAGTCTATTGTATATATATATATATGTGTGTATATATATATATATATATATATATATTTTTTTTGTATTGACCTATTTCTAGGGTTTCAGAATACACTTACTTTCAGAAGTGGAAACTTTCCATGGGAACTTATGGGAATAAAACAGAAATATTTAGTAGTTTGGCCTCTCGACAGGAAACTGGAATATTGTTGGGGAAAATATATTGACCTATAATCGTAAGGGTTTTTTCATTTAATTGACAATTGAAGGGGCTAGTCTACTGTAGCTCCCATTGTGTGTATGATTGGAATATCCCAAATTCCTTAATCTTGCAACCAGACGTAAATCTGGTGATATTCAGTTATTTCTGCTAAATTAAAAGAACTTGACCGTAAACTTTTAAGTTTCGAGTCCACTTCCAGTTCACAAAAAAAAAGATCAGATTTTTTGTGATAAACTCTCTA
>JAFBJS010003216.1:280183-298914 GCA_016785265.1 Paraplagusia blochii | reverse complement strand
GATTCTCTTTAGGAGAGACGAGGATGGACAGGATCAGGAATGAGGTGATTAGAGGGACAACACAGACAGGAAGGTTTGGAGAAAAAGCGAGAGAAGACACATTGAAATGGTTTGGACATGTTCAGAGGAGGGACAGTGGATACATTCGTAGAAGAATGATCCTAGAGGTGGAGCTACCAGGTAGGAGACAAAGAGGAGATTGACGGATGCAGTGAGGGAGGACATGGAGGTGGTTGGAGTCAGAGTAGAAGATTGAGAGGACAGGGGGAGATGGAGAAGGATGATTCACTGTGGGAACCTTCTAAATAAGGGACAAGCTGACCGGAAAAGAAGAAAGAACATCAGTTGCATTCAGGGATATTCAATATTAACACTGGATAATATTCTCCAAACGTCTCAGAATCCTTTGTGGGATTCTAACAAATTTGGCAAAACATAAATATTGTGTTATCAGATTTTCACTGTCGGACAAAAAAAACGATGAGGATCTCACCACTGTCTCTCAATGTCACATAAGAATATGCTAATATCGGACGATTGTGTCGGGAGACAGACATTACTGGACATCACTAAATGCATGATTTTATTTGGCTTAAGTGAACTTGAGGTCTGCTTAGAACTAAGTATAAATGAAGTTGGACATGTCCATCTGTCTTTTTCCAGCTGTTTTTGTCGTGCTGTTCTGTTAGATTCAATATTATCAGTAGGTTAAACGGTGGTAATTGTTGCTCAATTGACTTTGTCAACACGTCTGTCATCAGTTTCAGTGTCAGTTGTAATTTGTGGACTTTATTAATTTAGCTCCACAATGACTTCACCTCTGTCGCCCCCCGTTACACGGAACAGAACTGCAAGTGTTTTTCTCTTGTATCTTTGCGCAGTTATTTATGAGGTTGTTGTGTTCCAAGACATCTCTTCACATCGGTGGTGTAACACTGGGGCATTCTTTGCCTGACATGGTTTCCAGAGCCAATAACATACCACTGAGGTCGTTGGCTGGGCAATGACATTCCACCCGCTCCCACGGTAACCAAGCTGCGGGAGGAGGGGGCGGTTGCTGGCAGTAGCTCAGACACTAACAGGTCAATGGCACTTTTTTTTTTACCGACACATCAGCATCAACCTGCTGTTTCTGTTGTATTTATCCCTGTGGTTTTGGTTTGGTTTGGTTTGTTCCCGTTTTTCCGTGTTGTGTTATTCCTATCAGAGTATTGTGATAAAATACAAAGAAATGCAGTCGTACAAAAGGTTTTAAAGACTTCTGGAGCCTCATAAGTTTAAATTCGTAATATAAGTGAGATGTGATAGATGTTAGCAGGACTAAGACTATGTTAGCCCTGTTAGCTATGTTAGCCTTGGTCCTACTGCTGCTGCTACTTGAACTTGACGTTGATATCATTTTGAGAAATAAATCAAACCCAACAGTGAAAGTTGAGGAGAAAACAATTGGGTGATTTCCGTTTTTTTTTTTTGTTTGTTTGTTTGTGTTGAGTTTACGAGTTTACGAAACTGACGCCTCACCACATGGTCACTGGTCTTAAAAGTTTGGTGGCACCAGGGGCGTAGCCAGACCCCTTAAAATGGGTGGGCCCTGAACAAATTAGGGTGGGCCAACCCCAAAGTATCATAGCCAAGTTTGATCAGCTCTCTCATTGGATTGGGTGGGCCTGACTGACAAGTGGGTGGGCCCAGGCCCACCCTGGCCCACCTGTGGCTACGCCTATGGGTGGCACACCTAGAGTTTGACACCTAACGCCAAATAACTCTGCCTTTGCATCCCAGTGTAGACAGGACAACAGATCTAGATCTACCAGTAGATCGCAAAGCGACATCGGAAAGATCATGAGCAGTTAAAATAGTAAAAAAAAAAACAGCTACATGTTTTCTTTTTCTTCTTCTTCTTTTCCCTTCAGCTTGTCCCTCATTCAGGAGTAGTAGGTAAATCATCCTTCTCCATCGTCTCCTGTCCTCTCCATCTTCTACTGTGACTCCAACTACCTCCATGTCTTGCCTAACTGCATCCATCAATCTCCTCTTTGTCTCCTCAGAACATGTCCAAACCATCTCAATCTGGTTTTCCTAGTTTTATATATATAATATATATGCATAATACATATACATAAATATACTTAACTTAAATCTTTATATATATAAAATATATAATAAATATATAAATAATATATATAAAAAATTACAGAATAAATTTTATTATATACATACAATATATACAATTATATATATATATATAATTGTATATATATATAATGAAATATATTGTAGTATTATCAAAGTACTGTAAATTCCAGAATATAAAGCGCACGGGAATATTAGCCACACCCACTAGACGAAAACAATTTTTTATTTTATGACACACCTGACAAAAAGCCGCTTGTGTTTATGATAGAGATATTTACACATTTTTTATTTTTTTATTTTTTTTCAAACAGTGATTGTAACATGGTATTAACAGCGCAGTAACACAGCGGTAACATGGCTGATTAAAAGTCAGTGATGGTCACCTTCCACTAAAACCACTAAAGTCGTCTTCTTCCGTGTCAAAGTGGTCCATTCCCTGATGGACAAGCCTCATAAATCTGAGATACCACGATGGTCCACCTTTAAAATCTTCCGTCTTTTTTTCGGCGGCGATTGTTTTTGGCTTTTATTCTGTAATTCGATCGGATTACTTGTATCAGAATGTGCCGTAGTGCTATAATCAGCCCTGGGGGAAGGTTAGACAAGGTTAGGCTCAGCAGCAGGATTTGCACGGTTTAATGTGACCAGAGTTGCAGTAAAAGCCTTCCACGGGATTCTGCAAGACAAGCAAATTAACTCCATTTTAAACCACCGCACGCGCACGCGTACACACATGCACTGCTGGACACACTGTAAGAACGCAGTCCAACTGGCTGCCAGTTTAAGTTTAAGTAATAACAGTGTCATCGCAGCTATTTTTAGCCCTGTATTAAATGTGCCACCGGTGGTAATCATGGCAACGTATCTTTCTGAGTTGTTTTCTTCTTGGTCCTTCACCAAGGCCCGACGTTCATCCTCCAAATCTCTCCGTGTATCACAAGCAGAAGAAAGCGGAAGCTTTGACTGGACGTGGAACGGTGTTCTGAGGATTGAACGCGAGGATCAGATAACGGTCTCCCAAGAACAAGTCCCAACTGGACTCCATCCATTAGTGAACTTTCCAAGGAATCCTGCAGATTTATTTTTACTAGCAGTTTACTTACGTATTTACTTTGTCCAGCAACAAAAACACAGTTAATTTCAGACTTTTTTTACTTTTGTACGTTTGTCTCTGCTTGATACCTTTTCGGGTGCAGAACAATTTTGACTTTCACAGTTTCAAAACAAAGCTCCCGTTCTTTTTTCATCATATTAAGTCATCCTACCGTAGGTCAAAGACGGACTGAAAGGAACACAACAACACTAAGAAAGCGCCGTGTGCCAACTTCCAGCACACTGTGCCGCAGACGAGCGAGTCAGAATCATTTCCACTGCCCACACAGTGATATTTTGAAACACATCATCCTGTCCGTACAACACAGTGTGAGGAAGTATTGGCCTTTGCCTCCCACTGTTTATGGGACATACAGTATGGATGTATACAAATATATGTTTATACATACATATATGTATGAACACTCAAAAGAGTCATGCATGACCACGATGTTTTTTTTACGTGTGATCCATGTTTTCCGATCGGCTCATATCGTCGAGGGATTTTCCAGATATCCAAACATTTACATTTCAACAGGTTTTTAACATTTAAAGTGGACATTTGTCTCTGGAGTGGTCCTGGAGCCTCACAGCTCCGTCATGTGTCTTTTTTTTTTTTATTTTTATCTCCCAACTGCTCAACTGCCTTCGCCGTTCTTTTGATTTGCTAATTCTAATCCCCTACTTTGGGAACACTCTTATTGAAAATCTTTCACATCTTTAACTCTGCCATCTTCAGCTTAGCCTCCAGTCTGTCACATCTGGTCTTTTTTTTTTTTTTTTTTTTTTTATCTGGTCTTTTTTTTTTTTTTTTACGTCTTATATAAATCTCCTGATTTACTCCTGCTGCTCTTCCCTTTGTCACACGTCACTTCGGATACTTGTCATCACCTCATTCGACCTGCTGAACCTTCTTCCACTTCCTTTTCTCTTAGTTCCACTTCCTTCTTCCCCTTTAATTTAACTTTTTTTTTTTTAATAATTTCACCCATGGTATCTTCGTCTTCCTGTTTTCCTTTTTATCATCTCATTTGACAGTCCTTCCTTTTATTCCTTTTGTCAAGACTGTGTTTGAACACAATAATCTGCAGACTCATGGAACTGTGTGTTTTACAGTTTTTCACCGACTCCTCACTCCTTCTCCTTGTCCACCTCGTCTTCCTATTGTCTCTTCCTGTGACTTCTTGCTGACAGGAGGGAATAATCAATGTGAAACTCACACCAGGGTTCACCTCTTGGTCAAGTTTGAATCCCAGTGAGGAAGGACTGGCCTCCAGAGGGCTCACCACCTGCGTAAGGGTGCGTTGGGGTGCAGTGTGATTTGGGGGGCAGTCGTGGAGACCTCCTGGTGACTGAATAACAGATAAGCGGGTGGATGGACCTGTCTATTGACATTATTCATAAAAAAATAAAAAAAATATATATATAATATATATATATATTTTTTTTTTTGCAGCTTTTCTTAATCAATTCTTAATTAATGAATTATCACGCCACCTCCTGGTAGAAAAGGGGAACCACAGAAGAGAGACCCTAACCACTTCTCCTTTATATCACTGACCGCAATTGGATGATTTAGACCAGTGGTTCTCAAATAGTGGGGCGGGCCCCCCTGGTGGGGTGCGTGTGACCCAGGGGCATTTTTTTTTTCCGCCGTACTACAATAAAGTCTACCGTAATTTCCGGACTATAAACCGCACCTGACTATAAGCTGCATGTGCCGCATTCTTTTTTCAGCGCCCCTGGTGGTCGTTAGAAAAAATGCATAAATGCATTAGCCGCATCTCTACATAAGCCGCAGGGTCGAAATTGTGCGACAAAAGTTGCGGCTCATAGTCCGGAAATTACAGTAATTGCACGTCCTTTTAAGTTGAACTATATCTCTTTCTTTTTGTTTTCTCTACCACGGCCGCGTCCACTGCTCGGGAGTGTGTGTGTGTGTGTGTGTCTGGCACAAACGGAAAGTGGGGAAAAAGTGTCTCCACAGCAAAGATATAATCATGCATTAATATTTACTGCTTTTCACTGCATCACTGACCGCAGCAGCGTGTTAATGTTTTGAAGAGTGACCATTAGCTGCTGCTTCACTGCCTCAAACCTCTGCTGTGGCTTCAATCTCATTATTAAATTAAAAAAAAAAAATAAATCACTGTAAATGTCTGATCAGGTTGAAAGTACGAGTGAGTCACAGTCAGCGTTTGTTGTAACGTCAGGGAAAAAAAAAAAACATGAGTACAAACTTGAAGAGAAAAGTTTTTCAAACTGGAAGAAAATATTTGGAGGATGTTTTGCTGTTTAACCCACGTCCAAATTAAGGAAAAAAAAAGTAGATTTTTAAGAAAATATTCTTCTCGAATTAGTGTCTCAGTTACTTTGACAAAAACCTCAGATGTTTCTTACTCAAATATAACAGTGAAAATCATTGTTGCTTTTTATACATTGATTTTACCTTTAAAAAACAGAAGCAGAAAGACTTTTTACACGAACTTAAAAGTAAAATAAATGATAATACATTGTTTATTGAAGCCCAGTCAGGTCAGCAATAAGGTGCAATCAGTTTTTGTATTTATTTAATGATAAAAATTTGAGTTTTAATGATTTTTCGGAATTGTTGGTTATTGTTTTAGCAGATATGCAACAGTTCTTCACAGATTTAGTATTTTGGCAGCAGAGCAATGAAGAATTCTTTTCAGATGCTTCTGTCTTGTCTTCTCCAGCTCTTTGAAGCTGCTCTAAATAGTTTCTCCCTTTTTTTCGACACATCTCTGAAGCCAGAGGCTGCATATTCATATTCACAAATTCCTCCTCGCTCCCTCCTCGCTGCCTCCTCTCCATATCTAATTCCCTTTTTCTCTGTCTCTAACCGTCTCCCTCTGTTCCTCGCTCCTTCTTCTCTTCTGCTTCAGTGAAGTACATCAAGGAGATGTCGGCCTTCTTTAAAACTTCTGGGACTCCTGGCGCAGCTCTGCCCTGGGACTCTCCCCCAGCCACTCTCCAGAAGGGCACCGAGCCGCTGTCAGCCGAGGTGAAGGAGCCTCGCGTCATCCCACTGAAGATGTGCCAGGTGTCGCGAAAACAGTGCCCCCCGGACACTGAAAACAGGTACTGCAGAGTCATATACAGTATGGACACGTTCTGAAGTTCCGTATCTCACACTCCCGTCGTCCGATCTCTCCTCATTCCAGGTATTTCGAGGTCATTTCCGCCAACAGGAAGAATTCTGTGTTTCTCCGGGCAAAAGACCCAGCGATGGCTCAGTCCTGGTACAATGGGATTCAGGCCGGCGCCGCCAACCTCCTACCAAGAGTGAAGGAGGGGATGAAGCACATGCAGCCGGGAATGGAAGTGAAACACCTGGGCTGGGTTTCAGAACAGGTTTGTTGAAGATGGAGGGCCATAGATTTGGAGGAAACATCCGTGGATTAAACTCTGATGTTTGTCTCCTCTGAAGGTCTCCCAGGGTCCAGAGAAACCAGTTCTGGCTGTGTTGACCGACAAAGACCTGCTCCTGTATCCGTCGCTGCCTGAGACCAAAGAGAGTCTCATCAACCCGACCAAGAGCCACGCCCTCATCGCTACAAGGTTCGAGTGCAGTCAACGTTTGTCGTTTGTTTTCTGGTTCAACACAAATTGGTGAAACTAAACATTTTAGTCTTTGTCAGCGTTTATGAGGTTATATTTCCGTCCCAGCGTCTTTATTTCTGGTCCTTTCCAGTTTCTTCTCTGATCTGATACAAGAAATAAAAAAAAAAACCCTGTTATTAGCAAATCAAGTGAGTCACGTCATATTTATTATCATGTTATTATTACATGCTGCAGACTCAGTCATATGAAGGACATTAGTGGAACCAGAACCTGTGACTCATGCGTCTTTCTGTCCATCTTTCGTCCACGCCCGGCGCTCCACCAGGAAACACTTTCTTTTCAGCACATGTGTCACTGATTATCTTCCCTTTTACAGTAGATTCTTTTCTCACACTGTACATTTTTCCAGGCTGGTCCACTCAGGCCCGGGGAAAAGTTCCCCTCTCCTCGACTGTGAGCTGTCCTTTGGCCTGCGTTCAGGCACCAAGCAGGGCGTGGAGACCCACGTGTTCAGGGTGGATTCTTCCAAGGACTTGTCCGTCTGGACTCATCTGCTGGTGGAAGGTTGCCACAACGCTGCCGAGCTCATCAAGGAGGTCAAAACAGGTGTGTGTGTCCGTCCAACCCTGCTCCAGATACAGAAGATGCCAGAACTTCAGATGGACCCATATTTTTTTACAAAAATCAAAGAATTCCTTCCTCTTTTAGAACTCGACCCATTTTACGCTCTTGTCTCTGCATCAGAATAAAAATGTTTTATTTATCTTTTTCCATTTATTGACAATGTTCATGCGTTGAAATCATATACACACATCGTATAAAACTGATTGACATTATCTTTCTCTCATGTTATATTAAATGTTTGTTTTTCTTAAGAGTTTTCTGTGATTTAATGCAAAAAATGTGAAATAATGTGAAAGAATCATATAAATGTTTCAAAACATCTCTGGCCAAAACATATATTCATGTCTAAAAAACTTTATTTTTTGAGGTATAAAACGTGTTGTTCTGTGAACACACAGTGGCCTCTGCTGGTGATTCTAAGTAGTGCGTCTTTATTTCACACGTCGCAGTAGGAAAACCTGGTTGGATTCCTTTGGAGTTTTATTTTTCCTCATTCTATTTTCCCGCCGTATTCCCACCAGCCTGCAGCTGGAATGGGAAAGACTGCACCCTGGGCGTCCACATCGATGAGGGCTTCACGTTATTCACCGAGGAGATGGGCATCAGGAAGAGTGTCCTCCTCCAACAGCCATTCGAGCGTCTCAAGATGTCCTCGGACGACGGCGTCCGCATGATGTTCCTCGACTTCGGGGGACCCGAGGCGGAGATTGTGAGTTGTCTAAGTCAGTCTGGTTGAGTAAAAATCTTTTTATTTTACTTTTGTCCCTAACATTCTTGACTCGTATCTCGTTCTCCCAGCAACTGGACCTTCACTGTTGCCCCAAGACCATTGTCTTCATCATTCACTCCTTCCTGTCTGCGAAGGTGAAGCGACTGGGTCTCCTGGCATGATAACGACCGACGCTCCAGAGCTTCAGCGTTGGGAATGTTTCCATTAAACACACAACCCAGAAGACTGTAACACACCAGTGTATTGGATCCAGAGATGGAAGTTCTCTAACCTGCTCTAAATTCACCGCGGTCCTTGGTCAGGGGGGTCTCCTGGTGGGTCCAGTGAGAGGACGAGAAAGCGAGACGACAGCGGTGACAATGTTTGTTGATGGGAGTGGACAATGAGTGAGTGTCTGAAACGGTACCGTACGTCATCAACACTGGACGCTTAGAAGGTTCAAACTGGCCGTGGATTCAGAGACAGCCACAAGGCTGGAGAAGTGGTCACATGGTCACGAGAAGATGAGGAATGGACGCACGTTTGATGTTTGAGACACAGACATTTCCCACATGTCCCCTGAAACGTCTTTAACACCTGATTGGAGAAATAGAATATTTACCCTCTTGGTTTTGTAGTACACACACACACACACACACACACACACACACACACACACGTACGCAAACACAGTATTTTAACACTTGACTTCCTGCTGTTCATCGTCTAATTTTCTTTGCACACAGTTCCGAGGACAATGTCTTCGGTTCCTTCGTCCTCGTTTGAACCGCGGTGCCTTGGAGTCAAAAGACGCCTGAGAATAGTGACATCTGTCTGTCTCTGTGTGTCATAACACATAGACTTTGACAGATTTTTCCGGGTGTTTTTAAGCCTGAAGACCCACCCACAGATTCTGGCCTTTGTTTGATTTTATTTTTTATTTTTTTGTTTGGTGTGATGAGTCACAACAGGATTATGTCACAAACTAGTTTTTACAAAGTGCAAATTGTGTTTTTTTTTTCAAAGTCGGCTTTAGTGATGGACGGAAAGATGAGGAGACAGATCAGATAATCTGCGAATCCTTATCCTATTTTGTAGCGCCACCTTTTTGCAAAGCGAAATACCATCACGTCTAGAGCTGTTACTGTTACTGAACATTAATGCAACTTTCAGTTTTCAACATTGGAACAAATTTAGAAAATATTAGATTTAAGTGGAACCATTAGGTGGTGCGCCCCACACTTTGAGAACCCCCGCTTTATAAAAATGCGTTCCGTGTCGAGGTGAGAGTTGCCGTCACCATGTTCTTTCATTAAATACAAGTTTTTATGTTTTCCGATAATTTCACCAGTGTACGATCCTATACAGAGCAAACTATGGCCCGGGGTCCAGGTGTGGCCCATTCATCACTCTGTAAATTAATTGATTCTTAAATTTATTAATTCTTCAACTGCTTGTTCGTTGCCAAGTCGCAGGGGCAGCCGGTGACTCCTAAATCACACCTCAGTGGCAACATGGCAGCTGGCGGAATCGAACCTGAACCCTCGCTGACCCATGTCTGCTTCAACAACCACTAGGCCACCGCTGGCCCAAGTTTCTCTTAAACTTCTGCATTTCCCCAGTAGATGACGTAGAAAAGGCCTTTTATGCAAGACATTCACGTTATTTATTTTAGTTCACACGAACCCTAACAGCGTTTTTATATTTATACACGTCTTGATTTGAAGAAAAAGAACTAATCACATGACTTTTTATATATAGACGACAAACAGTTGGCTGACGGAGCGTCAGTCCAGCCGAGCTTCAGATTGATGAATAAGCTAGAATTAGTGAATAATTGACTGGTTTGATGGAAAAGCACTGAGTTCGAATATATACGTATTTTCTTCACTAACGGGATTTAATTTAATGACC
Source organism: Paraplagusia blochii (assembly GCA_016785265.1). Lineage (NCBI taxonomy): Eukaryota > Metazoa > Chordata > Actinopteri > Pleuronectiformes > Cynoglossidae > Paraplagusia > Paraplagusia blochii. The sequence continues at coordinate 288,854 of JAFBJS010003216.1, read as the reverse complement.
TGATGTATAAGACGTGGAACTGATGACATTCAAAGTGTGTAGTGAAATGTGCCTTTACTCTCTGTGTCCAGTCCATCACCACCCTCTCTCTGTATGTATGTGTACATATATGTATACATACATAAATATATATATATACATATACAGTCATACAAGAAAATATTAGACCAACCTAATTTTCTTCAGTTTCTTGTTCCTTTTTATGCCTGGTTCCACTAAAGGTGTAAATTACCTGAAGAACACAATGAACAGGAAAACAGTTAACGCTGTTCTAGTCCAGTGGTGCTCAACTGGTGGGTCCCGACCCAAAAGTGGGTCGTGGACCTGTTGTGGTCCCAAACAACTGGTCAAAATCAAAATATTGTGAATCATCTGTTGAGAATGTGTTTTATTCTAGAAAATCTTTTATTTTGAAAGGTACACTTTGCTTAATGAAACGAGTATGTTAAAAGAAGTCGATGCAGATTCTCGGTCATCCAGGTCATGGTCAAGGTTGAAGAGTTTAGTTAGGCAACTTGGTTTTGTTTTTTGTTTTTTTGAAAAAAAAAAATTGAATGTCCACTTTTTACTTTTTTTTTTAGTTTTTTCTTTTACTTTAGTTCTGAACTGAAGAAGCCTCTTGGAGGGGAAGTGAAACGATTTCCCAAAAAAAAAAACAAAAAAAAAACTGAATGTCCAGTTGCCTAACTGAACTCTTTAACCTTATGTTAAAAGAAGTTTTTTTTTTTTTTTTTTACTTGGTTTGAATTCTATGAGAGTGGGACGCGATCTAATGACCACAGGGAAATGTGGGTCTGAGAGTGAGACCAGTTGAGAACCAAGAACCTGGTCTAGTCAGGACACTGTTTTAGCTATTGCTCTTCTTTCATGGGAAATGCCAAGATATCAGCTTGGAAATTAAACTTCTCTGAACTATTTTCATTTTCTCTCATTATATTTGTACCTTTAATGGAACCAGGTGTAAAAATTACCAAAAAAAAAACAGCAAGGTGTACTAATAATTTTTCCACGACTTTATATGCATATATAAATACATATTCTATACGTATTCATATTATTTAAAACCATGGCGTGTGTGTAGGGTTGTTTGTACATAAACATGTAATAAACTTTGATAACTTTTATTGTGTGACTGATAAACTTCTTCTAAAACTGAGGTCAGAACGCCTCAGAATTCAATGTGTGATTCCAGTTAATTTGTCAAAAGCCAGGCGTTGGGTATCGGATTTTTATTATGGGAGGAAAAAACTATTGATCAAGTTTTGCGTATGCGTAATCAGTTGATTGATAAAAATCAGCATTTTTTTCTGAACTATTAAATGTCTTTTATTTTGACAGAATCATCAGTCACCTGGTCATAAAATCAACATGCGATGGGAGAATTGTAGTTTATAGTAAACGTACAAACCATAAAACATACCTTTTTAGAATGGTCTGCCCATGGACCAGTAGTGGTCTGCGGCCCAGGTGTTGAGAACCTCACCATAAGATGATGGTAAAAGAGCTTGACGACTATTGGTCGGAGAATTGGACGCAGCATCTGGAGCAGAAAGATGGTGCGTTCATGGGAACTAGGATGAATTGATTTTCAATGCCATCTGTAGGAAAATATGGGTATTGCATGAAAAAGGCAGATGTTTAATCACGATGCAAAATAAATGATATATTGGCGGGCTAGATTACAAAGTTAAACGGGCCGCATCTGGTTCCCGGGCCTTAGTTTTTGCACACTTGAGTTGAGTCTATTCTATTATTTACTGCTGTGTGAGTAAATAATGGTGCCTCAATGTTATCATTGAGGCACAGGTGCTGTTTGTAATGGTGTGTGTTCACATGTGCTTTACACACACACACGCACACACACACACACACACAACTGTTGGATTCTGGGTAATAAACTCAGAGTTGTGTATCAGCCTTTCAAATCAGGGCAGAATGATCCGTATCGTTTCCCTCCTCCCTCCGCTTTTACTTCTCTGTATCTCTTGTTGCAGCGTTGCCACGGCAACCGCAGAGAGCTCACTGATTGGCCGAGTCCCTCTTCATTCTCCCAACCTCTGATCTGAGGCGTTTTTCTCTTTTCTTTTTTTTTTTTTTTATTATTATTAGTATTTCTTCCTTTTTTGCTGTGCAGCTGAAAATTGCCAATCATTGCCCGGGATCCCGACGCTGGATGATTGTCCGTGAATATGTTTTGATTAACAGAAATGGAAGGGCCAATTTGGAGGGGCAGCACGGAGTGTTTGGTGACGGAAAGAGAGGCCACAGAGAAAATGTGGCACTAGAATTAAATCCAACCTGTAATTTTGTTCTTTTGTGTCGATGCCAGACAAACAAACAGTTGGACAGACACAGATAAGGGACAGGCAGGAGACAGGACATCAGATATTTTCACTTCTGATCGACCAAATACAATGAAATAAACAAGAAAAATATATATTTTTTCCTTAAAAGAGCCTGACTTTACAACTCAAACTAATGAAACCAAATTCAATGCACAATTATGTTCAAATAAAACAAACCAACTCCATTGACTTTAATAAATAAAGCCATAAATGTCTGTGCATTTCGCGGATTAAAAGCAGAGATTTTACAACGTAATACAATAATGTTTTGCTGAAATTGCGATCAAATAAAAGTGTGTTTTTTTTTTCAATAGAGGCCATAAAAAAACCCTGCAGACCAGCTGTTGCTTAAAGAAAAAAAAAAAAAAACAATAACATTTCAGCAAACGTTGCTTTTATCTCTTTCTCTTTTTTTCCACTTTTTTTTACAGCTGCAGAACTTTTCACCTTGGAGTTAATTGTTTTACAACTCAACTAAAAATGTAACAAACCTTGAGACGATGGATCAGTGAATATGATGTTTTCGAACAATATCGGTGACAAATAAAATAATAATAATTACGTGATGTCGTTAAGATCGGTATCGGTTTTTCCGAAAAAAATCCGAAAATACAATGTTTGCGTTTGATAGATTTGCTGGAATTGCACGTTTAATTCAGTTTTGGGGGCGAACTGCGCTAAATATCCTTACGTCTGATGTTGATATCGGAAAATTAATTGTTTGGACAATGTCGGCAAAAATCAGACTTTTCCTTTGGCTAATAATGGGCTGAGCACTAATGTTACAACTGGGGGGAATTGCGACAAAATGATTTAAGTATTTGTCCCACAGTCAACACAGATGATGTATTACCGTAGTTCCATCTTTATTCCTCCATCACAGCTCTCTTCAGTAAAGTCACATGGGGCAGTGGTTAAAGCTGTTACCTTACATCAGAAAAGTCGAATGTTTGATCCCCAAAACAGGACAAATCTAATTGCTCTTGACCATCAGTATGACTCTGACCCAGGGTGATGAGTCCATGGCCCAGGGATGGGCCTGCGCCCCATATTTTGTTTTTATTTTTATCTGAAAATAATCACGTCCAGTGTTTCCTATTCTAGTACTGAACAAAGTCTCCAGCACTGGGACCCAAATCACACTTACCCCATTCCTTCCTGTGGGAGGTTATGTGGATCCTGGCTTCTAGTGGATTCGAACCTGAGCCTTTCGGACCCAAGCCCGCTAACTGTACCGCTGGCTCACCAATGCCACCGTTATACACTTGATTTCATCAGAAATTCAGAGTAGCCGAATGTCCCAAGATGACCGACAGATGGCAGTAAAATCAAGACAAAGCGAAAAACACAAAGTAGGACAGTGTGTAGTGCACCTAAAAAGCCAGTAGGGGTCTCTGTTCCTCCATTGAACACGAGAGAACGAAAGCAGAGGTGGTGTTCTTATGATTACTTCTTTTAATTCAGAACAGGACATCCCACAAAATTCACTGGTCTGTTTGTCCTTCTGTCCCTCCTTCCTTTTGACACAAAACGAGACAGGAAGTGGATGAAGAGCAAGAATTAATAATAAAAAGCTTGAGCTCCAAAGTGAGGAGGAGAAGAAGTCCTGTTTGTGTTTCCTCTCGTCCCTGAAGCAGTTGAGCAGCAGATTTTTCTAAAAAAAAAAAATAACAACAAACAACAAACACTCACTGTCCTGTCAGAATGTTTTAACCGTTCAATCTTTTCGTAAGCCGCTCCTCTATTATCTTAATCAATGTAGGTTGTGAGATTCATCTCTGGCTGCTCACTGGGCCGAAGAAAAGAGAAAAGAAGAACAAAAACAAAAAGTCAGAAATAACTGGAAGAGTCTGTCTCCGTTCTTGGACAGAACCTCCACACAAATCTCACTTTTACGGTATTTTTCCTCCAAATCTCACCTTTGTTCTCCTTCTCTTGGTCAGCGCTCACGTTCTCCCCCAGGTTGGGATTAGGACGTTCATTTCATGGTATTGCACGGCACAGATTTTTTTTCTTCCCTTTTCCGGTTCTCTGTATTTTCTCTAAAATACTGTTATCACTGCTATACGTCTTAAAAACCACGTCAGGGATATTATTAAAGCCAATGGTGTTTTCGCTCAAGTAAGCTGCTTGGAAATATTCCATCATCCATTTATTCTTTCCAAATGTAGTTATGAATTTTAAAGTAGGCTTGTACGACTAGAGGAGAGGAAGGTGTGACTGGAATATTGAGCCAAAGCGGCCTACTGGTGTTTTATTTTCCTTATTCCCTCGGAGATTGGAGACGGAAAGTGTTAAGAATAAGTAAATTAATACAATTAAAACCCAGATGGACGGAAGTGGTGGCCAAGAGGGCTTCAGGTTCTGAGCAAAAAAACCATCTTGACCAACAGAACTTCCATAGGGCTCAACAGCATCAGGAAGGCTAACAGTCCTGTGGTGCATTGTGATTTGGGTGGCAATCGTGGAGACCAAGACCCAGTGATGGGCCTTCAGGGCCAGCAAAGCCTTCTCTGCTGGCCTAAACATACTAAGAAAAACACATTTATTCATAAATACTTTTAAAAAAAAAATTGACTCATTTTTTTTAAATACAAAAATACATTTTTACATTTAAAAACTTTTTTTTTCCCAATCATATTTTTTAGCTAGCTTGTGTTGTCAGGTTCCATGAAATCTACCAGAGCCTTCATAGTTAAAAGTGAAGGCGATGCCCGTTGTAAGTGAATCGACACGGCCCATTCAGTCGGCAAGGCTCAGACCAATCATCTCACCAGATTACGACATCAGGGCCTTCTAGCTGGCCCTACCTCAAAGACAGCACGTACGTGTCCCGTGATTGGATAAGCCCTCTGGGGAGCGTAGATTAAAGGTGATGCAATGTATATGTGTGGATTCGCAAGTCCAGGTGTCAAACTGATGTCATTAAGAAGCGTATTCATTTGAGGTGACAAAACTATGACGTCACTGAAGGCCTACAGTTGAAATGCACGGCCCGCCACTGCCGAGACCCAACCACCTGGTAATGAATAAGAGGATGAAGAGGATTGATCTAACTTCTGGTGTATTGAGTCATGTACCATTTGGGAGGACACCAAAAAGAAAGACGGCAAGAGTTGGTCAGAAGTTTGGGTGGTTTTATCAGATGTTAGGGAAGGAAGTGATGTCAGCACTGCTGCCCCGGCAACCTGGCGACGGAGAAGCAGATGAATGAATGAAAACCATGAGCAGCTAAGAGTGTGTTTGAGGACGGTGCCTTTGCTCACTGTACCTCAGTGATAACTCAGTTGTTGGACTCGAACCTGAAACCCTTTGTACCCCCTTCCTTAACCACTAATCCACCTATGCCTTGACTCATTTTAGGACGACTTACATGACATTTTAAAGGTCTCATTGTCTGGGCCACGACCACTTCCCTTCGCTCCACACCCACATTGGGGTAAGTGACTACCTAAAACTCCCCTCCAGAAAACTGCCATGGATTACGTGCAGCGGGCGTTGCAATTTTAACGCTGTAGCGCCATCTATCTCCTTTCCTTGGTCTTCAGTGTCAGTAGGGAAGTGTCTTTGAACAACATTCCACATGATGTCACAGCTAAGGAGAAATTTGTGTTGGAGCTCTGTCAGAAACTTAGCTCTGGTGACTCGGCTGGAGCGCTTTCAGAGGAGGAGCCGTCTGAGTCTCCTTCTAACTCACTGTGGTTGTTGGTACTGCAATTAAATCAATGTGAAATATGTTAAAATATTTTTTTTTTGTTATTTAGTTTGTTTGTTAAAGTATAACCCAGCGGTTCTTTTAGGAGATTTTCAATCGTTCTAATATTCAGTTCTACTGTTGAATAAAACAAACAAACCCAAAAATAATAAAAATAAAACCTCTCCTACACTTACATTTTCTATCTCATGCTAGGTTAAGTAATTTTCATAACAATAATATAAATATATTTTCTTAACAAGAACTATTGTGCATTCTGTAGTTAGTTTAGACCATTGGTTCTCAACTGGAGGGTCCCGACCCAAAAGTGGGTCGTGAACCGCTGGTCAAAAATCCAAATAATGTGAATCAGCTGTTGTACATGTATTTCATTTTAGAGATTCTCTTATTTTGGAAGGCACACTCTGTGGGTGACTTAATGACCACAGGAAAATGTGGGTCCCAGAGTGAGACCAGTTGAGAACCACTGGTTTGGACGCAGTTGGAGTTTTAATTTAATTTCATTAATTAACAGTACATCTCTGCAGGACTGAGACAAATTAATTGTTTTTCAGTTATTCTCATTGGAGGAAATCCAATGGAGATACGAGCAGATGGACCAATGAGAGGCGCTGCAGATCGGAATAAACTCGTTTCCTGAAGTTTCACTGTACGTAACAAACACCACGGCCTCTGATCGCACAATAGAATAAAAAAAAAAACGTTAACAAATTGTCCAATTTGTCAAAGCGTATCGGCTCGGTGATGAAGAGCAACAACAACAACCCCCACTTCTTCTTCTCCTTCTTCTTCATCTCCTGATCCAACACCTCCATTATCGCCAGTCATTTTTTTCCATGGTCGTTCATCAGCATATGTTAGTGCACGGAGCCCACCCGTCAGTAAATATGCACAGACTTAATTGTTTCCCGTGGAAATGAGAGCAGAGTTCTGTTCTTTTTGGCTCAGGTGTTCGTCCAAGCTCTCTCTCTCTCTCTTTGTCTGCTGCTTTGGCACCTCTGATGATTTCCATGACAATCATTTGAACAAGTGCGGGAGGAGGAGGAAGAGGAGGTGAGAAACAGTAGCTGGAATAAAGCCCCGTCTCGATCTGAATAGCTTATTAATAGAGCTGGTCCCAGGCAACCAGATGGCAGCTGCCAAAAACAAACAGAGAAATCACAGGAATGAGGAAAAAAACAAAAAACAAAAAAAAACCCAAACCTTAATTCAATTACGTGGGAAACATTTCCCACCGCAGCAGTTATTGAGCAGTTTCCTTTAATTTGATAAGGCATTTTAGGAATAATAAAGAGATGAAAAGTGTCTTTTTCGTTCATTAAGTGCAACTGACAGACAGAGACGATGACAGAGTGGGTCTGTGGGTTCAGTTCGTGGGCGTGACGGGAACAGAGAAGAAGAAAAGAGGATTTTTCAACATGTCTTCGCTTCAACAAAAGCACTTAAGGCTAATGACGACGTTAACGAACCTCATTTTTTGTAAAGATTCCGTGGAGACACTTGATGCGTAAGTGATGTGAAGGAGAAAAAGTGAAACGTAGGTGAGTTCAACTCCGAGTCTGACTCAGATCTGACTTTACAGACACGTGATGACTGAGCTCTAACCCTGTCTGCTGCGGCATGTGAGTCCAGTCATAGAAGAAGAACCGTATAGAAGGTCACCTGAGAATTCACACATTTACTAGTTGTCACCAGAGACAAGAGACATGAATAGAGACAGAGACGAGAAGCCAGAAGAAGATCCTGGAAACACTGGGTGTCTATGACAAAAGACTTGGAGAGGACGAGGTTTTCACCTGGGTTGTCCAAATTCATCAATATCAAAAATATATTGGAGAAGGCGGTTTGGAGGACATGCTCAGAGGAAGGACAGTGGTTATATTGGTAGAAGAATAATCCTAGAGATGGAGCTACCAGGTAGGAGACAAAGAGGAGGTTAAAGTGGAGTCAAGATGGAACAACTGGAGAAAAGAGTCAGGACGGTGGTGAGACCAGCCATGATGGACAGGTTAGAGATGCTAGGAATAGGTAGAAGACAGGAGACAGAGCTGGAGGTGGAGTAGTTAAAGATGCTGCTGAGGTTCTCTGTAGGAGAGACAAGGATGGACAGGATCAGGTATGAGGTGATTAGAGGGACAACACAGACAGGAAGGTTTGGAGAAAAAGCTAGTGGAGACAGATTGAGATGGTTTGGACATGTTCAGAGGAGGGACAGTGGACACATTGATAGAAGAATGATCTGAAAGATGGAGCTACCAGGTAGGAGACAAAGAAGGGATTGATGGATGCAGTGAGGGAGGACATGGAGGTAGTTGGAGTCAGAGGAGAAGATGGAGAGGACAGGGGGAGATGGGACATGTTGACTCGCTGTGTCACCCCTAAAAGGGACAAACCGAAGAAACAAAAAGAAAACTGAATATATTTAACTAAACTACATTGTTTGGGACATATATCTGATTGAATCATCTCAGTTGTTTGACATTTACTGGCAGGAACAATCACACAAAGCGATCGAACCAAAATATAAACTCTGCCGTTTTTACGGCGACTCTCAGTTTTACACATCTTTCTCCACCGTCTCTGACCGTGATTTGTCAACAGTATCTCAGCG
>JAFBJS010003216.1:251271-271090 GCA_016785265.1 Paraplagusia blochii | reverse complement strand
ACTTTACAAATAAAATAACCACAGTTGCCCAGTTGGGGGGGGTTCATTTTTTTTTTTTTTTTTTTTTTTTTTTTTTTACACAACCAATGGCGTTATAGTTCTGTGACAGTTCGAACAGAAGTGCTACAGTAAAGAGATTAAAAAAAAAAAAAAAAATAAGACGACTTTTCATCTGTGGATTGTGTCCGTTAATCACAGGAAATGTAAAAATATGAGATCGACATCACAACCGAACACTGAGTAGAAAATAATGTAAAAAAAAATATCAACAGATCACTGTTAATGTAGATGTGAGGGCTCCATTCACACCATGACAGAGTGAGAAAAAAGACACAGAGGAGGGAAAGAGAAACGATAATTCACTTTTTTTCTCTCTCTTTAAATCTCTTACGTTATATTTCATTTCTATCTCCCTGCGTTGGGTTCTCTTTTTTTCTCACCTGACTCTTTTCCATTTGATGATCTGCAGGACGGCGCACGGTGTATTCAGTTTTAGATTGAACTTTATGGAAGGAACACACACTCAAACACACACCAGTGAGCATAGATTTAATGCAAGAAACGAGAGTGTGAAATACTCCTCTGAAATCCAGCTGCACGAGGCGGTTGGAATCCGCCAGAAAGACCCGCCGCGCTCAGACATGGAAACACTCTCACCTCCCCCTCCCCCCACTCACACAACGACATGTAATAATAAAGGAGAAACAAATCTCTCTGGACGTTCGACTCCCGATCGGATCCATTTTAAGGTGGTATTTACAATCGCTCGGTGAAAGCTCAGTCGACCAAAACAGGTCTTTAATGTATAAAAAAAGAACATTATTTTTTTCTTTTTGTTTTGTTCTTCCTTCCCGCCCGATCTTTATGTATTCATTCACAGGCCCTAAAGCACATCTACCATAACATCCAGGCCCATGATGAATCTATGAGAAGTAAATATTTTCTTCTAAAGTACAGGACAGAAAACAAAAATGGGAAAAAAAAAAAAAAAAAAGAAAGTGAGGAAACGACATCGCAGGCCAGGAATAAATAAAACAGCAACAATAACAACAACAAAGCCGACAATAAAAGGGGTAAAATATAATACAAAAAAAGATACAAATTTAAATGATTAAAGAAAGGCTAGAGTCGTTGTTTTTTCCGTCCTATTCTAATTAAAGCTGGATGGGGCCCCGGAGGGGACTCTGATGGTGACGAGTTCTAAACAGGAGGATGGGGAGGCAGTGGGGTGAGGGGGGGTCACCAAAGAGAGGATGAGTAAGTGCTTGGCAAACTGAAACGGCAAGAGGAACGATAATACAAGTGGTACAGACAGTAGTCATCTAGTCCGACAAACTCTGGTCACGAATTCCTGGAGAAACTCAGGAGAGAAAATCGAGTTGCACCGACAGAAAAGGGGGTTGGTGGCAGTGACGGTGTTTTGGAGACTGAATGCAAAAATGTGTGTGTGTATGTTGAGTAACATGCAAACGTTTTAGGTGGAGGCAAACTTTAATTCTGTATCCATGAATTTTGCAACCATATTTGTTTTGTCTTTATCTGATAGCTGTTGTCTCGTGGGTCGTTGATGCCTTCAACGTCCTAGGACAGTGGCGAAGCCTTCAATGCTTCTCAATCTCGGTATTCCAACCTACGTTTCAACTCGTATCTCAAGAAATCTGATTCTTTTAGTGGATTATTACGATGGATTTTTGATTCACACCAACCTGAGACATTTGCACGGTACTTCACGTGTACGCCACTGTGTGTTGCATGTATATGGTATGTATGTGTGCGCTTAAGAGGGAGAAGGCTTCAGGGGGAGGGTCGACGACGAGAGTGGGGGTGAGAGAGAGAAGACTCCTTGGTGTCTCACGTTGTTGGACGGAGATCTTCAGTTTCAGGTGAGGTAGAGTGGCTTGTCCCTGCCTATCATGCTGCCGCTGGAGAGAAGAAGGAGAAGACACACTCAATCAGTGGTTACCGGTACAATTAGCATAACAGCCTGGACAACAGAAAGGAAAAAGGCCTTTGTCTTAGGAATATTTTTAAAGTCAATGTGTCCTAACACAGTGCCCTGTGGGATCAAAACCAGCACAAAGTGGCTGAAGGATCATCAGGGACACAGATAATTCCCTCTCCCTCAAACAACTGGGTAGGCCTAGTGGTTTAGGAAATGGAATTGTGTCCGCAAGGTTCGAATCCCCCGACCGCCAAGTAAGTGCTGCCCCCTGCTCACTACGGTGATGGGTTCAATGCAGAGGCCCCAACTTCCCGAAAGACACTCTTTCAAGGAATTGAAAGCATTAATAAAGTTCTATGAAACAAAATTAAAGTTGACCATGGACTGAGCCATCAGGGTCCCACCCACTAACTACACCCAAATCATTGGCTGCACCATACGAACCATTCGTGCACCTTGCTACAGATGGTAGGCCCACTGAGAGGCGCCAACCTCCCAGGATCCAAGGATCCAATCTTGCCCGGGAATTGAACCCTTGAGTTCCAACGACAGAGACTTTGACTCTGGGCCAGATTACATTTTAATTACAATTGTAAATGGATATGACCCAGTACAAAATGATATATGGACCAGCAGTTATTACTTCTGCCTCCGCTAACCAAGAAGTACAATTTACCAACTTTAACAGACTTGAAGGTCAAGGATTGACATAATGTTTTTATGAACAAACCTCCACTAATGCTACACTGGACCTTTTAACGACTGTATCAACAAAGGAAGCCTTTCAGTTTACCATGACGCCACACGTTGACAAACCATTTAGTGAGATAACAGAGAAAACAACGCAAGTCACATCTGGAGATGTTTTTTTCCTGACAAACACATGACAGGCCCTATTATTTCACCATTACCTCTCCAGCTGTCTGCCTGTGTTTCTGTGGAACCGAGCTGACAGCTGTCAATGTTCATATTGTACCGGCAAGTGTGAGAGACGACTGTGATGACAGCACGTGTGCGTTTTTGCGTGGGTGACAATGGCATTCAGACTCAAGTATAATCCTCAAAATCTCTCTTTAAAAAGTAGCCACTGATTTGATTCTTCCAAACAAAACCTTCCACATGGGGAGGTGTTTTTACCGATGCAGGTAACTTGGAAATTCCTGTCTTGGCACTCACCTGAAGTGGCTGCCACACTCTCGATTGCAGTATTCACTGTCCCACTCGTGGCTCTGAGCCACTCCAGGACCTGGACCAGGACCAGGGCCTCCTGGAGACTGGGAACCCCCAATACTCTTCTGATATTCTGACTGAATATGGGAAAAACCCTGGAGACAAACAGAAACGATGGTGACGCTTTGACTTCAAATAAAACTCTTGGTAGAGACGAAGCAAAGTTTCTTTCGCCGTACCTGCTGCCCATGCGGTGGGGAGTGGAGGGAGGCCTGCAGCCCCATCTGGTGAGGAATGATTGGCTGGGACTGGACCTGCTGCATGCGGATCGGCTGGTTGAGGAGCGAGCTCTGGTGCAGGGAGAGCTGCTGGTGGGGGTGCAGGGGAGGGCTGATCTGGAAGGAGGACGGGGGAGAGGCACTAATGCTGGGCAGCATCTGCGATTGGCTGAGCGTCTGCGACAGGGCGTGGCGAGGGGCGTGTCCTGCGTAGCTCTGCAGGTCGGTGAGAGGGAAGGCCCCGGGCCCCAGGTAGGGTGACGACGGCTGGGGTGGATGTGGCACGCTGTAGAGGGGCGGGTTGTTGGGCATCATGTGTGGAGACCCCTGGCTTGTTTGGTTACTTTTCGACTCCACTGAGTCATGACATGTCTGTGGAAACGGAGAAGGATTGAGTTAGAGAATCCGGTTCAGTTCTCTCATTCTTGCAGAAGAACAGGGCTGTTAAACACCTGGAACATGGACCACAAGTGGTTCACCCACATGTGGTCCGCAACAAGATGTCAGTATATTTGAGTCTCTAGATACTGTGTAAACAACGAAAAAAAGACGTGACAGTCGTGTATAAAGGTATAAAGTGCTTTAAGCTCACTTTATACCAACTATAAAGAAAAGGGGGCGCTGTGGGGAAAAGGCAGAAGTATAATCACAATACAAACAACCGGATTACCAAGCTAAGCGGACCACATCCAGTCCCCGGGCCTTAGTTTGCCCATGCCTGCTTTAGATACGAATGTTTTGTGAGCCAATTAACTTGTATCTCGAATGCATTTTTCCCATTTAAAAAAAAAAAAAAAAATAAAAAAGCTGGGAGTGAGAACTGCAACAGTTACTTGTAACTTGGAAACTTGTAACTTGTAACTCTAACCTCCTGCTGCTGGGGTTTCGCCCTTGACTGATATGACAGGGGCAACAATGGCCACCAGCTCTTGTTAAAAAACAGTTTTTAATTTTCTGATATAATTAAGGAAAAATATACGCTGTTAATGTTTTTGATTTGACAAAAAATATCAAAAACAAATATTTAAAGGGGGTCTGTGCATGGATTTGTAAGAGAAAGTGAAAAAAAATGCAATTTTTTAGGCATATGATCTGAAATTAAGTCAATATTAATACATTTGTTTTTTGTTATTTACAAGTAATTTATTTTAAATTAAACAGATGAGAGCTGTCCTTTTTGACAAATGTAGGGAGCATTTTTTTTTTACACATTTTGTTCTGCTCCTTAAAATAAATAAATAATAAAAAAAAAAACAAACTGACATGTGTCACAAAACAAAAAGGCAACAGGTGCACGGTGAAGATGTGAATCCTTCAAATTACCTCTCAATTCACTGACACCAATTCACTGAAAGACTCCTTCAGTGGTAATTAAAAAAAAAAAAAAAAAGAGGATTCAGCTCTGCATTCAGATTGGCTGCGAATGAATGAGTGATTGAGCAGAGGGGGTGTTTGCACATTTATTTCTGTCACCAAGTTTTTCTCTTGACTGGCAAACTACCAACATATAGTATCAATCAAGTCCCTGTATAGAAGCTCTGCCATGAATGTCTAATTGCAGACCCGCAGACAAGTGTTGAGAACAGTCTTTTTAGATAAAAAGTATGGCTGGAAGAAGAGGCTGATGAATTAACTATTCATGCCTTAATCAAGGTGCTTGTTTTTGGCCCATGAGCGCAGGAGGAAGTGTGGCGCTGTGCTGGGCTGGTGGGTGGAGTAGGGGGTGTGGGGGTTGGCAGGATGGGGGAGCGGAGGAGGAGGAGGAGCTTGGTTTATGCTAATGTAATTTGAAGCTGTGTTTCGGAAACAATGCGGAAAAGTGGAAAACGAGATTCGCTGCATCAGACGATCAGAAAGAAACAAAATCCAGAAGATTGAAACGGTTTCTACTGGTATTTTTTACTGTTAAATTTCAACTTTGTTGAAGGTGCTTAAAAAATGGTTCCTGGAAATTATTAAGTAAAAAGAAGTTAAGATTTAAGTACATTAAATAACGATATAGTAGGTACAGGGGTTGGAATATCTCAAGTTTAATACCAATGTGAGGAAGATAGAGACCTTATCTTCTCAATTAGTGTGGAAATTTTCTAGGTATTACGGTAATTTCTTTCAGACTTGCACTGGGTTTTAGAAGAAATATGTTTTGATTGGGTTAAAAAAAATATTCTAATAAATCCAATGTATACTAAAAGTAGAAGATGTATTAGTGCGAATGTACTGAATATTATTTCTACGAAAAGTTGACAGAACCCAAAAAATCAATGTTTAGCTTTTGGTTTTTTTTTTTTTTTTTTTTACTGAAACAACACGGCCAAAGCAAAACGTTTTGATGACAAAAGCAAAAATCATGGGCACCAAACATATTTTTTCATGGATATAATTTAATATATCTGAGTCACGAATAGCATCACCATTTTGATGTAACGCTGAAATTTTATCGCAATTGTTCTTGTTCTTCACTACTTCGATGTTGGTTACTTTGACATTTTTTGTTGTTATTCATATATTTTTGTGCAATTCCAGTATCTCAGGTTGTTTGATTGGTTTGTTTTCTGTTTACGGCTTTGGTTTCATTATTGTGGACAGAAATTTCTAATTTTCTTGAACCCCCAGTGGTTGAAACTCTTGCCTTACCACAAACCAATTTGATACCAAGTGATATATTTAAGTATATTTTTAATGTTTATTGCAGTCAAAAATGTAATCAAACCCAGTATTTCTTTCTCGCTCTGTATTTATGTGCCCTTATGACGGCATGTCTGCAGGTGAGGAAAGGGTTTCATGTCTGTAAACATTTTCTGAGACCTGTTGAATCCCGGTGTCGGCGTCTGAAACGAAATCCTCCAAAACATGGAGACCGTATCAAAATAATATTCCTCAATGAGTGCGACCTGCAGCAAAGATGGGCAGCGTGCGAGAGTGACCCGGGTCAAACACATTAGTGACCCATCCCTTGTGATCGCACCTCCACCTGCTCCGTATCCCCTCCCAGCCCCCACCCAGGTTGCTTTTCAGGTGTGGTTAAAGCCTAATTTCCACTGTTCTCCTCAGAGCACACACACACACACACACACACACACACACACACTCAGTAAGTGGAGCCTTTCCATGAAATAAAAGTGAGAGGAATTCTGTGTCTAATTTATCATCCCCTATATTGCCGCTGACCCATGTGTATCAAAGACATGACCTCACTGTTACCTTGGAAACCAGGCTGGCTCTGTAGGCGGCCAAGGCTTTCAGGTACTCCTTCTTTGCAGCCTCTGTTTTCCTCTTGTAGCTCTGCAGGAGAAAACACCACAACAACAAAAAGACATTGATTATAAATTGACGCCAAAGGCAATAATGACTGTGTGGTCCGCGACGACTGATGTGGTGGAGATTTCGGGAGTCATGGTCTGATTATGGCGCCTTCGTATCAGTTCGTCCCGGGGAAGAAAAACACCCAGGATGCATCCAAACAGCTGCATCATGTCCATGCATCTGAATCACTTATTGCTTTAAGTGTCTTTAAATGCAATACCAAGCTTCACCACAGGCGAACCACTGAGTGATGGGTTTGGGTTGAACGTTTGTCCTTTTGTCTCATTGACACCAAGTAAGAAGGATCACGACGCCGCGTCAATGAAGTTTCTTTTTAAAATAAATTGAAACTTCAATTAATTCATCCAGCACTTGCTTTAATAACAGAACTGCTACAGCAGGCTTCCCAGTAGGAGGCGCTCAGTGTTTGGTTTCTCTGAAGTTCGAGTGAGAATTGATGCATTTTCTCGGAAAAGAGGTGAAAATGTCGTGTTTAACCCTGGTCTATTTAGTTGAACACAACACCGTTATACTAGCAGGAATTGAAGAAAGACACACCGTTGAGTCTCTCTCTTTTGCTGCTGTTACCTAAGAAAAAAAAAAAAGTTTTCTTGACTTTCACAAAATATATTTGGAAAAAAACACACTGTGCTGATTCACAGTTATTGAAACCACTGGAAGAGGATGCACAATGACTAATAGCCTGCAAAAAATATCTACCTGGGACTCATTGTGCAAATCTGTGGGAACGTTGAACCCACAACTGAACCTTTGAAGGTTTGAAGTTTCAAACTACTCAGAATTTCCTAATACTGCATCAAATCCTAGTCTGTTTAGTTGAACACAACACTGATTACACAAGCAGGAATTGAAGAAAGACACAGCTTTGAGTTTATCTTTTTTGCTGCGATAATCTGATTAAAAAATGTAATTGTAACTGAATATTAAGAGTTAATAGATACATTTTTTTTAGACTTTTAAAGATTCTCATCATCTTTTTTGACGGAACCGCTAGCATGTAAGTTCTACTGAATCGACAGGACTGACAAAGTTGGAAGAAAGAAAGAAACGTCTTAAAGTTACTGAGGTTTATGATTGTGTTGATGACCTGGATGACTGGGAATTTCCACAAATATAGGAATTATAAGGAGTTATGATGTAGTTGGAGAAGAGAAACACACAGACTCCTCCCGTCTCAAATATCGACAGAGCCCCGACAATGAACTCCAAACAGATTTAATTTTAATTGAATTTAGCGCAGCTAATCAGAGGTACAACGCGGTATACTTTTAAATAAATTACCGAGCCCTGGGACGTCTCATTAATGCAGAAGTGAGTGGATATGTTAACCACAGGTCAGCGTGAATTAAAAATAACAAAGCTGCCTCCGTCGTGATCCTGACACGGAGGTGTCCCGCCTGAATTAGCCCCTAATTGTACCTTAATGAAATGTTCTCATTTGATAACCAGTTAATTACACAAGGCAATAACTTTGCGCCGCGCTGCCAGCGAGGGGAGTGATTACCCCCGACGACCGAGGAACTGGTGAGGGCGGAAGAGAGAAAAGAGAGGAGGCGATTGGATTGGACGGTTTTTCTAACAGAGATTGTTGGAAACAGGGATTTAAAAAATAGGATTTCGTAGATGATAAATAAGAATATTTTCTCTGGATATTCTGTGGAAAAAGTGAATAATTTGTACAAAGTCAGTCGACTATTTTGACCTAAAACTGTTTTGTATTTGTTAACTGATGCATTAGTCGTTGTTAACCACAGCCCTGCACTGTGTAAAAAAGTTGTTTTTCTTCTTCCTTCCTCCACCCTAACTACACCATTATCCACATACTTTTGGTAAATTCTGAAAATTGATCGTAATAACCAAAAAACATGAAGACAAAGCAACAAACAAACTCTTTTGTGTTTCTGGGTTGCTTTTAACCAGTAGTCAACTTGAGGAATAACTCAGGCCCAAATATCTCATTGATCTCACACAATAAAGCAAGGACCCCTGGGAATTAAAAAGAATAAGCTGTGTTTTCAAAAGCCGCACGAGCATAATGGAAAAAATGCTAATATGAATAAAAAAAAAAAAGGAATAATCCGGTCTGTAAAACACTGAAACGCGACAGAAAATACACAACGAAACCAAAAAAAACATCTTAACTTGATATTTTTTCTCTTTAGTCTTTTGAATAAAACGCAGTAAATGAAAAATGCTGCCTTCAGTGGATTTTTTTTTGTAAATTCAGCTACATGGTGCGTTTGAGGAGCAGTGCAGGTAATTGGAAACAGGGGCCACGTCCTAGTTAAAACAAGGGCTGTGTATAGGGGAAGGGTTGTGTTTACATTCTGCAGCTCCTGCGTGGCTCCAGCGGGTCTGACTGTGATGTTATAGAACGCACCTCATCGCTCCTATAGGAATGACGTGACAGCGACGGGAGAAAAAAAAAAAACAAAAAAAAAAACAAGAACAGACACAACATTGTGTACGTGGGCTGGAGGAGAGGAGAGGAGAGAGGGGCTGAAGTTAGAAGTTGAATTATGGGATTATTTTACGCCAAAAAATTGACTTTGTCCAGTGGATTTTTTTCGTAGAACTGTGGACGATGCGAGTGCATGAGAATAATTGCACGGTGGAACGTTTCAGCCCGTTATGACATCATTACTTCACGTTAATTATCCGTCCTCTGAGGTGACATGTTTGATTAACCACATGAGTGCACAAACAAATTCAAAAAAATTGACTGCACGACGGTGCAACAAATTTCTAGGCCTTTTATGGTTCTCTCTCAGAAGGACAGGTGAGAAAACGGGGACGAGAGACAGACCGACCAGGAAAGGGTTAAGAAGCACAAACAATAACATTTCAGGAGCAGATGTCCTTGAGGCACAACCAAGGACGAGGCAATTGCTAATCTCGTATTCTCAGCATGATCAAATCACCAGGCAACAGATATAAATAAAAGGACAGGAAATGAGGAATTCACATTCAAGGGTGTCAGCGGCGAAATGAAGATTCATGGTGAAGAGCCCCCGTGAAGGCAGCAAAAATTAACTGCAAATAAAAGGGACAGACGGCCTCCAAAGTCCGGCGTATAAAGTAGGTTTGGGTGGAGAAAACACATACACCCGCGTACGTATTCTAGATGGTCTGTCTCCGACAGCGGCTGGGGACGAGGAGGGGTTGAGAATGGGCTGCACTTTGTCATGAAGACAGGTGCTTTTATTTGACACCCGGTAGCTGCGCCCTGACTGGATATATACTAAAAATATGAGTCTGTGCATGATCATCAGACTGTCTCATTTTTTTTTTTTTCTCCCCTTTTCGCTTCCCACCATCATTTCTTACACAAACACAGAGAAAAACCTCTTTGACTTTGTCTGCAATTCTGAAAGAAAATAAAATATAAGATAAAATATTCAACGCAGCCGGTTAAAGTTCAAAACCAACAGAGCGGTGAAAAAAAAAAAAAAAGGAATAAAGTTTTTTTCAGATAACAGGATAAATTAAAACCCTGAAACACACAGACGTAGATGAGTAATTTGTGGTTGATTGAAATGGCTGAGCAACGTTGATGAATCTCACGAATCCACTTTTATTCCAATCCAAGTGGTTTATGTGTAAACAGGACTTTGAACCGGTTTAAGGAACGAAAACCACTTTGGGCATTTAGCTCGAAACAGAAACAAAACCAGAAACATAATTTGTTCCTGGTTTTGCTTAACTAACAATGAAGGTAACCGGTTAATGCCGGTGTTATTCCATTGTGAAGCCCACAATCAAAGTCATGATGGAAACCAAAACCAGAAACGTTAAAAACTGTTTCTGTTCCGAACCAATTAGCAAACAATTCTTGACTGTAAGTTGCACAGTATTTTTAAAGAATAAAACAAAACTAGTGTAAACTGTTATGTTAAAATTAGCATTTTCATTCAGTTCTGTTCCAGAAACAAGTTCAAATCCCACTTATGGCCATTGACTTCCAGCAGGTGCACCCCCTGCAGGAAGGTATGGTGAGATGCAATGTGATTTGGGTGGCAGTGGTGGAGACTTCTGGCAACAGATGAAAATGGTTGGATGGATGGTTTTCATTTTCGGTCCTTGAACCGGTTGGAAGCAACTTTGATTCCAAAAAGAATTCCAGTTGCTTTAAACTAAACTCCGACACTTATATTCAAAACTATTGTCCTCTTCTAAGCTGTAGCTTGACGGTTGGTAGTTGAAATCCAGTTCTTGAGGAGAACCGGTCCAAGGATCAGATACCTTGGTCTTTGTGTTGTGTTGGTTCGGACAACACAGGCAAAGCAACAAGGTCAACAAGCAATAGAATCCGTTGGCAGTGGTGACTTAGTGGTTAAGGAAGTGGACAGGTTGCCACTAAGGTGCTTTGACCACATAACTTCTTGTGGGCTCCAGCGACAGGAAGGCTCACAATATGGCGCAATGTGATTTGGGTGGAACCAACTGCCCCTGCAACCTGGCAACGGAGTTGACGATGACTAAAAGGAATGGAATCCTCAAGAAACAAGACATTAAATCGACAAAGAACTGATTCCAGTTGAATAAATGAGGGAATCGAACCCTATCCCCAGACTTTGGGTATAAATATCATGAAATGATGCCACTCCACCTGTTTCTGCTCTTCTCCCAGTCCGTCCCACATGGAGGCAACTATCTTTGACACGTCCCCAAACGTGGCGTTGGGATTCTGTCCCTTGATCGCCGCCTGGGTGTCTCTGAAGAACAGCGCGTAGGCCGACACGGGCTTGGTGGGCTCGTTGGGGTCCTTCTTCTTCTTCTTCTTTTGGGGCTTGGGTTTGGGCTTCATCATTTCCGAAGACGGCCGCTTCTCGCCCGTGATCTGGAGGACACACAGAGGGAGAGAGGAAATTTGAACGTAGCCGCGGAGACAAATACGAAATAATAGAACAACACGGAAAAACAAAGGTTTAGACTCAAAACTTCTTAGATTTCTCTTAAAAAAAAACAAAAAAAAAATCTGTAATTCAGATTCATCAAACTGGTCTTTAAATCTCTATCTTCTTCTCTTGTTCAGCAGGTTATAAATTTTGACTTTCCACGCCAGGGGTGAAAGGAATTTTAAATGGCCTGCTGTATCTGCCGCGGCTCTGAATGAATTAGAGAGAGCAAATGGAATTATTCAGTGATAGGAGAGATGGTAATCGTTTTTATTCACAGGCACAGAGAGGAGCGCCGCCGCCGAGACGTATAGGCCGAGAAACGTGTTCTTAAAAACCCACATGATCTCCTCCACCTCCTCCTCCTCCTCCTCCACCTGATGCTATATCTTTGCCAACTATCGCTGGGATGAACAGAAGAAACTGAAAAACCTTCGGATGCCGTGTTTTTTTTTTTTTTTGCTGTTCTTCTAAGCTGGATTTCTGAGAAGTCCTTTAAAGTATTGACTCGTCTTTCTAATAAACAATACAACTTACGTTTTGCAGGAAATTCCTGTTCTATTGTGGAACAAAATGTAAAATATGATAAAATAAATATATTTAACCAAAGCTAATTATTTTTACTACTAATAAAAATATTTTAAAGCAATTTAATTATTGATCAGAATGATTCTGTTCACCAAACAAAATAGAAAAATTTAAAGAAAAAATATATTGAATATAAATCGAATATTTAATTTTTTTAAAAAAAATTAACAAATTAAAAAAATATTTAAATAGTAATGCTTATGAGTTAAAATCAGCCAAATTTGACTCAATGCTGTAGAGGTCAAGTGTGTGAAAAGTAATTTATACTTTGTATTAGAAAAGTGAGTTTTTTTTGTTGATGAAACACTTTTTTTTCTTTTTTTTCCCCCTGAAAGACTGAAACACCCTTTAAAAAAAACTGTCCCTTAAGGTTAAGGAGTTTTGTTTGACAACCTAAAAAAAAGTTCTAGGCTTTTTTAGTAAGAGTTAAAATGTTTCCTAGAAAATCTTCATGTTCAGTTGCCTTTTACTTCAACCATCACCTGGACGACTGAGAAACTTCAACATAATGGACTTAATTGTCAGTTTCTCCTCCTGATGTTTTGACCAAATATCACCAGAACTTTGCCCAACAACTGAAAAGTCTCTGTGTCATCAACATGCAGACCCTGCCGGGCGAACACCGCGACGCCACATCAGTACCTTAGAGTGAGGATCAGTCTCCTCTTCCTGATTGGAGCTGGAGGGGGAGGGTGTGGCCGATTTACTCCCAGGAGGTGAGGGGGAGCCGTGAGGCAGCA
The DNA here is from genome assembly GCA_016785265.1 of Paraplagusia blochii. Classification (NCBI taxonomy): domain Eukaryota; kingdom Metazoa; phylum Chordata; class Actinopteri; order Pleuronectiformes; family Cynoglossidae; genus Paraplagusia; species Paraplagusia blochii. The sequence goes on along the minus strand of JAFBJS010003216.1, from coordinate 258,150 downwards.
CGCCCCGGCTGACCTGAGAATTTAGCTGGGACAGCGCGCTCATGGGGTTGGGCAGTATCGGAGGAGAGCTGTTTAATAGGTGGTGGTGGTTACGGGCCGCTTCGTAATGAGCGCCGTCCGGATGCTGGTGATGGTGTTGCTGTTGGCGGTGTTGCAAAGCCATCTCCTGCATCTGGGGTGAGAGAAGAACACCAGCTTTACTATCTTCTCTTCCACTCAGAGTTTGGAGCCAATCGGCCAAACTTAAAACAGATCTGACATCAGTGAAGTAGTGAGAACGAACGCCACCTAGTGGCTGGAAGTCACTGGTATTGTTCACACATCTATATCAAAGAATATAGATGTCTTCATGCTTCTTTACAGACAGAATTGATCAATTATTTTCTGTCATGCCCCTGAGACCTGATCTGTACAAACCATAGCATGTTTGCTGCCACCTAGTGACCGGAGGATCTTTCAAGTATTTGACACTTATCCAGCATGCCATATTCATGTCATTGTTGGCCCTTTTGACACCTGATCTGGCCGCATTTTGAGGCCCGCCCCACTATTTGAGAATTATTTGGCCAATAACACGAACAGGAACAAGAACAAATTAAATTTTAACTTTAATGCTTTGAGCCTTCCTACACCATCTATTGGCAAAATGGTGCTGTTGCAGGGAAATAAGGGAAATATTAGAAATGACTTGAACAACTTACATTTAGTGATGGCCGATACTATTGGTCGCCCGATACCAACAAAATCATTAAAATTGAGACGAATCAGTATCGTTTTTTTCCACCCCTATTCAAAATCCGATGCAGCAAAGCTGCAATCTTTGCAAATACGCTGGACACTTTGACCGGCGCGTGCTAAATGATGTATTTCAAACCATATCTGAAGGGACAACAATGGTATGGATTCCATATCATTCCAAGGGACAACAACATTATGTTTGACGGACCGGATTTAATAGTCAAACGGGCCACATCTGGACCCCGGGCCATAGTTTTCCTCACATTATGTTACCAAGAGTAAAGAAAAATACAGTATTCTGATTGAATCATGAACTACTGGGATCATTAGTCCAATCCTGTCCAGACAAACTTTCAGAAACTAAAATGTATTATGGAAGGTCAGTATCGTCATAATGGGACCTTCTCTTTGTCTCCTGAGGACAATAATTCAGTTTGTGTCTTTGTTTATCTTGAGCTGGTCCAGTGCTGTTACCACTGATTTGGACCAATCCTATGATTCTACTGCAAATCCAACCAGACTTACTGAAAAGGGAAGAGTTTATTTCTTGTCTTTATAATCTGTCTCTCACAGGACCAGGGACAATCACTACAGTCTCCATAATTGATTTGAAGAATCAGTCAATTTAACACCAGTTAAAAGGATTTTTCTTTATTTTTTAACATCTTTTTAGTTTTTCCAGTGAGTGACATGACCTCAAAGTATTAAAATGTCAAATACGATAATAGCTGGACGTTTTTTTTCTTCAAATGCTAAAGTGATTTAACCTCCGTCCCTCAGCAGCACAGAAGAGACTGGAAGGTATTGATGGAGGGTAAAAAGCTACTGCTGTAACTCTTTTCTCAAGTGTTTCCTACAGTAGACCTGCACAGGTTTAAAAAAATTAATCATTAAATTGCACTTTTACTCCGTTTCCAAAGATTTGAGAAAACCAAACAGACTCCAGCCCAGCAGGGGGTGGTATTGCAACCAAAGTTAGGCCATATCATAATAGTGTTCATCCTAAATCTAGTATGTTGACATGTCCCGAGGAGGGACAGTGGTTATATTGGTAGAAGAATGATCCTAGAGATGGCGCTACCAGGTAGGAGACAAGGGGGAGATTGATGGATGCAGTGAGGGAGGACATGGAGGTAGTTGGAGTCAGAGGAGAAGATGGAGAGAACAGGTGGAGATGGTGAATGTGGAGGAAAAGAAGATAAGTCTAGTATGTGCCAGGTGTATAGTTGAGGGTTGTGTTTCACAATCATTGACTAAATTTAAATGACTTTAATCTTAATAAAAAGCAGACAGACTCCAGCCCAGTAGGGGGTGGTATTACAGCTAAATTTAGGCCTGTTTCACTCAATCTGAAGTCTAAAAATCCAAATTTCAGATGGGTTTTGTGTCGAAACGCTCCAAAAAACGAAGAAGCTTTGTAAAGTTACCGTTTTGTTTATGAGGAACTTTGCAACACAAACGTTGACAAATTTTCTCGATTGTACGAAAGTGACCCTTTCTCGTGAAGGGTTGTGTTTCACCATCATTGACTAAAGTTAAATGACTTTAAATTTTAATAAAAACATTTATTCACATTTTTTACCAAAGATTTGATAAAACCAAACAGACTCCAGCCCAGCAGGGGGTGGCAATGCAGCTAAATTTAGGCCACCGTAGAACTGTTCGACTCAATCTCATGTCTAAAAATCCATATTTCAGATAATTTTGTGTCGAAAAAAAGAAGATTTGGAAAGTTGTTTATGAACTTTTGCAACACAAACGTTGACAAATTTTCTCGATTGTACGAAAGTGACCCTCCCGTTGTAAAACACACTGCGGAATCAGACGCCGACTGCTCCCGGAAGCCTTTTAAGATCCTCCATAATAACAACATCAAAAGCTTTTTGCTGTAGATTCATCAGGATACAACACAAGCAGAGGCCGAGGGAAGCTTTTAATGCAGGCGTAAATGGGAATGTTTGGCAATTTACAGATCAGAAAGTGATGAACCAGCATTTGTTGCCTCTTTTAAACATTTATAAGTTAAATAATACATTACGCATAAGTGCAGGGCAAAAAAAAAAAAAAAAAAAATGGGGAGAGAAAACATCCCATGGAAGAGGTCTGAACATATGAGGTTTGGATAAACACCAGTAAAGGTACGGAGATGAAGTCTCTCTAATCGTAATTGGTCCCCGTGGACTCTGAGAATAAAGAATGCACTACAAAATAATCTTCTACGCTGCTGTGGCCTGCTTTTAAAAATGATAATACTCACAACATTATATTGTGCGCTTCAGCAGCTGCTCACAGAAGCCAGCCACGAACAAAGGCATTTCTTTTGCATTTCAAATAACCACGTCGTACCCTCCCCCCCCGCGCCCAGACTCGGCATCTCCAGCTCCCCATCTGAATTCAAAAGACTATATTTTTTAAAAACACGAGAAAATTACTCCGGTAAAAATGAGACTCAACAGGAAAAAAGATGCTTTAATCAAAGGAGGGGAAATGAAGAGGGGGCTCGGAAAGACATAAGAATTCATTAATTTTGCATTTTCCGTGGACGTGCTCTTTAAGGGTCCTCTCCTCACAAACCGAGAGGCATTGAAGAACCAATTAATCAAACATAATTGGCCTATCATATAGACGGCAGGCACATTTCCATAGCAACAGCCGGAGTCACAACATCCTTAATATAAGTAAGAGAAAAACATGCGGTGAATTTAAATTCAATAATCAGGAGAAAGGTTTCATAAATACGGGAATAATGAGTTTTGAGCAACAAATAACTGTGCGATTTGGCCTCGAACCACATACAGTATAATTAAAACTCAATACAAGCTCTGCTGGTACTAATAGTTGAAAAGACAAAAAAAAAAAAAAAACTATATGCAACTACATAGACCAAGAGGCTTCCACTGCTCTGATTGGTGGCTGGAAAAGTATAGGATTCCGGCTGGGAGCGTCTTTGAACGCAACGCTTGTACGTTGCTATTGTGACCTTTTTACCTAAACCTAATATGGATTTTATTAATGCATAACAAATGAATAAAATGTTAACCTTCTGCACTACATGTGATTTACATCCGTGCCGAACGGAACGAGTTCACTGAGGTGTCAGAGCAGATGTTGGGAAAAATCTGTCATAGATTTTTTTTTTTTTTTTTTTTTTTTTTTTTTTTTTTTTTTTTTTTTTTTTTTTTTTTTTTTTTTTTTTTTTTTTTTTTTTTTTTTTTTTTTTTTTTTTTTTTTTTTTTTTTTTTTTTACAGATGTGTTTTCTTTGGTTTAACGCATAAAAAATTATAGGTAAAGATCATTATTCTCTAAAATCTAAGGAACCGTACTGAAATTCACTCTTCAATGTGTCTCTACAAAAAGAATAGAATAGAAATGATCTAGAACGGAAATTATATGGAAAACAAAATAATTTTTACAATATTTCTGCTGAAATATCATTAAAAAATGCTACGTTGCAGCCTAGCGGTTGAGCGGACTTGGGTCCGGAGGGTTCTTGGTTCAATTTCACCAGCTGCCAGGTTAACACTGAGGTCCCCAACCACAGCACTTTGTTGACGGGTCAAATGCAGAGGTGTAGATCACAATGTCAAGGAGTTTCCTTTTTTTCTTTTCCAAATTTGCATATTTTTAAAATAAAATGAAAAAAAAAAGTAAAACATGTAGAATGAAAACTTCTAGATAAGTTAAACTACAGATATTTTGTGTCATTAAAATCAGGAACATTGTGAAATTCTAACATTTTTGACTTCCCTTCACATATTTAGTCAATGAAACCAAACACTGGGCAAATCCTAAATGAACCAACAGAAACCAGAGCAGAGCAACACGTGATCGATGCTCAAAATACTGCTTCAACCTTCATTCACTTCCTTCCCATCAGATTCCACGTCGGCCCGTTGGATATTTCTGTACAGTAAGTTCCTCTTTGGAAACCAAACAATCGGGAAGTTATCAGCGAGATCCATCAAGCCCGGGCTAAATAAAGCCGGCAGCAGATGGCTGAACAAATATTACGAAATGAAAGGTTGCTGGTTGCCATAGGTACTATATGCTAATTCCTAATGGTATCATCCAACTGGCAGGACAAGTGAGTGCAGCGTGTGTTCTGTAAGAGGAGACTCAGTTGGTCAGTGTTTTCAGTTTGGAACAAGTTCAGACTTCACTTCCAGCTCCGGAATTGTGTTAGCCTAGATTTAAGCATCGGGATTATTTTTTAACCTGGATACGGAGTTCTCCAGGGAATGATCCTGGTTCTGTTTGACCTCCAGTGATGTAGTTGTTTGAGCTAAAGCCCAGGAGAATAAAGTTCAGCACGCGTATGCATGGGAAGAAAAGGAAGAGGGACGGAAAGAGGAATTGAAAGTCAAAAAGGAAACGCGGATCTGAGGGACGTCTGAGCGGAAAATGTGGAAATTCAGTCTGAGTTAATGTAAACACCAAGTATCTCAACTTAACGCAGTTTATAAATACCAGTTATATCGGAAATAGGTCACACAAGGGTTGAGTTTTGATTTGTTCCTGCAACTTGTATCGAGAGATTTTTTGGGGTTGGTTGCAGCTAAAACTGCAGAGAAGTGAAGGAAGCAGAAGCGAGAAGCTTGGTGAGTTGGTGACAGGACACCAGATGATAATATCAATTAACAGTATAATTTAGATGGGTTTGGGGGGCCGGGTTAAAATGCCTAGTGTGCCACATCCTGCCCCCGGGCCTTAGTTTGAGAGAGAGAGAGAGAGAGATCACAGCAACTGGACTTCTTCTTGGAGTTGCAAGATGTTTCATTCCTCAACTGAGGAACTCTAGTAGATCTACTCCTCTAGATGAATCCCTTCACCACTGGACCAAGGTGTGAGGAGTTGTTCTGGTCACAGCTTTAAAGCTAACATGTCCAGATGTGGATGTGTCCACAGACGTCTAGAGAAGACTTCTCTGGAGCAGAATGGTCTGTAGCAGATGCAGATGATGCCGACCTCCTCCTCTATACAAGGTTGGTTGTTCCAGAAGGACATAGATGACTTCCTTCACTCCTGTCTTAAACCACCTGTCCTCCTTGTCCAAAATATGCACATCTGAGTCCTTGAAAGAGTCCCTTTTCTTTAAGATGAGGATTAACTGCCAAATCCTGATGGGGGCGCCCTCCTATACTGGGCCGTATGTTTGTGAAGATGATGTTCAGATTTTTTTTCCTTGGACTTTTCGTCCTAACAGAGTGTATTGTAGTAGTAAGTACGCTAACCTGCTGTGTTTACGGAAAAATCCTACGAATTTTTTCAGATACTCCCGAGACGTAGTCCACCACCATGTGTCTCCTCTTGTTGAGCAGCTCCTTCGGCTATTTTTTGTTTCTGTTTTGTTCAAAGCCCAGTTGGTTCATCTCGATATCATATATATATCACATATACATTTTTAATAGAGGTTAAATTCCATGCACGACGCAAGTACGGAATCTAAAACCCGATGCATTTGAAGGTAATTAAAATTGTTCTCCCCGACTCCTCAAAATGATGTAAAGCCAAGAAAGCGATGTGTGTGTGTGTGTGTCCTCTGCCCCCGTCACGCCTGTGGTGTTTGTATTCACATCTTGTACATGGTAGTCAAATGGGAGTCAAATAACAAAGACTTTCCAATTACGTGTAGCACACTGTGTGTGAGATGGAATATCACAAAGCCATTGTTCCTCTGCTCCTGCTGACCTTACCTTTGAAATGGCTTCACGGACGCCGCAATTGGCCCGCGCCATTTGATTTAGCTAAGGGGATTTGACCATCAGCGCAAGAGGAGGTGGAGGAGGAGGAGGAGGAAGAGAAGCTACTGTGTAGAGAAGCTACAGAAGGAGAAGAGGGTTTCAACCGACAACTTTGCCTTACAGCCTTGTCTTAACGAAATGTAGAAGAAAAAATTTATCTTCATGATTTTTTTTATATTAAAAAAAAAAAAAAAACATTTGCAGGGCCGGATTAACAATTTCTAAGGGTCTGGGGCTGATTACCAAGATGTGGCCCCTCATATCGTGTTCTGGTACAACAGAGGTTCTGGCACATCAGTGCACAAAAGTCCACAAAACAGTCCTTAAAAGTCCCTTAAAGTCCCTTTAGAAGCCCCCCAAATTGGCATCTTTATGTAGAGTGGGGGGGCCGTAATACCC
>JAFBJS010003216.1:206223-249689 GCA_016785265.1 Paraplagusia blochii | reverse complement strand
AAGACGGATCCTTCAAAAGCAGCGCCGGCGCGCAACACGGCGGTAAACACGCCTTTAGGTGGGGAGTCGAGCCGGGGCTTCGCACAACCCTCAAAGCTACTCCTCAGTCACCCCCAGGGCAAAGTGTTAACAACTCCCTTCCTCAAAGAGGCGCCGACTCCTCACCCTGCCTCCACCTCCTCCTCCTCCTCTCTCCTCAACTCTCTCTCTGTGTCTCTCTCCCCTTTGTCCCTTCATCCATATCTCTGCCCTATGAAGATTACATATGCCCAGGAGGGTCATTTACACAAGCTGAGGAGAATTAATAAGAGAGAGGAATTATGAATCACGGGCAACTTAAGAGTCTTCAGTCTACCGGCGACATCGTGCAGATGCCAAGAGAGAAGAAATGTGAGGCTGGTATTTAGTAAATGCTGCGTTTAATTCACAATCTGCTCGTTTTTTTTTTTTTTTGTTTTTTTTTTTGGCTCCAATTCTCTTTTCTAGCAACTCAGTGGATATTTCAGCCTGACAACATCAGATGTTGATGGTTAAACCACTAGAGACTGTTGGTAGAAATGATTTAAGGGTAAGATAGTGAGCAACATGGTTGGACAGTGGTTTATTTTTCTCTTTTTTTCATTATTTATTCATTCATCCTCAACCTGTACTCCGTTGCCAGGGGTGTTAGTCTCCACAACTAGCACCCAAATCACACTGCACCATACTGTGCGCCTTCCTGTGGTCTTTGAGCCCACACTAACACTACACTAACTACCAAATTAAAGGGATTAACTCCCCTAGTTCACCACTAACTTGGTGGTTGGTGGACCTAAACCTGAAACCTTCCAAGCACAAGTCTGTCATCACCCGCCCCAACTCTAGTGCCCATTTTATATAATTTTGGGGACCAAAACTGATTAAATTGTAGGCCATATTTGGACCCTGGGCCTGAGTTTGAAACCTGTGCTTCAAATGTACCATAGGTCAGTGTGAGCGTGACTAGTGTCTCCATGTGCGACTGCTGAAAATGCAGCCTTTAAAAAGAGCAAAGTGGTAAAAGTAAAATTTTTTTTATTTTTTTTATTTCAAAAATAATATTTTTGTCCTTTTTTTATATTAGGACATCAAAACTGAATCCCACCATTTAGTTTTCATATAACGCTACACGACAAGGGTACTTTGATTCAGATGTATTACAAAAATAAGATCCAGGTGGCGTCGCTGCCTGCTGAGTTTCGCAATGACTTTATTACAACCACATTTTGTTTATTATCTTGGCAAGGGCCTTGAAAAAAATAAAAAAAAAAAACAAAAAAAGGAAAAAACCCCAGGTATGACTTTATTACAACCACATTTTGTTTATTATCTTGGCAAGGGCCTTGAAAAAAATGATAAAAAAAAAAACAAAAAAAGGAAAAAACCCCAGGTTCTTTAAAAAAAAAAAAAAAAAAGTAAAACGTTAACACTTGCTCATGCGCTGAACTGTGATCAAGCAATTAATCTGGCAGAAAAACAGCAATGCCTCGCAAAAGCCGCAGCATGGGGAAACAATTATGAGTCTCAACGCAGACTTCAAACGAGAGAAAAAAGCAATTTATTCCAATGGCTAATGTAACCGTGAAGCAGAAATGGACTAAGACGCTGCGATGCTCAAAGCCCACTGAGGTCCATGACGACGGATTTGATATTTTCATACACTGCGGATGTAAATGTCAAACTGGATGTTGTTTAAAAAACACACACACAAGGGAGAGTGGGTGGAAACAAAACAATAGTTAAGGAAAGAGGGAATATCTAGGAACGTGTTGAATTTTCGTAAAAAAATTGGAACCAACAGGTAGAAAAAAAAAAAATCTCAGATTTGTTTTGTCAGTGGGACTAAACTTGGTCTCACCATCACAACTTAATTTCATTATCAGGCAACAGAGGCATGAGTCTCCACGACATCCACCCAAATCACACCATCCCTTCCTGCAGGTGGTGAGCCCACTGGAAGCCGACTGCTCCACCAAGGATTGGACCCTGGAGTTTCACACCAATGACAGAGACACTGACTCTGGCGCCAGGGAGCAGTGGGTGGGGACAGTGCCATGCTCAGTGGACCTCAGTAGGGTAACCTGGCAATTGGTGGATTCAAACCAGGAACCCTGCGGACCCCGGTCCACTTCCTTAACCTCTAGGCCACCACTCTCCAGTCGTGGAAGCAATCTCCCGGACCGACACCCAAATCGCACTGATCCATACTGTGATCAAAGCTTAGGTGCAACCTGTTGCTACTTGTGGACGCTAGTTGTGGACACTTCTAGAACTGCTACGCCACCACTGCCAGGAACTGTAATCTTCAAGTTTATTCAGTAACTTCTTCGGGTAATAAACCTTTTTCTTTTTTTTTTAATTGTCTTCTGAGCAACTTAAAATGTGTCTGTGACCCACTTTAGGGTTGCGACCCACCAGTTGAGAATCCCCGCGTTAAATTTTTGTAAAAATAGAAAAGAAATCTCAACAATATCAACCTAGAAAGTTGGTTAAGGATAAAAAACCTAAAAAAAAATCACCACTATTGGAACAATAATGTCATCATTTAATAATGTTTTTGAAGCTGGAATAAAATCGTGATGAGTTTTTTTTTAAAGTACTGAACTGCCCTGAACAAGACAACAACAAGGCAGCGCTTGATTCTCCAATGGTAATGTCATGATGTCCCCCTTGGCACCGTCCTCCATGTCCCTCATTACGACTAATGTCAGAACCTACTTTGCTTTTATTTGCTTTCGCTCTCTTCCCTTCCATTTATTTCTCCTCCCCTCTCTCCCTCTCTCTCTCTCTGCTCCTTCACTCTTTATTCTCTCTCGTCTGTCTACCTCTCACTCTCGGTGCCCGGGCGTGTCTCACTCCCTCTCTGAGCCTCACCTCACAAAGCATCACAGAGCATCACAGAATCACAGCCTCCGCTGACATGACATGCAGGAGATGGTTGTGAGGAGCGGTGGGGACACACGGTGTTGACAGTAGAAGGCAAGGATTCTCTGCTCCCACTAATGAGACTCCTGACTCCTGTGTCAAACACACTTTGTGTCTGTCTGTGTGTGTGTGTTTGTCTGTGTGTGTGTGTGTGTGTTTGTGGGGGTGAGCTCCTGCTGGCACAACAAAAACACAGGGAGGAGGAGGGAGAGAGGGAGAGATGCAGGAGTAATGAACACAAAAACAAGGGAGAACATGCAAATGAAAGGCAGCGCCGCACGTCACGCTCCATATGTGCTATATGAGGACATGACAGGGACATTTGCATGTTCGTCCAAGACCTGTCAGAGCAAAAGTTCACACAGGCGGGAACTATATTTACCAGCGTTCCCTGAGCTCCGAGCTTTAAACCCATGTTGTAGAGCATTAGAGGATGAACCGCGATGACTTGGATCTTGGACCTTAATTCACGAACAAAACCAAATAGAATTCTTTGTACCAAGAAAGGGAAAATCTAACTCCATTCTCCAATTAATAGAGTTCGGGTTCAGGTTTTTGTTCCGACCAGAAAAACATCTGAGCTTCTCAGGTTTCATCAACTGATCTCCGTCATCATTGGTCAAACTTTGTGCTCTTGGTTGGTTGTAAAAACAATCCAGTCTTTGGGGAACAGTTGGTGCATGACTGGTTTGGAGACACTACCATTAGGCAGAAGACAGGAAGCAGAGCTGGAGGAGGTGGAGGAGGTTAAAGATGCTGCTGAGATTCTCTTCAGGAGAGACAAGGATGGACAGGATCAGGGATGAGGTGATTAGAGGGACAACACAGACAGGAAGGTTTGGAGAAAAAGCAAAGAGAAGACAGATTGAGATGGTTTGGACATGTCCAGAAGAGGGACTCTGGGTGTATTGGTAGAAGAATGATCCTAGAGATGGAGCTACCAGGTAGGAGATAAAGAGGAGATGCAGTAGCAGAAGATGGAAAGAAGACCCGTAAATAAGGGACGAGCCAAAAGGAGAAGAAGACTAAATATATAAAATTGTAATTTTCCAATGTAGTAGATCAGCGGTTCCCAATCACTGGGCCGGGGACCCGTAGCGGTCCGTAGGTGAATTGGTGCCGGGCCGCAGAGAAATAATGTTTCCTTTTGGTCCCATCTGTCTATTCCTTCCACTTGATCCATATGAACAAAAGAACTGACCAATAGAATGGCTAGGATTCCATGCACAATTAATTCTGGTAGGAAGATTTTATAGGTAGGAAAATATTTCAGAACACCGGAAAAGTACTTTAAATAAGGAGTATTTATCTGCCACAACTGTACGACTTGTTTGTGAAATTAGTACGAGACTGGCCTGGGTATTTTGAAAGTAGCTCTCAAGCCAAAAAAGAGTGGACAGCCCTGTCCTAACTTGTCCTCATGTGCTCAACCTGCAGGGAGGGGGCCATTTAACAGTAAAAAAAAAAAAAAAAATGAAAATATTAGAAATTATAAGATTCTTGTGCAGTGTTAAAAATCACAATTGAGTAAAAAATGTTTTTTTCTTTTTTTTTTTAAATTCTATCTGCAGTGGAAAAATATATTCTGGGAAACAGCCAAGCAACTGTTTATTTAATATATATGGAAATTGTCCAGAACTGTGGTGCACTTTGGGAATCAGGACGGGAAAATGTCCAATTTTTTGTTATTTGTTATTGTGTGCCATCGTGCATGTAAGTTGTGTTCTCCTGGTTGGAGTAATATGGAATAAAAAAAAAAATAAAGTCATATAATGTGCAGTAAAATGCGCTATTATTAAGGATGGAGTTACTGGCTTTATTCCACAACATTGATGCAGTGCAGCGGTAACGCAGTTTGAATCGACAGTAGATGTTGAGAAAACCATCTGGCGGGAATTTTTTTTTTTTTTTTTTTTAATCTACAATTCATGTTGGCACCTGCCCTCTGAACACGACTACTTCCTGAAATCTACGTAGACAAATCACAGACAGTTGAGCAATTTTGGAAATCGATAGAAAGCAAATGGTATCGAAAACGAGCTAAAAAAACAAAAAACAAAAAATGAGTAATAACCAAGAAAGACTGTCCTATCAGACAGAATGTCTTTCTGGAATACATCTTTGCGTTCGCTGGTTTGAATCCCCTCTTGTGTAGATAACTAGGCAGATTGGCAGCCTGATGTTTGCAGCCCAGCAGGGAAGAATCCCCAAATTCTGTGTCTTCCCTTCACTGTCAAGAGAAAAAAAAAAAAATCGCACTCCCGGTGGTGATGGTGGTTGTGTTGAGAGCAGAATCAGCTGATGGATGGTTGAGATAGAGCCACAGTGCAATATGGACACGATTTCATGGCGTGATAAATCTGGGGGCGGGGGCCTGTGGCTAAGTGTAATATGAAATCTCTTATCTATGTATCTGCTTCATAACACTGGCCGTATCTGCAGCAGATGAGTCCGCCTTTGTCTCTTCTAGGCTGTGTGGATAACACAGATGATCAAATCTGCATCACGGAGGAGGACGACGACAACGTGCGCGCGAGTGTGCACGCGCGTGTGAAGTGGCGTCTTTTATGCGCGGTTGTTTTCGAAAAAAATACGACGTGATAAATTATCTAAATTGAAAAATTGTCAGTGTAAAGAAGAGAAGATCCTCCTCCATCACCGGCGATGGCAGCGACAAGCAGCGTTATTAGAAATGGGTTTTGCACCGGCACTTTGTGGTACTTGAGCTTGTGTTTGTGCAGAATTAAAACGACACCTGGAATAATGAAAAAAAAAAAAAAAAAAAAGGAAAAGAAATGAAATGCAATTTGTCTCACAGCCCTGAGCTCTTTAAAGTTCAGGTTATGTTATTAAACACCGTTCCCTTAAAGTTTCTGATTAAAAAGAAAGAATTTAAGTCGAGGCTTTATCCTCTGATTAGACTAATCTCACCATAATTGACTCCACCGAGGTGGAAGTGGGAATAGAAGGGAAAATTGCTGAAATATATCCCATAATGATGAGCCGGGAAAATAACCTACATTTCTTTAAAGATATTTCTTAATATACAACTACAGTTTCATATCACATTGCCGGAGAAATAAGGCACTTTCTCCCAGGAGATGTGAAAAGAATTGAATTTTTCCTTATCGGTCATCTATTTTTCCACAGAATGCTATTACTTGCTGGCAGCCGTTGCCTAGCAACAGGAAATATTAATAGGACCTTTTATTAGCTAGGCTATACCAGCGGAGTACTAAAATGAGGAAGTGGAAAACATGAATGTGTTACATAAATCTCCAACCCTTTCAGGGTTTGCAGCCGTCTCTGTTTGTCCAGTGATTTATGGCCGTGATGGTTCATTTATAGGGTGGAGGGGGTGGAGGGGGCGGCGGGGGTGAAATGCCAAAGTGGAATATTAGCTCAATGGACAATTTGAAAATAAACAATCGCCCAGAAAAAGAAAAAAAAAAATAATGCCAATACCTCAGATGCAATGATAATATCAAGTCATCTTTAACGTTCAAAAGTCTTCAGCTCAATCACAGTGTAGATGTAGATCAATTAGAATGAACTGTGATTGATGCCAAAACATGCAATTATCCGGATTATCTCAATCAATCAGCAAAATGTATTAAATAATATACAAATTAAATATAATTAGATAGTAGTGATTGGTTTTGATATTTATTTACTACAATGAAACAAGGCTCAACTGGGACAAATTAACTTGTCCTTAATCCTTGATATGACAAAAAAAAATCAGTAAAATGCTGGAACAAAACCAAAAATAACTGTGTTTTTAACATTTGTTTTAATTTGTTGCTCAACTTTTAGTCTTTACGTAGAAAAAAGTCTCTCAAAATGTCGTAACGTAATGTTTACTTCAAGAACACATCGAGTGTTGCCTTCAAAAGCCCTCAGTATGAATCAGTGTGCAGGAGATGAGGTTGGTTTGATGCATTGTCGAGCAAACTAAGGCTCGGGGGCCAAATGCGGCTCGTTCAGCTTTGTATTGTGGCCCTCAAAACGTGTTAAAATGACTGCAGTGCCTACTGAGTGAAACGCAATTTGATGTTTTCCCTATAGATTCCGAATGAAAAAAGATACTAAAAGTGTTTTAGAATTTTTGTCTTTATGCACGGATATTAAGCGTCTGTTCCAGATTCAATGGAAAATATATGCAAATATATTTTGCAAGTTTTTTGTTGTTGGTCTGAAATAAAGGTTTACGTTACAAAGGAACTGGAGAAGCTACAGGTAGAATTGCAGAAAAAAAAATCCTACTGATGCGTCTTAATTCATATTTAGATCCTAATTTGTTCATAACATTAAACTTCAGATTCAGTGTTGACGAAAAACTAAAAATTGTTTTAACATGGAAAAAAAAAAATTCTGGAGAGAAGGGAAAATGTGGGAATTCCAGCCAATTGGAGTAAATCAGGGTTAGAGACCAATTGTGGACAGGTCCACTGTCCTTGTGTCTCTTTATTAAAGAGTAACATTTCTACCTTGGGGCAGATTTTAATGGATCCACCAATGAGTTCTGTCTGGGGGGACGCGTATGGTCACTGGGCAGAGTTGTGTATCTGTCCGTTGATACGATCAATGCAACCTGATCAGGGCTATTAAATGTCTGATGCTCTTTGGAACATGTAGATGCTATGACAGAGGGGCGTGTAGAGAGTGGGGGAGGAAGGGGGTGAGGAGGGGAGGAAGAAAGAGAGATGAGAGGAGAATGACAGAGGTAGGGAGTAGGGGTGTGGGCGATTCACTCACATAATGATCCGATTCATACCTTGATTCACAGGCTACGATCCGATTCAAGAACGATTCATAAAAAAAAAATATTAGACAATCGATCCAGTTCGATTTGGTTCAGTGCAATCCAAACCGATCCAAAGCGATTCATTTGCACACCCCTAATATATATGTAGTGTGACGATTCACTCACATAACGATCCAATTCATATCCCGATTCACAGGCTACGATCCGATTCAGGAACGATTCGTAAAAAAAATTTAAACAATCGATCCAGTTCGATTCGGTTCAGTGCGATCCAAACCGATCCAAAGCGATTCATTTGCACAGCCCTAATATATATGTAGTGTATATTAGTGGTGTGACGATTCACTCACATAACGATCCGATTCATATCTTGATTCACAGGCTACGATCCGATTCAGGAACGATTAATAAAAAAAAATTTAAACAATCGATCCAGTTTGATTCGGTTCAGTGTGATCAAAAGCTCATTGCTAAGCTCCTCTGGGCTGAAGTTGGCCCCCGGGCCCTAGGTTTGACACATAATGAGAAAAAAAGTTTTTAAAAAAAGAATCAATTTGATTCTTTAAATTGGTTTGAATATAAAACTTCTCTGATTTGCAGATGTTTAATGTCCAGACTGAAACAAAATAGAGAAAAAATTTATTTTGTCCATTTTTTCTTGATACTTTCCAGTATTAGAGACTGACAAGAAGGTTAAGAAATTCTTTTTTCATACTGTTTTTTCTCCAGTCCCTGTTAAAATCCTGTCTTTTCACTTGTTTCATGTCATTTAATCAACCTTCTTCATCCTCGGAACAAAGATCAACTGATGCCGGTGCAAAACCTTTTACCTTCAATTTCACCAGTGGTAACATACACAGGTATAACTGCTGCAGTGTTCTACCAATGTCCTCAAATCTGAATCACGCAGGGACAGGCTTATAGAAGAAAAGAAAAAAAAAAAAAAACATAATAACAATAAACCCCGGCTCTCAACCTTTCATTGAAGCCAAATAATCTGATTCAACTGAAGTGAATTATCTCTGAGATATCTAATAAAAATATCCAGGAAAAAAAAGAAAAAAACTGCAGGGCTACACTCACTTTGAATAAGAGTTACCTTTTTTTTTTTGCAATTTTTTTCCCCTCCCTCTCCCTCTCTCACTCCCTCTTTGCCTCTCACCCATCCCCTCCTCCCTCAACCCTCCCCACCCCCTTTCATCCAACCCTATTGCGCTCTTTTCATTGCCCACCTCACGTATTGAATCTGCCTGATGAAAACAGATCTCACTGCAGCACCACAATAGAATGGCTGATGCAGGAAAGATGAACCCTAATGGATTTTTTTTTTTTTTTTTTTTCCTTCAATGTGCTCAAGATTGAATATAAGGCCTGACCTCCAGATGTAGTGGATCTATTTCAACAGCACAGATATTGTTTATGGTGGAGACAGAAATACACACACACTCACACACACACGCTCGTGCACGCACTTACGGGACAATGTCAACAACAACATGCAGCAGCGTCAACCCTAGAAAAGACGACTGGTAGCTTATACGACACACGTGGGGAAAAAAAAAAAAAGAAAAACGTCAAAAAATTTAGAGTTAACTCTTGTTTTTTTTTTTTTTTTGTTTTTTTTTTTTTTTTTTCGTTTTTTTTTTCTTTATCTGTCCGTGTCAAGTGAGGTATTCATAACGATACCGTCTCCTGTTTGAACCGCGGAGTTTGCTTAATTACTTTGCTCAGCAGACTGTGTCAAGGTGAGGCACCCGTTTTAATAGACACTCCACTCGCAGTACAAATGAAGTGCTGCTACGCTTTGGCAGTTTTCGCTGCAGTGACTATTGGATTTAGAAATTTCTTAGAGTTTGCTGTAAGTGCTGCTGGTTAAAAAAAAAAAAAAAAAAAAAATGAGAGAGACCCCGAATGACTGCTCTTAGGTTGAAATATCAGAACACCTTCCAACATCAACGTCCAGGATTATTTTACAAAGACGAAAAAAAAAAAAAACACAGGCAGTGCTTATTTTAATATATTTAACTTTCTCATCTCCACACCCAAAATGAAATTCTCCTCCTCATCCGTCAAAGTCCGGTCGTCATCGTCAGCAGTTTTTTTTTTTTTTTTTTCTGCAGCTCCTGTTTCGTTTGAATGCTCGCCAGCTGATCATTGTAAATCTCATGCATTTTGATCACATGCCCCAGTGCTGTCCAATCTATTGGAACTACTGGGTGTGGTCGTTTCTGTGCGCCGCAAGAACCAATACCTCGAAGGCCCGACCAATAAACCACCCTCTCCAAAGTAAAAGGTCGCCACCTGTATGTGAACTGTACATAAGGAGATAAATGACATGTGACTCTGACATCATAAATGAAGAACTGTGTGTGTTTTAATTTTGATCCTACTTATACATTATAGACTAGTGGTCTCCAACCTCTGGGCCGGGGACCCGTACTGGTCCGTGGGTGAATTGGTTCCGGGCCGAAGAGAAATAATGTTTCCTAGGATTCCATCATCAATGCAACTATATTTGATTAGGAAATATTTTCTCAGTGAAGACAACAACAATGCAAAACTCTAACCTTGTGTACCGGTCTGGTAGCAGAAAATTATAGGCTGTGTGCACTTTGGAAATCCTTGTTGTGCCCATGCACAGTTAATTTGGGTAGGAAGATTTTATAGGTAGCAAAATATTTCAAAACACCGGAAAATACATTTTAGTAAGCCAACCCTAACCCTAAACCTAACGACTGGTACGTGAAAATAGTACTCGACATTTAACAGGTCCGTGTCGCTAAAAAACAGGTTGGGGAACACTGTTACAGACTGTATGAAGGTAATTAATTTAGCAGTGAGTCACAGCTGTGGAGAGCAGCGACAGCAGCATCTGTGGACGTCACAGTTAATGTGGAGTAAAATGGAAAACTGACCTTCAAGAGAATAAAGAGACTTGTTCATGTTCGCAGCTACGTTCACATCAAATATGTGCACAAAATTCAGAAAACATAGAACTGGAGTCAGGAATGTTTTGCTTTTTTGCAGCCAGATCTTTGCTCCAATTCTCACAATCTGCTGCTAAGCTTAAAAAATGTTCTTTATCATGTTCTTTACCCTGTCCTCTGTATCTTCAACTCTAACTCCAACTACCCCCATGTCCTCCCTCACTGCATCCATCAATCTCCTCTTTGTCTCCTACCTGGTAGCTCCATCTCTAGGATCATTCTTCTACCAATATAACCACTGTCCGTCCTCTGGACATGTCCAAACCATCTCAATCTGGCTTCTCCAGTATCAAAATGACAAAATGACATTATCCTTATTATCTAATGCTGCACCTTAATGTTATTTCTTGCATTTCTGAAGTGTCACAGGCATCAGTCTGAATTACAGGAGTTTCTAATTGCATTTGCGAGAACATTTTTTTAGCAACTAGACACTAAAAAAACCTTATAAAAACCTTGTTGTAGGATTAAATCTTTGGAAACACAACAGAAACCCTCATCTGTGTGCATTTCACATACGTTAAAAAGGAATTCCTTCATTGTTCTGCAGTTTTTCTGGATGCAAATGTAAGGTGTGGGAAGTGCTGATGTGTGGAGCAGGAGCGAAAGCCGTCATCAGTCTGTATTCATGTTCCAGGGCTGGACCAACAGACTGACGCCCGCTGAGCCCATGTGGTCGTGATGCTGTTAAAATTGAACACAATGCTATTTTTCACCCCCACCATCATTTACTACAGGGTGGTGTTATTTCATTTTTATATTTTCAGAGCTTTCAGAATTTCGTCTCAAAAACCAAATCCATTTCTGGGGCCCCCCCTTGTGTGTAAATGTGAGAAATATTCCGTCTTCAGTCCTGGGAAAAATTTGGTTGAAGTGCAATTCCTGTAATATGTTTTTGGCGATAACTGATGAAATATTCATTGACGCTCCAACACCCGTCTCAGATTTCCATTCTCCTGCTCTACTCACCGAGGGCATTTGGCTGGAGACCAGGTGACCGTCCTGTGCCAACATGTTGGACATCATCAGTGTGGGCAGCTCCGGGTAGGAGTACGGGTTGATGAGCCCATTGTGTGACAGCGAGTGGCAGAGGTAGCCCGTAGAGTCGTGCTCCATCAGGTGGAGAAGAGGCGGCTCCGGGTGGTTGGGTGGAGTGATGGGGGGGATCTCGTAGTCTTCGTCGCCGGCTCCGTTTCCACCGCCTCCTCCGCCCCCTCCCCCGCTGCCACCGCTCTGACCTGTGTAGCTCTAAGGAGAGAGAGAAGAAAAATAAAATGATTTATCATATTTATGGAGATCGCAGTGACCTGCAAAAAGCTGCTAAACCAGGCATGGGCAAACTAAGGCCCGGGGGCCGGATGCGGCCCATTGAGATTCTTTATGCGGCCCGCCAGCCTTATCCAATTAAATAATGTTAATAATTATCATTATACGTCTGCTCTTCCCCTGCAATGTCTGCAGTTCCCCAGTAGATTACATCAGAAAGGCTAATAAAAATCTAGATTTTAGGTTTTATACATGACTTTTATCTTCTTCATCAATCAAGTTTAGGCTTCGATTCTTCACCAAAAAACTTGTTCTTTAAGCCAGTGGGTTCAGAAAGTATCTATATGATAAAAATATTGGAAAAATATAGTAAAATTGATTGAAATAATACAATAACCTGAAATCCATTCAATTAAATGCAACCAATACTTTAGTAATTAATTTAAAATAAAATAAATCATTATTTAAGATGTTTGCCTCCTGATTTGAAGCAAATTCTACTACTTAAATTTATTTAATACATCATTTTATATTGAATTAAAACATAACCTTTTGAAAAGGAGTGTACAAAAAAATAATAATAAATAATAAATCCAATTTTTTCCTTTTTCCTGCAGCTTCGTGTTCGTACTTCAGATGAAAAAAAAAAAAAGGAAATATATTTTTCCATTTCTAATGCTACTTAATGATAATATATTAATGATGATAATATATTCCGAAAACAATCCAGCCTAACACTCTGTTAAATTGTCCTTGTTTAATGTTCCTTCCTCTTATTTTGTCATAACTTAAGAACCGGGTGTCATTTTGGTTTAAACATCAAATTACAAAAGGCTAAAAGATGAAACGCCAACTAATCTGATCTGAAATCAGCAAAAATCTCAGCCTGTCGCACTGACACAGTGACTTGAACCAGATGTGGGTTCTGCCGGGAAGAGAAACAGAAGAAGAAGAAGAAGAAGAAGAAAAGACAAGGGAAGAAATAATGGCAGAGAAATTGCACCAGGCTATGAAAAGCAATTTTGTCTGTGGCGCTCCAACTTGACTCCCATTGTAATGACTGAGTCAAATTAATCATCACAAATAATATTCCGGTGTCAGCCATTCAAGGGGTTTTTAATAGAATTTTTATGATTCATGTCTGGCAGTATACATCAAACAGTCACTACGGCAACATTTCTGAAATCAATTCAATATCATCTTTGTGTAGACTGTCATCCTCGGCAGCCGAGTGGTCATTTATCTCTCAAACAGATACTTTGGGAAAATAAAGGAATGGGAAGAAGGGGGGAGGGTGGGAAGGAAAGGGGGAAGGAAGCCGGACAAGTTGTCTACTTGTTTCCTGTGGCCTTGTTTGGCTCCGAATGTCACTTTTCTGGTGCGATGGCGAGAAGGGAAGACGTAAAAGTTTGAACCTTAAATAAGTATAATGCGCGAAAACGAGTTTTCTTTTTCAGCCCATGCAGCAATTTGACCACATCAAAGGTTTCCTTTGTGTGAATCTGAGACCATAAAGAAGAATAAGAGAAATTTCATTTGCCTTTAAATTAACCACAAGGAATTACCTTAGCAATTTTTTATTGTGAAGCAGAATTGTGGACTCAGCATGAACACGGGACTTGTATCTGGCGACATGATGTTTCTCCCGATGATAAAAAGGGAAAATGTGATTGCCTCGGTTTGATTTAGTCGTCCTGACACAGACCGCCAGACGGTTGATAGTAATTTGCCGGACCCTCCTTTGAAGACAGATGTTTTTGTGAACCCGTGGGGGATTGTGTTATTGTTTGGTCTAATGGACAAGAAAACCAACATTTCCTGAGATTCAATTTCCCTCATAATTGTTGGAAGGAAACTAAATTGTCTGTTGTAAACATTGGGGCCATTGTGTCGAGTCCAAGTCCCTGTGTGTCGCTGTCATCCTCCTTCAACTCTGCGGCTGACCGCACGGTCATTTTAAACCTGCTTCTGATTGGTCAACATGAGAGACAAGGATGGACAGGATCAGGAATGAGGTGATTAGAGGGACAACACAGACAGGAAGGTTTGGAGACAAAGCTAGAGAAGACAGATTGAGATGGTTTGGACATGAAGAGAGATCCTAGATGATGGAGCTACCAGGTAGGAGACAAAGAGGAGATTGGATGCAGTGAGGGAGGACATGGAGGTAGTTGGAGTTGGAGTAGAAGATACAGAGGACAGGGTTTTTCACAACCCTTCGCATCAGTTGTCCTTATCGTCCTCAACATCCGTCTTCATCGTCACTTTATCACCATCAATATCACTGTCTTAGTGCTATCTTCATCACTATCACTGTCTTCTTCATCTGTCTTCATCAGTATCACTTCCTGGCCTCCTTCATCACCATCATCGCTGCCTCTTCATCAGAACCTTTGCTCACTTCATACATTATTGCGAGCTGAGAAAACATCACCCGAGTCTGAGTCTCATCCATTGTGCACGGGGATGAAGAGTGAGCGCGCGTCCCGTCCCGTCGCTGCGGAGCGTCATCCACTGCCCTTGATGATAAAATGTAAATACCAAGGACGTTCCCAGTTGGATTGTGGGAGATAAATTATTCATACGCCTCTATTCAGAATGAGATTGCATGTACAGGAGCACATGTACACCACGGCTAATGTATACTCTTTTCTCCTTTAAAAGTACAATCCAAACAAAGGCATTGTATTTGATGGATGGCACCGACCGGTGTGTCTCCTACTATGGAATTGGCATTTCAAACAAAAGCCTCCTCCGCTCATTTTTTTTTTTTTTCCTCCTTTTATGACGCGCTCCTCCTAGTGGGCCGGAGCAGAGCGTACATTACGCCCAGATTCTATTTTCCGACTGTAAAAAAATCCTTTATTTTCCTCCTCCGCTGATCAATAACACACACTGTTGTGAGCATTATTTCCAATATGCAGTATGTTCTGTCTGAGCAGCCAGTGAAACACAATCTGTAACATTTTAATTAAGAGACAAATCTCCCCGCGCTGTTAGTGTTACATTGCTGCGCACCTTTCATTTGAAAGAAACAGATGAACAGACAGTTGGTCTGAGACGGGGAGAGAAAATAACATCGATTGGGAGCTTTCCAGGGTTTTTTTTTTTTTTTTCTTTTTCTTTCGTCTTTTCTGTAACTGAGAATTCAAGGCCGTCTGGAGACGATATTGACTCAGGCTAATGGCTCATTATCGGTACAGTCTTCTTATTAGAATTTTGTTCTCAAACCTGCAGAAATCTGTTGTTGGAACACAGCAGATGTAATGAGAAAGAATGTTTTTGTTTGATGCAGAGCAGAGACACATGTTTTTTTTAAAATGTATATTTTTGTCGGATCTATAGTCACTGGTTGATTGTGAAGATTGTGGTGTAGAATTGAAAATATATCAACATGTAGAACAAGAAATTTAACATAAAAAAACATTTTTTTTCCTTGATATTGTCTGTGTTTTTTTCCCCCTGTCCATGACATTTACAGACTATTATAAAACAAAAGGATTTTATATGTATAATTAAAAAATATGTCGATTTTCTTGCCTCTAAAACCAATTATTTTGGCGGGGTATGCTTGCAAATAAACATTAGGAAAATTACTGCCACCTACTGGTTACGAAAAAAATCAAAGTTACTGAAAAAAATAATTTTGAGGAATGAAAAAAGTTGAACTAAATAAAAAATGACTAAAATCAGACACGGGGGGCGGAGTCAAGAACAGAAAGATGGACCTTTGCTTTGAACTAAGATGAATGGCGTGTAAAAGTCATGTAAAAAAACTAAAATCATTTCTTAAACCCTTTATGATGCCATCTAGTGGGGAAAAGTATACTATAAATATAAATAAATTTTTTGATAAATGTTGTCGGGCTTTATTACAGAGCTCAATGGGCCGCATCCGGTCCCCGAGCCTTAGTTTGCCCTTGCTTGTTTTATAGTGCTTAAAGAGTGTATTTTCGGTCTAAATAAGAGCCAATCCCTCTGTACGTTGCCTTGACAGCTCGGCCCAGGTGCTGCAAATGTCTGGTCCTGCAAATACCTCTATATTCAGGTGACGCGGCACATGTTGCTCGTGAGCCACACGGACGCGTCTGGAGTTTGGAGTCAAACCAAGTTAGCGCGTCTTCCAGGAGGTTCAGGCGGGAGTGACAGCTTCGAGACAGACATTGACAGATCGTCTTCACCTCTAACATCCACTTATCTGCCTGATGGAGAGCTTTGTCACTGTAGTGATTTATGCCTAAAAATCCCTCCACACACGCACACACACACACACACACACACACACACTGTCACACACTCCTTCAAAGACCTCCTGTATCCGTCGTGCAGAGCCCAGCTGACGGAGAAGAAGCCAGAAAGAAAGTTTATGCAGAAAAAGTCAAGATTTTCGGCAAATTTTTCATTTGATTGAGGTCCTAAATCCCGAGGTCAAGCGTAGGCAAACTAAGGCCCGGGGGCCAGATGCGGCCGGTTTAGCTTTGTAATGTGGCCCGCCAACCTTCTTCAAATTAAAAAAATATATATATTGTTTAGTTGACGTTACAAACGGTATTAGGAATGTAGAATATTAGTTTTTATATGTGTCTTTTAAATGCAATTTAACTTAGTTAAAATGAATGATCCATCTTTCTGTTTTGGACTTGGTCCCTGTGTCAAATTTAGGACACGAGTCAAAGGTTGGCTGCCCTAGGTTGTCCCCAAAAAGACAGCAGAGTGAAACTATTTTTTTTTTATTTGGTATCTGACGTTTTTAACTTGTAAACTTGTTGATAGACGGCAGTGCTTTGGCCCAGTGTCAACGTCTCCCTCATTGGTGTGGAAGTCCCGGGTTCAAATCCTGGGCAAGATCAAATCCCTGTTAGGGCAATTGGCAACTTCCAGTGGACTCAACAACTATGTGGATGTAGTTTTGTGATTTTGAGTCGTTGAGTCATTGAAACTCTTGAGATTGACCAAAAATGGTTGTGATTAGGATTTGTCTACTCTTACGCAGCGCCACCTACAGACACTACACAGACATTGCGATCTCCATTTGGGGAATATACAGTATAATCCCATTATTTTGTAAACAGAACAGAGTTTAACAGCTGTGATGCAACAAACAGACACACTTTCTAATCCAAACCCCTGAGATCTCTGCCCTTTATTCTGATTGGAGCGTTAGTTTTCTGTTAGGGCAATTGGCAACTTCCAGTGGACTCAACAACTATGTGGATGTAGTTTTGTGATTTTGAGTCGTTGAGTCATTGAAACTCTTGAGATTGACCAAAAATGGTTGTGATTAGGATTTGTCTACTCTTACGCAGCGCCACCTACAGACACTACACACACATTGCAATCTCCATTTGGGGAATATACAGTATAATCCCATTATTTTGTAAACAGAACAGAAATTTAACAGCTGTGATGCAACAAACAAACACACTTTCTAATCCAAACCCCTGAGATCTCTGCCCTTTATTCTGATTGGAGCGTTCGTTTTAAGTACCCCCCAACCCCCAACCCCCACGTCCCCTTTTTTTCTCTCTCTCTCTCTCTCATCATCTGACCATGTCTTTCCATCAACCTCTGGCTTAATTAAAACCAGAGCAGCTCTTCTGCTACAATATCATGTCAGAAAGTATCAACACAGCACAAAGAACTTCAGCCTAGAGAAGGAGGGGGAGGGCAGAGGGTCAGCGATCCAGTTACCGCCACCCTACACCGTACCTCCCCTCTACCTCCCCCCTCTGGCTGACCCAACCCCAGATCTACCTTACAGCAACCAAACAGTTCTGGTCCACCGCTACTACACCGACCCATCACCACCAACAGCCCACATCTCTGTCGTCTCATCTCCAGCTGCATTATTTATCCGTCACTATGATGCTGTTTGGAGATCATTAAACGGGTGGTGGTGGTGGTGGTTGGAGGTGGAGGAGGAATATTTGAGTATTGAAAAATGCATTCACAGATAAAGGACAATAATGAAATGTTTGGGTTTTTCTGAAATTAAATGTGTTGTAAACAGAGTTTATTGAACTTTTATCGAACACAACTGCAATATCAAAAATTTGAATTGGAAAAAAATGATCAAATAAAATCAGAAAACAACAATTTTGTTGAGAAAATGTAATGAGAAACACTTGATACATGTGTTTAACAATCCAAATCCAGTCAATCAATAAAGCAAATTATTTGACTTAACTTTCAATATTTTCTTGATATTTTTGCAAAAAAATTCTAATTTTGATAAAGTAAAAAAAAAAACAAAACAAAACAAAAAAAAACATCACGTGTTGTTATCAGTTTTGGTGTTTCCATAATATACAGAATTAAGGCTAATGCTATATCACATTAAAGCATAATTCATTGTGATAAATTAAGATTTTCAATTTCAACTAATTGGAAATAAACAAATAAACCAAACCCTCCATCGTAAAAGCATTTTTTAAAAATCATTCATCCTTTCCTCCCGTCTCTCTCTCCTCCACCCGTCTCACTCCTCAGCCACGGTCAGGCGGTCACCCTCATCTGATCACATGTCAGAGCAGATTAGAATCAGGGCTTTTGTGCCATGTCATATTTCATTATACGTTTGACTCATCCGCTGGGTCAATGGGTGAGAGCGATTTGATTGGATGACAGAAATTATATAATTTGTCTCTAACCCTGGGTCCGTATCAGGCTCCGAGTGTCGCGCTAATGCGTTGTGCGAATGGGGGGCGGGAACTCTGATACAGAGAGACTAATTTAAAGTGGCACGGCGCAGAGTTGAAGGAGAGCCAGAGCCGTTGCACAACATTCTGAGGTTTTATCAAATAATAAACACAACCTCCACTGGCTCGTCTGATTCCACCTGTCTATTGTACTGTACACGACCTTCCACGCTCCGAGCGAAGAGCGAAGAAAAATCCCCATCAGACATGAATTGCCATCCGTCTGTTTAGGTATTGGCTTTTTCATCCAGATTTTTGTCTAATTATTGCATTTTCTGAAATTAAAAAAGTGGCTTTTACTTTATCTGATACAAAATATATAATTTGCCATTGGTAACAACTGAAAACCTCCAGTCTGGATTTTTTGGTAAAGTTGTTTTTTGTTTTTTTTTTTCCATTTGGTCACATTTTATTTACACTCTGAATTTCTGAATTCCTTTTTATTAAAATACCATATTGGATTTAGTTTCTTTTCATTTTTAAGTGTTTATTATGTGGAAAAATTCCAATAAAAAAAATACTCATCATTGCATTCTTTTACAGTGCACCCCCTAATGGCAACTCTTGTACCTAGAGATTTCTCTAGCTCTAACTATCGCCATTTTTTATTTTTTTTAGCAGTGCCATAGCAAGTATATGTTGTGTAATTAAGTTGGGATATCTGATAATATCAACTGATCATTGTTTACGAGACCAATATTAGCATTAATATATATGGTCGAAGTTTTTTTTTTTTTTTTTTTTTTTTTTACTGTTAATGAAAACCAACTAACAAAATTCCTGGGTATTGCCAAATGACATGTGCCCAAAAATTATTTTCAGTCACTAGATGGCAGCATTGCAGCGCATTTAGGTTATCTATTTTTACAATCAGGATATTATATCCAGAATGTTGGCTACTGCCCTGGTGCAGAGGTTTGTAGGTATATATAAAAATAAATATCACATGTACTATACATACATAGTAAGTATCAAGTGTTTGGAATACCTAACAATAATAGCCTGATATCAACAATATGAAGTTAACGTGAAAGGTTTCTACAATTAACTTAATCTGCTTGTATTTTTGACTACTGGGAAATAACGTTTAACTACACGTAAAAGATCCCAAAGATTTGGAGTTTTTTTTTTTTTGGTTTTTTTTTTTTTCGAGGAAGTTTGCTGAATAATAACCTATTGTCGTTACCTTTGACTTGGCGGCTCCATGTGCACAGGAAGAGTTCAGGACCTTGTGGTAGTAATGATATGCAGATGCTGCTCGCTGTTAGTGAAAACTCTACTGTGATCTCCACTAATGCGGTCGGAAAACAAACCACAGGGGCACAAGATATCTCAGGTTTCCCAATAGGCTTCTAGAATGATTGTGATGCTGATGTTGATATGGCTGCAGGAGACACTCTTGGCCGTGTGTGTGTGTGTGTGTGTGTGTGTTTGTAAGTCCAACATTTCAATTGAAGACCATAATCAAACTTATTGCCTGACAGGATGAATCTAAGATTACATTGTTACATTGGCAGTATTATTTCCACTCTCTTCTGTCTCTTCTGCTCACAGCAGCCATGTCTCGCACAAAATGATGCCTTTTACACACACACACACACACACACACCATCAAACCAACACAAACAGCAGAGGAGTTGCCAACAAATCCATCGAGACTGAAAACAACCGCCGGTCAACTTTGTGTTTTAATTCATCCGCGCTTTTATTTTGATAGTCACTATTTGCATGTGAACAATGATGATTTTTTTTTTTTTTTTCTATGTGAGAACGACAGAAAGAACAAGTACGCTGGTGAAAAAGCAACACAACAAAGGGTTGATGGAGCCGTACTGACAAGCAGCTTTGGAAAACAACAAAAGCGTATTATTCTGACAATCATTCAGATTCTAGCCTCCGTATGTAACCCATAGACTGCCCACTAGTGGAAGGATGGTGTAAGGTGTTAATGTTAACTGGTAATGAATGTGCGTGTGTGAAATGTATATCTGTGAGCATTTCAAGAAAACATAACTGTTGCTAAAACCATTTTCCATCAGAACAAAGACCTAGTGTAGGACACTGGACACTGACAGCTCTCTGTGTCAGCGTCTCCTCAAGTGTCTCTCCTCACTGCTTCAGAGTCAATGAGCCTGTACATTGGAGACTGGCACAGCTGGTGGGAGCAGGAGCCCAACATCTGGACCCTTGTGCTCCTGGTGCCATTGTTAATGAGAGGCTGGTGGGAAGAGGAGAAGTGAGGAGACGAGTGGAGGAGACAGCTCTTCAGCGTCAATGAACCTCCCTGTCTAAGACTACAGCTCCTCCATACAACTCCATGAGGAGTCCGTACCAACGCGTCCCTCTCCCATCGTGGGTGTACTGTCCTCCCAGACAGAGGTGAGTCTGTCCGTCCGCCTGCCTGTCTCTCCGTCAGGTTGGACCCCAGAAGTGCGTTAAAACTCTTCCGACGGGCGGAGACACAATGGCAGTCGTCTCTTCTCGCAGACTAACATTAGAGAGGACATTTTTAGATGATGGTTATTTTCATGGACTGGCTTCACGTCTACTCACAGGAAATGCCAAGATATTTTGAGGCAGTTCAGATACGTGTGTGTTTGAGTTCGTGTTTTTGTTAAATCATATTTTCTATTTACAGAAACAGTAAATACAATGTGTCCAAACACGACCAGAGTGTCTTGTTAGTGCTGGTACTTACCAGTGAGTATTAGCAGATAATAGTCTTAATTGAACGCAATGTCAATTGACTCCATATTTAATTACTGAGTGACTTAATTAATTCAATCACAGCTTATTAACCTGGTTAGTGAGGTTAGAAATGGAGTCGATGACTTTTCTTCAGTTTCACAACCAAGAAATTATTATTTCTTGGTATTAATTATTATTAATTATTCCTAATGATGTTATGAGATCATTTATCTGACAAGAGGACAATGTTGAACAAACACGCTATTCTTTGTACCTGTACCTGACCTCGTCTACGTCACCTCAGTCAGTCAATATTAGCTGCACTGTCTTCTTCTCCTTTCCGCCTGTCCCTTTTTCAGGGGTTGACACAGCAAGACAACTTTTTCCATCTCACTCTGTCCTCTCCATCTTCTACTCTAACTCCATGTCCTCTTTCACTTCATCCATCAATCTCCTCTTTGTCTCCTACCTGGTAGCTCCATCTCTAGGATCATTCTTCTACCAATGTATCCACTGTCCCTCCTCTGAACATGTCCAAACCACCTCAATCTGTCTTCTCCAGCTTTTTTCTCCAAACCTTCCTGTCTGTGTTGTCCCTCTAATCACCTCATTCCTGATCCTGTCCATCCTTGTCTCTCCTGAAGAGAATCTCTGTGTTGTCCCTCTAATCACCTCATGTCAATCGTCCTCTGTCTTCTGTCTATTCCTAGTGTCTCCAATCCATCCATCATGGCTGGTCTCACCACCGTGAGACAAGGATTTGTCCACAACATTTCTGTGGACAACTCCTGTTTCAGAAAAGCTGTAGTTATGATAAGAAAGAAAAATGGATCAGTCGTTTGAATAATGTTTGCTAAAACTCTGACACGGCAGCAAATATGTGTCTGTCCTTTATTTTACACACATTAAGTCAGCCATCAGTTTCATCTGATCACCTGGTCCAACATGGGGGGGGCTGGACGGAGGGACATCCTGGCAGTGCACGCGAACAAATATACAGGCGGTGCATTTTGCCAGCGCAGAATTTCAAACACTGGGCTTTTAAAGCAGTGTGAGACCAAGTGAGGAGAGTGCAGCGGTGCAAGGGGGCAGTTTTCCATCTTTCCTCCCTCCCGCCCCCCCGCCCCGACAAATACGCCTGCACATCTTTTTGCTTTCTCTCCACAAACATGGGGGGGGGGGCTGGACGGAGGGACAGCTTGGCAGTGCACGCGAACAAATATACAGGCGGTGCATTTTGCCAGCGCAGAATTTCAAACACTGGGCTTTTAAAGCAGTGTGAGACCAAGTGAGGAGAGTGCAGCGGTGCAAGGGGGCAGTTTTCCATCTTTCCTCCCCCCCGCCCCCGCGCCCCGACAAATACGCCTGCACATCTTTTTGCTTTCTCTCCACCCTGTGCTTCGTCAGCGAACAGCTATAGAAATATTTTGGCAGCCTGCACTTTGTTTTCATTTCCACAAAAGATTGGGGAAAAGAATCAGGAGGCGGGGAGAGGGGAGATGGTAGGAGTAGGATTTGAGGCAAATGGCAAAAGGGAGAGGGGCAGTGAAAGAAAAAGAAGTCCCGGAGTGAAGGAGGAAATGCTTGGAAATGAGTCCGACCATGTGAGGTGAGAAGAAAGTGGAGAAGACCAGGGTTGGGCGATAAGTTGGGGGCAAGACCCAACGCGGGTGAATCAATGAGAAGAGGAGCAGGGGAGTCAGAGGAGGGAGCGACGTCCAGCTCTAATCTAAACAGTAGGAGGAAGCTGTAAATCAGACTAATGCAGCCCAGTGTAATTCAGACCAGCAGGGCCAGGGTGCGGAGCGGGGACCCCGAACGGCGGGAGCGCACAAACCGCCGCCGTAAGGCTTTAATCACCGCACCAACCCGGAGATACTGTCTCCCCCAATCAGCGGGCTTCCTGTCAGTCACACATGGCTGAACCCGGCCAATCATGCTTCCCCCAAAAGAATCCAGACATGTTGACTGGAGATTTGGGGCTGCGGCCAAACGTGAAGATTACTCATCTGAACTGGAGAGGTAGGAATGAGCCTCTAACTCCGAGGAACAAGGTGATAGATTTGTTCAAGGGTGAGAGACTCGTTCTTACATGACGGTCCAGGAAGACGTGGCAGAAAGATGAGAAAATTGGAAGAGAAGTAGAAAATGACAGTTGAATTTATTGGACGGAGTCCAAGGTTCCATTTCAATAAAAAAGATTTACAAAAAAAGAAAATCCTTTTTTGTTCATCCTGCGATGATTTTATAAACGGTGTTATAGCGGCATTCGTAGAAAAGAGCAGAGTCGGGCTGAGAAAGTGGGCTGCAAAAATACAAGAAACTAGGTGTAAAGGGATGAGAAATGGGCTGCGAAAAATGGAGTGGACTGGAAAAAAAAATCTCTTCAGCGTCATGAGAAGTAACTGGTAAATGATCAGAAGGAAAATAATAGAGTTGGGATTAAATTTAAATCAATTTGTGTTCTATACGGTTAACGTTAAGTAACTTCATGAATTTACAACACAGACAGGAAGGTTTGGAGACAAAGCTAGAGAGGACAGATTGAGATGGTTTGGACATGTCCAGAGGAGGGACAGTGGATGCATTGGTAGAAGAATGATCCTAGAGATGGAGCTACCAGGTAGGAGAAAAAGAGGAGATTGATGGATGCAGTGAGGGAGGACATGGAGGTAGTTGGAGTTAGAGTAGAAGACAGAGAGGACAGGGGGAGATGGAACATCTCTTGTCCCCTAAAAAGGGACAGGCTGAAAGTAGAAGATTGAGACACGTACATTTACAAGCTAAGAAAAGTTCTAGATCTCACTCTGGGACCCACATTTTCCTGAGGTCATTAAGTCGCGACCCACTCTCATAGAATTCAAACCGAGCAAATGAATTAAAAGTAAAAACCTTTGGAAAAAAAATCATGTCCTTTGTGTGCCTTTCAAAATAAGAGATTTTCTAAAATAAAACAGCTACTCCACAGCCAATTCACATTATTTTATCTAATTTTTGACCAGCTATTCGCGACCCGTTCAGAACGTCTCCGAGACCCACTTGTGGGTTGAGACCCACCAGTTGAGCACCACTGTTCTAGAGGAAGCCATGATAGAATAATGTAGTACAGTGTGTGTGATCAAGAAGTATGGACACATCTGAACTCCGGTTGGACGCTGAGGAAGTTGCTACAGAATGAAGCTAATATTGTGTCTATTCTGACTGCTCTACCTTTGGCTACACACACACACACACACACACACACACACACACGTGCACACGCGGTGCTTTGGCAGCAAAGACGCTACAGCAGCGGCCAATCAATAAAACCTTGTTACGCTAATTGCGAGATCATAATCTCCGCTCCTACTTCTGCTGAATATCCAAACAGTCACTCCATTAGCCGAATTATTCCCCGGTGCAGTTTCTCTCCACCACCACCACCACCACCACCACCTCCCAACCCGTCCCTCCCCACCCCCACCCCTCCTTCATTGCATTTCTTACGCTCTTTTTGTTCTGTGACATATTTCTCTCAAACTGCAGTTCTGCAGAATGAATTTATAAGTCGGGAACTGAGACATCAAAGAGACGCGTGGTGAAAGTGCTGATGGACCGGTACTGGAGGAATCCCTTTGGGTAGATGGTTCACTGAAACCATCGTCTTCTCAACGGGACGGGGTGTAAATTCCGTTTGAGTTTGGAGAACGTGCCACAGAGTGTAATACTGTATATTTTCTCATTTATATGTTTGAAAAAAAAAAACATCTTTGCAACACAAATAGGCAGGTTGTCACATGCACCAACTAAAATCTGGATTTTTTACCTGTTTTCTCCAAAATTTTGAGCATTTTCACTTCATCTAAAGTAACTAAAACAGAAAGAAGCCGAGGAAAAGAAAAGGACGGTAGCCAGTGTTGGGTAAGTTACTTTTAAAATGTAACTTCTTCTTGGAACGACGTTTCTGGGAGTGGGAGTCTTTGTGGTTACACCCAGTGTTGGACGAGTTACTTTAAAAAAGTAACTTATTACTTTTTTAGATACTGCACTGAAAAAGTAACTAGTTACAATACTAACTTATAAAAGTAACTAATAACTAGTTACTTTACTTTACACTTTAAAAAGGTTTTGTGTTGCGTTCTGCAGCAACTATCATAATGAAATGTAGTGATAAAAACAAGGTAAGAAGACCTGCCCAGGTCTCTTTCTGATTGGCTTAGCCTGAAACGTCAACCTATGTCAACCAGTCATCGCTCCTTTTCAACGCATGGGTTCAGTTAGTGCGGACGGCCGTCTTTCTCTCAGGGCAAAAGTACTGCGTAACGTTATTAGCTACCAAGGAAAGTAGTTTCGTTATGTAACAACCAACAAAGATCAAAAGCCCTGCAGTTCCAAGTCTGCTTCCTTGACCACTAGGCCACCGACTGCACCCCCTACATGTCATTTGATTAAAGACGGATAAAGAAAACAAGATCTGGACAAAGTATGACATGAACATTGAACTTTTTTTCTAGGAATAATGCAGAATAACATCAGCAAGTGGATCCAAAAGTTAGTTGAAGACCTGGGCGGGTCTTCTTGCCTTATAGTGAAATACACAGTCTCACACACACACAAGTTGACGTCACAATAAAGATGTCTGTCAAAATGTCTAGACATCTTTTTAGCAAAGTAACTAGTTATTAGTTACTTTTATAATTTAGTAACTAGTAATGTAACTAGTTACTTTTATAATTTAGTGCAGAATAACAGCAGCAACTGGATCCAAAAATTAGTTACTTCGACATCAGCAACTGGAATAGTCTTGCCCGCCCCTTAATTTGGATCCATTATACTACATATTAAAATAAAAATACTAGTTAACGAGTTTTTACAGAAACACTTTTTGTGTTTCAACTTAAAAAAAAAAAAAAACATTTGTCGTTTAATTTGATTTAATTCAATCATCCCGCCATGTAACACGCGGAGTATTTCATCTGACATTTAATGCGCTGAGAGAAAAACAGCTGCAATTTTCAAACCACTTTAACCTCGAAACACAACGTTAAATTTAAGCATTTGCAGTCGTATAAACCTATAATTAATTGGGAAACTGTGACCCAGAGCCGGCGCTGGGGAGTCCTGTGTCACAGTTAGTGTCAATTACCAACCACAGTGTTTAATATAAGAGGGAAAACCAGCATAAACTTACGGCCCCGGAGCTAACGCAGCCTATGGGTCTGTTGGAATAATTACAACTGACAGGGACAAATTCCCTGCTCCCCAGTGGATGTTGGATGGGCTTATTCCCAAACTTTGCAAATCCCTTTGTTCAAACACAACCATATGGCCTCCCAGTTGTTCACAACCAGCTGTGCTGGAGTCTGTGTGATATGGTCGCCCCGTGCTCTGCAGGAACATTGACTTCCCTTCCATTCAGAGTCAATAAATCCTCTGTCATGCAGCTGGAAACAAGGTCAAACCTGAATTTGATGCTTGACATACATGAGGTAGACTTCCTCGTCTCCCTTCGGGGTTGACACAGTGAGTCAACAATCTCCCCCGTCCTCTGTATCCTCAACTCTAACTCCAACTACCTCCATGTCTTCTCTTACTGCATCCATAAATCTCCTCTCTCTTTGTCTCCTACCTGGTAGCGCCTTCTTCTATCAGTCCACTGTCCCTCCTCTGAACATGTCCAAACCACCTCAATCTGTCTCCTCTAGCTTTTTCTCCAAACCTTCCTGTCTGTGTTGTCCCTCTAATCACCTCATTCCTGATCCTGTCCATCGAGGACCTACATGAGGTAGACATTGAAAAACAAACTAGAATCCCACTTTCTTTTAGCTGATGCTATGTTTTAAGAAACAACAATTCCTTATCCGTCCTACTAACAAGCACAGCGCTCCCTGAGGCCGTTTGGCCAACAATCAAGGAACAGTTGAAATAGCAGGTTTCAGCTTTAACGACTATTTCCCCTTACCTGGTTCGGGGGCAGGAACTCGTGGTTGTTCTCATTCATGTACATGTTGTCACCATCAAACTGCGGGGACACAGATGGAAGGAGAAATGAGGAAACACATCATGGCAACAGGGAGACTTCAAACTGTCGATTCACTGGAGAGCGCGGAGAAAGAACGGCAACGACCGCGGCCCTAATGACTCCGGGTTCTTTGCGTTGCCGACCTCTGATGTTCTGCTGGATGTCAGTAATTACAGTTCATTAGGGACACGTGTAATTAGGAGCCTGTCAGGGCTAATGTAACTCACAATCTCTTAACCGCAGTTTGTCTACAGCCTCAATTTGTGCGTCCGTATGCGTACGCACAGGCTGGCTCACACACGTGGCTTCACGGGTGTCATAATGGAGAACACGTTTCGTTGCTGCAGGACAAATGTATGATGAGATAACAAATGTTCAACAGATGCATTTTTTGGAATGACCACAGCAGTTACTGGCGCAGTGATTTGGCACAACTTTGACGATTAACTAATCACAAATAACCACGACTCAGTTCTTGACTAAACTTTTTGCAACGTTCAAAACACAGCAATGTGATAATGCACACATTTCCCCCAGTGCACAAAAAGGGTTAATTAGTAAAGGGGCTTGTTGCTATCAGTGGTCCAAATGGACGGTGTCCCCCGTCCACGGAGAGAAGACTGTGTGACAGCAGAGTTTGCTGCCTGTCAGTCATGAGTTAAAGACGGCCGTGCACACAAACTGAACCCATGCGTTGAAATGGAGCGATGATTGGTTGACATAGGCTAGCATTTCAGGCTAAGCCAATCAGAAAGAGACCTGGGCGGGTCTTTTCGCCTTATAGGGAACTAAACAGTCACACACACACACACACATGCAACACGGTACAACAGCACACACCCACAAGCAAGACGACGGCAAGCGGGAAATTGAGGTTACGATGAAGATGCCTGTCAAAATGTCTAAACATCTATTTTGTTTTTATTGTAACAGTATATTTCGTTATGATAGCTGCTACAGAAAATGTTTTTTGAAGTAAAGTAACTAGTTATTAGTTACTTTTATAATTTAGTAACAAGTAATGTAACTAGTTACTTTTGTAATCTAGTAACAAGCAATGTAACTAGTTACTTTTTCAGAGCAGTAACTAGTAAAGTAATACATTACTTTTTTAAAGTAACTCGTCCAACACTGGGTGTAACCACAACAACTCCCACTCCCAGAAATGTCTTCCAACTCCAAGAAGAAGTTTGGATATCGTAACGTGGATGAATGAGAATCTTCACACACGACGGATTGGATGGAAGTGGACATGTGTCTCACGGTGCATCACACTGGTTGCAAAGCACTTTTGTGATAAGACATGAACACGACTGGAATTATTAGATACAGGGCCAGTCATTTTGTTCATATAATTAAATAACTGAATTAACGAGTTCATTTTGTTTCAACAGAGAGTAAAAATAAGCAAAGTGGGAAAACAACAAAGGCAAAAATGTGGAAGAAATAGGTTGCAGGGACAGAAAAAGTGGTTATTGTGTCCACACTGTAAATGAGTCTGGGGTCAGCAGCGACGGCTGAATGCGAACACACACACGGTCCCTGAAGTCGCCCCTTGCACTCTGCCTGACACTAGTTGGCAGTATTCATTTAGGAGGAAACAAAACACGTCCAGACAGCTTGTAGTAGCAATGACAAATGACAGCGACTACCGTTGTGTCCAGTAACAACACGGACGCGTGTTCCTCCGTGCACGGCGTAACCTGAGGTTCCAAAGTGTGGACAGGGACTCAACACACGCCGTCATTTCTCTTCTCAAAGCCATATTTTAGCAAGTGTAATGAGCCACGGCTGCCGCAGCAGAATTTATGGAGCTGCTGCCCTTCAGAGTGACGCATTTAAGAGGCTCTAATTAAATATTTGAATAACTCCCAGTTGAATTATAGACAGATTTCACTTTACTTCATTTTCTGAATCTTTATCTTCCAGCTCAGCACTGGAGCAGCAGCAAACAACCTGTATTAGAGGCAGTTTCTTCATTCGGTTTATAATCCCCAACCCTTACGTATTCTGCCGGTAATGATGGCACCATTAGATGGCAAAAGCAAAAAAAAAACATTGTATTTTACAATTTAAAAGCATGGCTAAGAGCAGCGTCGCACTATTTCCTAAACAAAACTGCAATAAGGGATTTTGGGGGTAAACGGGGAACACGGTCCATAGAAAGGGGCTGGGAGACGGAAGACCTGCAGCCGAAAAAATACTCATTGCATTAATACTTGGAACCATGTAGAGTTAATATAAAACTTCATTCTATACATGATACACATTTATTGGCAGGAAGCATGGCCATGAGCACGGAAGGTAGGGTGCTCCTCACTAAGAGGATCCAGAGGAAGACCCAGGACACTTTGGAGTGAGTATGTTGCCCAACTAGCTTGGAAACACCTAGGGATCCTCGCAGATACCATTGAGCGCTTAGTAATATTATTAAACCACAAGTTTATGGCACCAGGAATCTGTATACATCCCCCTGATTATTAAAGTAGAATAATACTGTGAGCTGCTATACCACCACCTAGTGGCTTTCACTTTTACATGCAGCTGTTTTTCCCCCCAAACTAGCCAAACTGGTAAAGACTCTTTCCGACAGCGCTCCATATCCTCATTATTTTGTGGTATGAAATAATTTAAGAAATACTCGCCATATTCTAGTCAAACTTTCGACTTAAAAAGCAATCTGTGTTTTTTTTTACTTGTATACTAACATACTTTATAGATTTTGTGGCAGAATTGTGTTTCCTCGGTACAAAAAGTAGAGTGTATCTTATACATTTGACCACAGTGGTCTCCTGTCTGAGCAGAAGAGCACTGGACGTACAGTACGCCACCAGGGTGGTTTTTGGACTGTTTGCTTTCCTGAGGCTTTGGGGTCATTAATCATAACGGTCAAATCTATGGCATAACAACCGAGGCTAGAAAAACACAGACAGGGATGGGGGAGGGGTGGAGGAGGAGGCGATGGGGTTGTAAGGTTGAGGAGAGCGCGAAAGGGCGAAGGAGATGTTGAACGTTGCGGTGAGATGGAGGGAAAAAGAGCAGACGTCTGGAGCGCAGGAACGGAGAGGGAAATATCCCACACTCGATGGAGGCTTCGTGCAGCAAAGGGACACGCATGGTCTGTACAAGTGACGCACTTGACACCAGACTCTTGTTTGCATAGCAGGAATGCAAATATGGAGACAGAAGGGGGTGAGGATGGGAGGAAGAAAATAAAGTGAGAGACTTGTTATAAATAGCCTTGTGTTTGCGTAAAGCCGCACCAATGACAGTTTGATGCAGGAAGTGCACCAGGGGTACCGAGGTTAGAACAACTGTTGACTTTCTTTCAGACACACACACACACACACGCCACAAAGTCAGGATACCTGTTTGGTCACAGCGCTAACAAAGGGTTAAGTGCTATGGAACAGATGTTATCGTTTCTGGAACAAGTTTGGATGCATCTCGGACCAGTTTCAGGGTTGTTTCCTTGAGCTTTTTATTCCACCTTCTGTCCTAACCTTAAACATGGAACATTTTGACATTTGAGCAACACTCACACACAGTATTTGAATGGAACTTTAAATCACAATGGACAACAATGATGCTCAGAAGAGTGTCCACTATTGTATGTCTTACAACTATTTATTGTTTGGGACGTCAGTGTCAGACAAGGGGTTCTTTGTCTTACTGAGTTCCCCTGAAGTAGCTCCAATTTTCAAAACTGTTGTTGACCCCATGGTAGATGAACGAAGCTCACATTCATCCCTCTAACTTCTACCTGACTGAGATACTGTCATGTTGTACCTATTGGTATACAGTTGGTAGTTTGTCCCAACTTTTTACACCGTAAAACCAGTAGTACCTGCAAAAGTCTTGGGAGGTTTTGAAAGTATTCCATATTCATCCATCCATCCATTTTTCACCTGCCGCGTTGGTGTAGCAGCAGTTTCCACAACTGCCACCCAAATCACAATGTACCTCCTACAGGTGGTGAGCTCCCTGTACACCAACTGCCCTAACTGGGATTCAAACCTCCCCAGGAGCTGAACCCCTGCGTTATAACATATTTAGTTTAGTTTTGTTTGTTTTTTTAACTATTCTTCATGTTCACAACCATCAGATTCATGATTGCACCAAGTCCTCTGCTCGTTCCCTGATATTCCTCCATCATTTCCTAACTCATCAGAAGTTGGTCAATGCACCAATGGAAAGGAGACAGTGGACAAGACACTTGTATCGGGACTGCGGTCATCAGTACCTCTTCTTGACAATTACACAAACAAACATACATGTATAGTACAGTGTAGTATAGCGTACTATTGGGGCGTACTGTAGGGGGAGTCCAGCGATGTGTAGATCCTTATATGTACATACGACTCTGGTACTTTGTATATACAGTAGGACATAGGACTGATTGAACCGCCTACAGGCCTTTAGTGAGTGTTTACGTAACCTAGCTTATACAAAGTGATAAAGATTGATCCCCGTTAGATTAGCAAAATAAAACGGAAAAAAGTTAGCCCTGTGCAACATAACAGGACAGGACTGAAGCCCCGCCCATCCGACTCCATGTAGATGAAATATGGTTTTCATTACATTTAAGCCACGTTGAAACCCAACGAGGAGAAAGAGGAGGGGAAAAAAAAATGTTCCCAATCTCTCTCAAGCGAAATGAATTGAAGCATCTGGGAATTTTTTTTTTTCTCATATCAGTCAGACAAGTGCGGGGAGAGAAGAGGGTGAGGAGGGAGACAAGGGGGGAGGGAGAGATAAGGAGGGGGCAGATTAGACAGAGAGAGTAAATCGTGTGAAGAAAAAACAAATCAGCTTAATTTGCGCTCGACTGTACGGCGCAAGCTGCGGGTGGGGGACATAAAATCAGACATTTAGCCGGAGATCATGTTAAACCATGCAGGCGAACGAGTCTCCAGAGAATACTGTTCTCTCTCCCGCTCCTGATGGACTTAATTGCCTCTATCAATGTTAAGATATAATGTTCATCTCAGGTTTATTGCTCGCTTTATGGTCTTGTCCATCACTCGGAGGGGTTTTTCGAGAGGCGGGCCACTCCTCAAATGGCATGTTAAAATAATGAGACAGATTATAGAGAGACAAAGACGGAGACAGAGAGAGAGAGATGGTGATTTATATTTGTGAAAAATGATTTCACCACAAGCCGGGGCTAGCAGACGCAGTGCGCGAGCGAAACGCAGGAGTTTAGATAATGTGCTGGTCGGATTACTCCACGCTTTCCTGGTTCCTCAAAATGCATGGTTGGTCAGACAGGCTGACAGCACACACACACACACACACACACACATGCTCACCCGTACCCCCCCCCCCCCCCCCCCCCCCCCCCCCCCCCCCCCCCCCCCCCCCCCCCCCCCCCCCCCAGATGGCCACACAATCATGCCATTGTGCGTCTGTTAACACAATGAAAACAAAGCTAACACATCACTGACATTTAACCCCTCGGACCCTGACTTCCACGAAACTTTAACACAGAATCTGAAAATGATAAACGTAATGAAAAAAAAAAAAAAAAAAATCGCAAGAATAAAAGTTTGTCAATTTTCTCTCATTTCTCCCCAAATTCCCAATAACCTCGGCTGTAGGAAGGAAAATAAACCTGAACATGTGACACAGGCCGTCATTTTGTTATCATGACACTATCGTCTGATAACAATGTCCGTCTCTCCCTTTGAATCTATTAAATGCATTCGCATTATATCATAGTCCGCGTTGCACAATGGAGGTCTTTCAGGAGCAGATCCAGAGAAAAACCACAACAAAGAGCCCTCTCTTTCAGGGACTGGTCAAGTCATTCAAAAGTAGCCAAACAACACAACCTGAAAAAAGAGTCCACACACACACACACACACACACTAGTATAGCGATCCATGGTCATGGGTATATTTTGTCAAAGTAAAATGAAAAGTGAAAACACACAAAATATGTCTTTTTTTTTGACATCTTGGACGTTTACAAAGTCATTTTTGTGAAGTGCTTTTCCCAATAATATATATGATTAAAATAAACACATGTCCAGGCAAAAATCTGGGAGCAAATATCAACTTTAAATCAGTAATTTTAATGACAGTGTCTGCAAAAAAATAATTTTCAAAATAATGTGCCCCGAAATGTCTGGTCCCCCCATTATTATCGCGACTGCTCTCTGTTACGCTGTAAATTTGTCCAGTGCCATCAACACGGTGTTCTGAGAGTTTTGCGAGTTCAAAAAAAATAAGTATCCACGCTCAGTTTTCCCGCTTCAGTTTCCAGGATATGGTTTGGAATCTGGAAATTTGCATCTCATTAGTATGTGATAAATATAGATGTGGATGATAATCTAAATATATCTGGGTCAAAGGAAATAAAGAAATGAGGTCAGAACTGAAGATAATCCACTGGGATTTAAAAAAAAAAAAAAAAAAAAATCTTTTTTTGGGTTGTTGTACAAAATAGACAAATGTCCCCTGCCCGAGGGGCAACGGCACCTGGGAATTGGAACCTGCGATATCAAGTCCAATGCTTGAACTTTACCACCAGGTCATACACGTTGCCCCAGAAGAGTTGGT
This sequence comes from Paraplagusia blochii, assembly GCA_016785265.1. NCBI lineage: Eukaryota > Metazoa > Chordata > Actinopteri > Pleuronectiformes > Cynoglossidae > Paraplagusia > Paraplagusia blochii. The sequence goes on along the minus strand of JAFBJS010003216.1, from coordinate 215,775 downwards.
TCATTTTCTAGGAATAAAATAAAACTTGATTCCCAAGCTTTATATCTAGGAATGTTCAACATTAACAATTTACAAGTTCATATACAAATACACAAACCTGCCAGTAGGAGGAGCAGCTTTGAAAAGTCTGCTAACCCAGGTCTAAGCAAAACTAGCCTGCGTGCACATATACTGTACATATACATAACATTGATAAATTTTTAGGAAGTTTCAACTTGTGTGACGTGGAGAATGTAAATTATTGAGAAAAGACGATGGTGAGGTTGTCCTAGCCGCGTTCTCTCCGCACAAACACATCTAGAACAGACTGTTCCTGCACAATCTCCAAAATCTTTGTTCCCTCTTCCTGTTACACTTTAGTTTGACTTATCTTGCACAAGCGATCTCCGAGCAGGTTCCTGTTGCAGATTAAAATAATTTACAATGAACAACAAAACCCACAGATTGACCTGATTTTAATCCGGAATATATATTGTTTGCCATTTACTGCAATTTTTGAAATGTATACTCTGGATAGGAAAAATACAAATGCATTGAGAAACTGTTTTTTTTTTCTCCTTTTTTGCCTTTGCACCATGTATTTAAGTCTAAATACAGACTTCAGTTTCGCGAACGTCCGACGGTTACGACTGACAGCGTTGTAACAGTCGCCGACTGCACATCCAGACTCTGCCGCTAAGATTCAAGCAGCAGAATTTCTATTACCGATCTAATTGCACATTCCTCCCTGACAAGAGCTCATTAAACCTTAATTATACACATGTTGTTTTCTACAAACATCTCCATTTGGAGCCTGCTGCCTTGTAATTGTTCAGCTGGGACAAACTGCTGGAGATTCCGCAGATTGCGAGCGATCGGGGAGAGAGAGAGAGCGAGGGTTGGTCGAAGAGAAGAGAAGAGAAGAGAAGAGAAGAGAAGAGAAGAGAAGAGAAGAGAAGAGAAGAGAAGAGAAGAGAAGAGAAGAGAAGAGAAGAGAAGAGAAGAGAAGAGAAGGTGTATAAGAGACAGAGAGACAGTGTCTAAAAGTAGGTCATGTCTCTTCATAAACAAGGCCTGGTTTCTAAAATAATAAACCCATCCAGTGGAAGTAATGCCAAACAACCGAGCTGAGTGAATGTGGATCTCATGTAATATTTACAAAGCACTAATACACCCTCACCCAGCCCTCACCCGCCCCCGTCTCCCCCTTTCCAAAACCCAGAGGTTTCTTTCTTTTTCCTTCCATTTGAATTTCAGAGAAAGTCGACTACATTGATATATATATGTTGAGGAGGGGGGTGAGACTTTGGTACGTTCCTTACCCCTTGTTTCTTAGCACCCCGCCTCTCCCGCTTCCGTCCTACTCTTATTCTTCTCCACCTCATTGTTCTTCTCCTTTTTGTTATCAATCTATCCCACCTTTAGCTTTGGCTGCCGTGGTTTTTCGACACGGTTTGGTTTTTTATTTTTGCCTTACCCAGAAGAAGTTAGATACTACTGTGGTGCAGGAACAGTGGTTGGGGATAAAGTCCAACTTTCGGCAGCTGGTGGATTCGCACCTTAACCCTTGCAAACCCAAGTCCGCTTCCTTAACCACTTGGCCACCACTGCCACCCTCGTTAGACTGATGCTCAATGTATAAAAGAGAAAAGACGTCAATAAAAATGTTATTTAGGAATACTAAATGTACCTTTTTCGGCTCTGACATTAAATTGTTGAGCTAGTTACTGAAGTCAGTCCTAGCGCAAAAAATCCAGCATAATATATTAAATAATTAGGTCAAAAAAATGCATAACGAAGAGAAAAAAAGAAAAAAAATTATGGCTCTCACAAACATGTCATGTTATATATTTCAATATATAAGTCACACCTGAGTATAAGTTGCAGACCCTGTCAAAGGATGAAAATGTCAGGAAAATGCGGTAAATGTTCAACGTATCTCATATGAGATATGTTGGCCAATTACGGCGAAACATCCTTTAGTTCTCATTAAGACACGGTGCAGTACGGTACGGTCCGGTGTTGTACCAACCACGTCAAGATAAACAAACAGGATGTACTGAGCAAAAAAATAAGGAAGTCTTATTAAAAACCCGCCAAAATAAATCGTCTAAACATTAATTATAACAACGTGCGTCTGATCCTGACCGATTTTCACACCGCGCTCGCTCCATCCTTCATCCTTCTGAGTTTGTGTGTGTGTGTGTGTGTGTGTGTGTGTGTGTGTGTGTGACATTCTGCTGCTGCTCTAATAGGCAGTCTCTTAGATATTCGCTACAGAATGGTGCTCATGCAATATTAATATCACACCAAAAATATGGAAGCTGAAGCCCCTACACCATCTCTCACTCTCTCCCTAATTGATTATGCAAGGCTCAGAATCAGCTTGGAGAGGGAGAGCGAGAGCAAAAGAGAGAGACGGGGGAGAGAGAGAGAGAGACAGAGGGGGTGAGGGGGTGAGGCTAGAAAGAGGCAGAGACAGAGAGGCCTGAAACAATCCTGTCATCTTTGTGCTGCAGCGCATTTTGAACCTTCACCCTATATATTACTGTCAAGACAGTGGAGCTGCAACAACAACAACAACAACAACAACAACAAAAGTACAATGTTGCTCAAACAGTCTCACGTCCTCAGAAGACGAGATGATGCTCATCCCACAAACCCATCAGTCCAGAAGCTCCCAGTGCATTAAAGTGTTTCACCTTGACGCGATTCATGATTGGCCTCTGTGACAACTGTGGTCTTTAATATTGATCAGCTGATCTTATCGGCCCAATTATCAGCTTGATTACGTGATATCTGCAAGATCATCATTGTTTTTTCCCCCCGAAAATAAAAACAATTTATCTCAGGTTTGGGGACAAATATATTGGTCAAAATCCTCCAAAAAAGTGTTTGAGAAATATTGGACAGATGTTAATGTTGGACATTCCTACTGTGGTTGTGTGACTGGTGGCATTGATAACATTTAATGACACATAACCACCAAGAATAACATGAAAATAAAATTGGTTGCCAAAGATCCTAGTGACCTTCAAAAGAGAACATCTCGGTTCTGTCTTTCTTTGTGGACAAAGCTTAGTTTGTGGTAGACAGATTGAGGAATATGTCTCCAACGACTCTGGTTTACTCTTCATGGGAACGGCGGTCAACCTGGTGTCCAGGCCTTGGTCCTTTGATCAGGTCAACTCTGCCCCGTCAAGGTTGAAGAGGTGACTGAGAATCTTCATAGATCAGACATAAGGAAACTAAGGCCCGGGGGACGGTTGTGGCCCGTTTAGCTTTGCAATCCGGCCGCCAAACATCCGTAATTTCCCGTAGCTTTTCCGTAACATCCTGGCTTTTCCATGCAATTTCCACATTTCTCTAACATATATATGGCATAGAGAGTGATAGATTTTACAATTTTTGCTCCACAATTTTACAATCTTTCTTTACAATTTCTTTGTAAAATCCTCTTGTCCTCTTCTTTCTAGTGTCAAAAACCACTGACCATTTCCACAGTGGCCGAACATTTTCACTTTGACGACCCTGAGAGTGGCGACCATAACCATGTTGACATTCAGCTTTTGACATTTAAATGTAAACCTATAAACGTTTACTGTACTTCAGTTTAGTAATACTTCTATTAGATAAAGAGCACAGTGACATTTTGTTGTTTTGTGAGCAACAACCTGGTAAATTTAAGTGTTACACAAACCCACAATTGAATTAAATTTTGTCCTGCTGTGCCTCACGTGAGCCCAGAGCCACAGGTTGGAGACCGAGCTGTTTCTATACTTCCTGAGGGAATGGTCTGATTAATTCCCAGAGTTCTGCAGGTTTTGTCCTTTGCACCGAGCATTAGAAACAGTGAACTCGACGCACAATAGATGTTGAGGAGAAGTAAAGAGAAAAATGGTCGCCAGGGATCAGTGAGAGGTTGGGTGAGGGGTGGAACAGAGGGCGGGGGTGGGCAGCGCACCTTGACAGGAAACACAGAGGTGATGAGCAGAAGTCGGAGGTTAGTTTGACAGAGAGAAGAGTAGTGGTGGTTGTGAATGGGGGTGAGAGGCGGGGGTGTGAAGGAAGTTCCAAGCCCACTTTTAACTGAACCATGTATGGAGAGTGCAATGGAGGTGGAAGTGGTGGTGGTGGTGGTGGTGGTGAGATGTGGGAGGGGCAGAGATAGAGATCAGGGGGAGAGTATGAAGAAAAAAAAAAAAAAAATTGGGTGTGCAGAGAAAGGAAGAGGGGAGGAAGCAGAAATGGGTGAGAGGAGCTGGGGGTTAAGAGGGAAGGAGCGGGGGCCCGAGGGGGGCAGAGACCTTCTGCACCTTTTGCACTTTCCCTCACCACAACACCTGATAAGTGCAATGGAAAAATGTCTGGTTTCCTCCTGCATGTTAAGTGGTTTATATTTCTCTGCTCGCCGTGCAGCCTGTAGCTCCAGTCTCGGCTGCTACTGTTGTGATTCTACACCCAGGTAATAACAGTCAAAAGGAAATGAGAGGAAAGAAAACCAAAGAATGAGGCAGAAAATAGCATACGCTGTCTCCCTTTGATGAATTGCAGCATGTTGCTGCAAAAAAAAAAAAAAAAAACACACGGCATGTTCACGTTCTCTCCGGCTCCACATCAACATTTATCCATCATTTTTCTGAGTTTCTATTTATACCGTGAGGGCTGAGAAACGATCGCGAACCTCGGTGTGATTAATCACAGTGTAGTTGTGGATTAATCATGATAATTGTGATTGTAATTCAGTGTGATTAGTCATGATTCGTCCACATAAATCAACTTTCCCGAACTGGAGAGAAACCTTCTCAGTGCTGAGTGCTGCACACATGTATTTTTTACTCTATTTTTTTTCTATTTCAATAGAATAAAATAAAAAAATATATAATTTTTTTTATTTTTTTATGGATTGTAGAAAGTGTCACAATTTTTAAAAAAATGTCCTTAAAGCAATTGCAACAATATTAATCAATTCCCGATAATTCCCGACTTGACTTGAAAGCTGAGTTCTACTTGCGTCCAACCAGAAGCTAAAGTCACACCAAATGCATGCTGGGAGTTGAGTGTAAGTGAGTGTCAATCAACCCTGAATTATGGCTATAAAAGGCATAATGTTTACATTAGTGTTGTCCGATATTAACCTAATAACTGATATTGTCCAAACTTTTCCGAAAATGTTTTACTAAAGCTATCAGTTCGTACAAATGGACCCCATTTTATCTAGCAACCCTGTGCGATTTTGGCAAATTTCGCAAAACCCTAGCATATTTGTTTGCAGATTTTTATTATCGGTGGGAAAAAAACAATAATTTCAACATCACGTGTGGCCCAACAGCCTATTTTTAGTTTGATGAATCATCGATCGAGCCTCATGCGTCCATTCCTGCAGCGCTTTTTTTTATTTGTATCAAAATTGTAACCGTATATGCCGATGATACGCCGCTAAATCGGCACAACAAAATGCAGGACTTGGAGATGGACATCGTAATTACCTCACACGTCCTGAGAAGAGGACTCGCTGCTATGATTTGTAAGTGCACACAGCAGCACGGTCCATATTCAGTTCAGATAACATATTGTTCCAGACGGGGGCGGCGGGTGGGACGAGGAGGACTCTCGCAGAAATGCTTTGTTAGCACTGTCTCTCCTTGGTAAATGATTCAGGACATGTGGCCGAAGACATCAATACAATCTCTGTTGTAATTAAAAAAAAAAGTGTGCACACCAACAATATTACGCAGCTTTCACTTTGCCTACGACTTACTCACTCTCTCGCTCAGCCAGCGGGGACAGTCAAGAGATAATTTGAAAAAATCAGCGGCATGAAGTGAGACGTGAACAAAAAAGTAGCATCAGAGGAGGAAGAAGGAGAGAAGGAGGGACGTCGTAAGAAATTAAATTGTCTCCTTTTGCTCTTTTGTTCATTCATTTCTCCCCATTGTTACGTAAACACATAAAAGCAGGATGAGTCTGATTCCAATTATGATTTTTTTTCCCCAACAATGAAAGATTTGACTTAAATTAAAATCACAGAAAAAAAAGCAGGTGGACTTTTCCGACTGTTCCGGCACTTTGTCAAAGTCAAAGTAGCCTGAGTGCTGCATCGCCAAACTTCAATGAGGCCAATCTTCTTCTTCCCTTCTGACAATTACAGCCGTGAATGAAATAGTCAAATAGTTTAACTTTGATGTCCCCGTAAAGCAGCTTACGGAGAGGAAGTTAAATCAAATATTCCACTTCTTCTCCTTCAGAACCGTTTCTTCTTTATCGTTGTTGTTGTAACATCTGTGGCAGTGGTTCTCAACTGGTCTCACTCCGGGACACACATTTCCTGTGGTCATTAAGTCACGACCCACGCTCATAAAATTTAAACCAAACAAATTAATTATCTGAAAAAGAAAAAAAAAACCTTTAAAAAAATTACTTCTTTTAACACTCATTTTATTCAGCATCAGATTGTGCTTTTCAAAATAAGAGATTTTCAAAAATAAAGCACATGCTCAAAAGCTGATTTACGTTATTTAGATTTTTTTGACAAGCGACCCATTCAGAACAGGTCCGCGACCCACTTTTGGGTTGGTTCCCACCAGTTGAGAACCACTGATCTATGGAAAAACATCCCTTGGTGAAACAGCTGTACACATGCAGCAGCGATGCATTCATGGTCCTACCAACATACATCCAAACCAGGAGACAGGTGTGGTAATTAATGGGTGTTAATGTGACCAATTGCCTGTAGGGGGAGCCACTTTCTTACCCTAGTAGAGGGCAGTCTCTTGCCGTCAGGGTTCGGGCGCATGGGCAGGGAACTGTAGAGCCTTACTCCTCGATCGGCCGCGACGTATCTGCTCTGAAAGAGAAGAAAACAACGGTAAAGTTAACCAGATGAACGTAGAGTTGTTGTCATTTTGTTCTTTGCAAACATAGAAAAAGAAAAGTATTTTTTTTTATCGAATAATGTTTCGTGAGCACTTGCTAATTAGCCAAAACGTTACCCCTTTATGTTAAACACTAAAAATGCAAACCCTGCAGTTTCAAGAGTAAACCACAAACGGATGTGATGGAGAAAATGCATTCATTTTTCAAAATAAAAGCATGGTTAAGACTCAGATTATACATAAATGTAAATAATCTAATTGTGCATTCGTTCTGGGTGGTTCCGCATCAACTGCCCAACGATCCGCTCAGAGTTTGGGTCGCAGTTCTGCCTGTTGGAACCCCCGTCTCATCCCCTCGTGATAATGCGCCACACATTATAATGGATGAGACTTGGTCATCAGCAGCACTAATGGAGCCCAGCTGAGGTGTTTGGTATCCAGACTTCCTGCTGAAGCCGCTGCCTCCGACTTTCTGTACTTTACACTGTGGATAGTTGCGGTGCAGTGGGTTCTCTGCTCCCCTGCCAGCTCCATCATGTGCTTCCCTGTGTGGCTTTCAGCTGCGCAAGACGACCTGAAGAAGTGTTGGCAGAGCCCCGTGTGGTTGGAAAGCTAATGATTTTCAACAAGTGGTTCCTGCCAGGAAGAGAGTGTGCAGCTCCGTGGTGTTCACACCGTGGTTCACAGTCATGTTAATGGTACATCACAGAAACCAATTAGGATCTTACACTTTTTTTTCCTTTAACTTAATTTATTCTGCATTTATTGCAGTTCCTAACAGCCCGTCCACACAGTTTTTATATCAAATCTCTCTTTACTGATTTGCCAAGTTGTGAAAACCTCTTGACGGTGGTTTATAAATTTTCTTTTACAGCTGTTCCACTTCCCATGTCCAAACATTAACTACTTCATTTGAAACTTTAATTCCCAAAACATTCTATTCATTTATTTCAAGGAACAAAATTTTCCGTCTCCCCCTGTCCTCTGTATCTTCTACTCTGTCTTCAACTACATGTCCTCCCTCACTGCATCCATCAACCTCCTCTTTGTCTCCTGCCTTGTCAAGGAATGGACATGTAAACCAGAAACTTTTGGCTTTTTGCACAAAACAAGAAACATAAGAATATTTTTTTTTCTTTTGGAAGAGAAGCAGAACAAAAAATAAAAGTTACTGGTTGTCAGTTTTATTTTGTTAAATTCCTATGTGGCTTAATTAAAATCAGCGACAAGTATCAATCATTCTGATCCGTGTATTATTAATGCTGTGTCTAGCCTATGGTTTTTTCTCTGGTAAAGTGCAAACAAACAAACAATTCTTATATATTTGCGATAAATTTTTTTAGTTTGACCCGACAACAACGGTTTCAGGAACATTTTTCACCAGTTCAGGAACCCAAACTAGAAACATTAAAATACCTTTTCTGTTCGGAATGATTCGATTAAAAAAAAAAAAAAACCAATGGTTCATAGCCGTGATTATAGGACATTGGGCAGATTTTCTTGTTCAAAATGTTTAAAATAAATGGACAGAAAGTTTCTGAGATAAAGTAACTTACAGGAAAAAATAAAATAAAAATACTATGAATAAATTTATAGTATATTAAATTATATTTTTAGTAAATAAAAAGAAATAAAGAAAAATAAAGCAAAAGCAACTAATGGAGTAAAAAGAACAGAAGCCAAATGTAAAATATTAATATTAGTATGACTTAAGTATTATAGATTTATCTCAGTTGATACATGCATTAAATGAAATGCATGAAATGTTTCTTTTTTTTAATTCTCTAATATTTACAATATTGTGAAATAATATTTTCCTGAGTCACGGAATGAAACTTAAAAAGGGAACAAAGACTAAAACGTTAAAATCCCGAAACCGCCTCAATGTGGTCGTTTCTCTGAAACAAAAGCAAAAGCGATACCATCATTTGAGGAGCCAGTGCAACGTAACAAATGTTCTGTTTCCCCGTTCGGCCTCATATACTACACATCAAAACTACTCTCGCGGATTTTGTACATGCACCACTCCTGCACCGCGGCTTCAATGCAGTTTGTCACGATCCGCTGCAACACTGGGCAGATATTAAAGCTCAAGCAGGCGCCGAGTCTGGAACACAAGCTCACGGAGTGTGATTTATACTCGCAGTCTATGCAGTGCAGCGAACTGTATACATTAAAGAATGCTGATGTGGGCGCAGGGCCTACTGGACGTTGCGGAATGCATAAGGACTGTTCTGTATACGGATATATATTTGCTGTGTAAGGCTTTGATTTTCCTGCGCTCATTATGAGAGGTGAGAACAGATGAGTGGACAGCTGCGGTCATTCTGTCCATACCCTCAACAAAATGATGACGCTGCAGGAAAAACAAAGGAAAAAAAAGGGAAAACAAAACACTTTTTAACTAATTTTTCCAGCAGCGTTCCGATTCCAACTCCCGCACTAGGATATATTTCTGATTCCATTATAGAAAAACACTTTTTCACCCGTTATTGAAAATTGTTATTATAACAGAGTCAGCTGAGGTGAAGGGAAAGGTTTACAGGACGGTGGTGAGACCAGACATGATGGATGGGTTAGAGACACTAGGAATAGACAGAAGACAGAAGACAGAGCTGGAGGTGGAGGAGTTAAAGATGCTGAGGTTCTCTTTAGGAGAGACAAGGATGGACAGGATCAGGAACGAGGTGATTAGAGG
>JAFBJS010003216.1:184086-206188 GCA_016785265.1 Paraplagusia blochii | reverse complement strand
GATTGAGATGGTTTGGACATGTTCAGAGGAGGGACAGTGGATACGTTGGTAGAAGAATGATCCTAGAGATGGAGCTACCAGGTAGGAGACATAGAGGAGATTGATAGATGCAGCGAGGGAGGACATGGAGGGAGTTGGAGTCAGCGTAGAAGATGGAGAGAACAGGGGGAGATGGGAGTTGGAGTTTAGGAGAGACAAGGATGGACAGGATCAGGAATGAGGTGATTAGAGGGACAACAGGTAGGAGACAATGAGGAGATTGATGGATGCAGTGAGGGAGAACATGGAGGTAGTTGGAGTCAGAGATGTGGATACAGAGGACAGAGGGAGATGGAAATTGTTGTCTCACGAAAGAGAAGGAGAAGAAGGAGAAGAAGTCCTCATTCCTCCTCCACCTTCACGTACAATACTTTTTTCCTATTGAGAAACACAGCTACTGTTCCTCCAAACCACAAGCCTGGTTGGAGACAGTTTTCAGTCTTGTTAGGTGTCTTGCCAGGATCGCAGCTAAATAAATGCCTCACAGAGAGACGTCCCCCGTTCAGCCAAGACGCCACAGCGTGAGAATGAGGGACTGTTTGGTATTTCTCCAGTGTGCCAGTCTAATCTGGCCCTGTGGAACACCATTACGGGGCTAATAACAGCTGTCTGTGGCCTGGAGGGGACACAAGCAGGTCTGGCTGCGTTAACTGGGCCTGACAGACTCATTAGGAGTGTTGGCACCGACCACTGCCAGAACCAGACTCTGAAGCATTCACTCGCTGGATCACCAGGGTTTGCAAGTGCAGGAAGTATTGTTCTCTACACTTGTTCCCTGACACCTTGTGTTTGGGATTTCACCCTCGACTTCAGTCACACTCGACCTGGTCACCTCTCCTTCACAATCTGAGGAGGAGAAGTTTCTAGTTGGAATGTTTCCCAGAATGCAATGCGAGTTTTAGATTGTTTGCTAGTTCGCTCAAAATAGTTACTCACGGAATACAATTAGAAAGTAATGTCAAAAGCAGGGATCAAGTGGAAATTCTTCTTTTTCAGGTGTCCACAGCCTGTCCTCAACTCTAACTCCAACTACCTCCATGTCCTCCCTCACTGCATCCTTCAATCTCCTCTCTGTCTCCTACCTGGTAGCTCCATCTCTAGGATCTTTCTTCCACCAATGCCTCCACTGTCCCTCCTCTGAACATGTCCAAACCATTTCAATCTGTCTTCTCTATCTTTTTCTCCAAACCGTCCTGTCTGTGTTGTCCCTCTAATCACCTCATTCCTGATCCTGTCCATCCTTGTCTCTCCTAAAGAGAACCTTTAACTCCTCCACCATCAGCTCTGTCTCCTGTCTTCCGTCTATTCCCAGTGTCTCTAATCCATCCATCATGGCTGGTCTCACCACCGTCCTGTAAACCATGTTACGGGACAATCATCTCTAAGGCCACAGAAGGTAATATGACTCCGTCAAACCCGTTTGCTCAGTCAGATATTAAGACTCATTTTGGTTTGCAGTGACAGGAAGTTGCTGCACCACACCAGGAAGACACTGGCGTCCTCTGAACTTCGCTCTGACTGTTTGTGGACAAGGGGGACTTTCCCCCGCCAAAAAAAAAAAAACAGACAGTAGAAGGAAACATTGCCCTGTGGCTTGATTGGTCACAGATACATCAGACAATGGGCAAATATTTACACATAAACTATCGTAATCTTATCTTTTGCAGTTGCAGTGAACCGTCTCCTATCGTGGTAGATCAGGGGTTTCAAACTTGCGGCCCGTGGGCCACAAGTGGCCCGTAGAGCATCATTTTGTGACCCCCACCTTGATGTGAAAGTTGAATGTTAGCAGAGACCACAAGAAGTAGAAGTTTCTGTTTCAGGTCAGGCAGCTGGATTCGAACCTGAAGCCTCGCGGACACAAGTCTGCTTTCTTGAACATTAAGCCACCACTGCCGACCATTTCAAGATCTCTTGTTAAGAAAAATTGTACGTACGTAATCCCACTCTTTGCAAATCTCTCGCACATCGTTTTTTACTTGTTTTACGCTCTACCACGAAGTAAGTTTGGACAAGGGAGCTATGAGACAAACGGGTTAAATATTACGCAAAGTGAACCAGACAGTAACTGACAGACAAGGGGGGTGGGGGGTAATTATTGATGCTATGATGACTCAGCCAATCAGAACAAGGAACAGAACGGCCTGCGCCATTAGCCAACAGTATACGTACATCGGTCTAGGCAAACAAAGCTACCGGGGTTCGTTAGCAACAGCGTTTATCTCAATTTCTCAAATTGATTTCCATGTTTTTAAAGCATTTAAACCATTTGCGAGATGGAACTTTTCCAAAAGTCCCGATACGCTGAGTGAGCGAACCACGATGTAGAGCGGAAACAGTGAATACCGCGAAAATTATTCCGACAGAAAATGCCTCGTCTGTCTCACCAAAGCCCAGCAGACCCTGCGCTGCTGCACCTTCTCATTAGATATGAGTGCAGACTCGGGCTTTTTATGGGCCGGGCTGGTGGGGCACTGTAAAGCCGGGGGCACAGCTGTGGGATTATAGTTACCTGTAACATTAGTACTTGCTATTATATTATTTACGCAGATCTGGATTTAATGGAACACATGTGTGTGTGTGTGTGTGTGTGTAGACAACATTCTTCCCAGATTAGCTGTAAGGCCTGCACACATTCAAACTCCACCAATGAGAGGAATGCAGGGTCCAGACGGGCTTATGATGAAACCCAATCACTCATCGACGTTATACAGTATTTACAACCCGTGCACGGACCCGCGCGCGCACAACCGCGGCTTTGCACATATGCCATATTTACACATTAATGAGGCCAGTGTTCCGCACTCCTTGTACCGTGCAGGGCAGCGACACTCGCAGTTCAGCTCGGCTCAGTTTCTTTATGCTGAGTGGAATTTGTTTCCATGATAAAAATAGTATTTCCAATTAAGGATATGTTGGAAATTCTGAATATACGTCCCATATTAGTCATGGGCAAACTAAGGCCCGGGGGCCGGATGCGGCCCAGTGAGCTTTTTAATGTGGCCCACCTATCTTGTCCAAATCCAATAATTTATTTATTTTATCGTTATACTTCTGCCTTTTCCCTGCAATAATGCATTTCCCCAGTAGATGACATCAAAAAATGAAATGTAGCATTTTAGGTTGTATCCCTGATTTTTATATGGCAAGTTCATCGAATGGTCCATCTTTCAGCTCTGGACTTGTCCCCCATGTACAATTGTAGGACACAATGTGGCCGTAAGTCAAAAAGTTTGTCCATGCCTGCACTATACATATACCATAATATATATATATATATATATATATATGTATCAGTGTGTGTGTATATATGTCTGTATGTATTTATTTGGCATGATTTACCAACGTGTAAAAGTCAGGTATAAACCTAGAAATTCTACATTTCTTATACCCTTTATGACCCCATATATGATTTGAACATATACATACATACATATATATACATATATATACAGTTTAAATAATAATATATACAGCTAATATAGAAATTCTAACATTGCCATATTAAAAATATATACATAATAAAGACATAAAAATACTCTTTTTTTCATGGAAACTTATATAACAGCTGTTTATAAAAATATTATGTTTATATATAAAGAGTACGAAACACTGGCCTCATATATTCCTAGTTAAGTTCCTCACAAATCAATAGCTCCAGTATGTTGCCTCTATGTTGCACTTGACTGCAGACCAGGTCAGATTTTATGTATTGTGTTTTATAGGTGTGTGTGTGTGCGTGTGTGTGTATGTGTGTGTGTGTGTGCGTGTAGGGTAAAGAGTAAAACACATCGCGGAGCTCGACCATCGCCAAGACATGAACCCAGGAGCGAGTGCCTGCCTCAGGCCAATACTGATCACACCTCTGGGATTATCCAGCCAACAGCAGCATTAGAGCTCAGACTATTTATACCCAACAGCCTTGACCCACAACCTCAGCTGATGTTGTGTAAAACCAACTGGAACACGCTGAAACGTTAGAGTTTGTCAGAAGAAACAGACGGATTCGGATTTTCAGCGTAAATTCACTGGTTGTACGTACGGAGGAGATGGAACCAGATCTGCTCTGGTTGGGTTGCAGAATGTCAGTATTTTTTTTTTTCTTACAATCACAAACACAGCTCAGCAACAACACTGAGATTATACTGTTGTTGTAATATAATACACAGAAACTTGATCCACAACTCTTTAAAGTTTTGATCTTGTGTTTGCAGAGGTGGGCCTTCAAGGCCAGCAAAGCCTTCTCTGCTGGTCTAAACATGCTCAAAAAAACACATTTATTCATAAATATTTTTCTAACTATATATTTTTTATGCATAACAAAGAATTTTTACATTAAAAAAAATTGGATAAAAAGTTTTTTATCCGATTATATTTTAGCTAGCTAGTGTTGTTAGGTTGCATGAAATCTCCCAGAGCCTTCAGAATCAAAAGTGAAGGCCTTGCCCGCTGTAAGTGAATGGACTGTGTACAGCCCTCTGATCAATCATCTCGCCAGTTTGCGACATCAGAGCCTTCTAGCTGGCCCTACCTTAAAGGCAACACGTACGTGTCCCGTGATTGGATAAGCTCTCCTACGAGTCATGACAATGTCATCTTGTTTGATTTTCCCCGATTTAAAACAGAAATAAATGTAATGTACGGTGTATTTATTTGACGTCACGAAACTATAACGTCATTTGAAGGCCTACGGTTGAAATGCACGTCCCGCCACTGTGTGTTTGTACAAAAACGTAAGTTCAACTTCTGTTCACTCTTCACCTCCTTTGACTTCCGGCTCTACTGCAGCACAGAGAGAGACCAGCTTCAGGAAAAACAACGCACAGCTCTGCCGAGGTGTGAAATTCACCAGTTTCTTCTAAAGTTTTACTCCAGCACAGTACACACAGTATCGCCCAGAAGTACAGGATAAGTTTCATTAACTTCTACAGTATATGTTTGTACCAACTCTGCAGAAAACTGGATTTACTGATGTAATTACGTTTTCTTTCTACCTTGGTGCCTGTTTTTTTTCTGCAGTATATATTAAAACACATAATTAAAAGTTTGTTTTTTTATTTCAAAAAATTAAATGTGATAAATTATTAATGTACCTTAAGTTTAGGTTAGTTGCAAAAAGTTGAAAAATAACATCACAGATGTTTTTAAAGAAGTTTTTTTTCACCTTTCTAACTGCTGAGACAAAAGAAAGTAGAGAATGTGAAAACTTGAAGTCAAGATTATATCTCTCCTGATACTGGGAAGTAAAAAAAAATGTCTTTTTTTGAGCTTTTCGTCTTTTTTATGAGGCTCCGTCCTGATAATAAACCTACAGGATTTTACAATAACACAACTGACAAACCAAAGACTAACAAGCAGAGCAGGGTTTAATACCACAAATGATTGTGTTGAAGGAAGTAAACAGATGGCAAGAGTGAGATTGAGCGAATAAAAAAGCCACAGCGTTTTTATTTGGTTATAGTGTGGCACTATTTCCAAAACTCATTAATTTGATTTAATGGCCAAAAAAAAAACACAAAACTGTGTCCTCACTGACACGAGAGCAACGGTAAAAAAAATCTTATTGGCAAAAAGAAAAGAAAAAAAGGGAAATTGATGAAAATTAAGTGAGATTTTTTTTTTTTTCATTTTACATTAAAGAGGATTTTTTTATTCCGTCCATGCATCCAATCAATTTTACAGTCTCCACAACTGCCACCCAAATCACAATGCACTCCATTTTACCTCTCCTAGCAGAACCCTGTAGTTTCACACCAGCCACAGAGGCACTGCCTCTGGGCCAAAGGGAGGGCAGGGGAATTTTACCTTCAGGTGAAACTCTTCTTAGTGAAGAACAATAACAATTATGACAACATTTGCTTTTTATTTCTGATTTCTTCATGAATTTCTTGCTGGCATTGGGTTGGGTGCTCGCAGTGGTGGCCTAGTGGTTAAGATAGCGGAGTTAGGTTCGCAGGGTTCGAGGTTTGAATCCACCCAGCCGCTAGGTTGGCACTGAGGTGCTCTTAGCATGGCATTGTCCTGACCCAGACAACTTCCTCTGGGCTCACCACTCATGAGAAGGCTCTCAGTATGGTGCAATGTGATTTGGGTGTCGCTAGCCACTCCTGCCACCCGGCAACGGACAAGCAGATGGCGATGAATGAATAACTTTGGTCACATCATTACAGCGATGCAGAAGAAGAAGAGAGAGAGAGATTGAGTGGTTGCGAGTTGATCTGCTGACTACAGGCACTTGATTTGGTTTCACAGAGCATTGTTACGGCGCTTTGAATTAATGCCTCCCAAAGAGTCCAATTCAGATTCTTGAGTTGTGCTGACAGAATATTAGACGGCCCGGGGTGGAGCTGCTGATCTCAGCTGGATCCTCTGTCCGTGTGTGTGTGTGTGAGAGAGAGAGGGAGAGTGTGTGGCAGATGTTGAGCCTCCACACACTCATATACCATCAAATACAGTTGTTAAGATTAGATTTTCACAAACAGCCAAAACCTCCAAAACACTGCCTTAAATTCATTCTATGCAACAACAGTTACATTCATTAATTAACAAATACTCTGATCAACTTTTAACATCTAAACGGGCCTGATTTGGGGTTGTCTTCAGGCAGGAAGTGGCCCCTGAGCCTCATGTTTGAAGCACTTGACACACAGTACGGTTCAGTTTTCAGTAAAACTAGTACCGTATATTCACGACCATAAGGCACACCGTACGAAAAGGTGCAGTCTCAGTTTTGTATGCCATTAAATACGATCCACGCCCACACTTCCCCCTTTAACGTTCTCATGGTGTCCTCTACCATGTCCACCTTACAACAACAACACAAACAGGGCCCACTGCACTATAGGGCGCGATGCACATTTTGAAGAAAATCCAAGATTTTTATCTGCGCCTTACAGTCGTGAAAATACGGTATTCCCATTCGCCCCTCTCTCCTCTTTCGCATCATGTTTTGCCATCTTTAGCTCCACAGCGCCCCCTAATTAGACAACACCCCCCCCGACCATCCAGAATTGAATTGCCCATCATTTACATAATGGCAGCCCACTGCACCGATGGCTGATTTACCATGAGATGAAATGTAGCAATCACTTAAGAGAGCGACCACGAGGAAACAAGAGAGCGACGTTGGGAGGAAGAAAGGAGGGAGAGGGGGAGAGAAAGAGAGACGTCTGACAGGTATTGAGGTTATTGTCATTTACAGTAATGTTGCTGAAAGGGAGAATGTGGCCTCAACCCGACAGCGGGAAGACACAACAAGGACGCGCAAGGACAATTATGTAACACTGATCCACCGATCCATGAAATTCACAGTCAGATGTAGGACGTTGGAGTCTCTACTGTAGGACTTGTCTTATCTATCAGTCAGGTTGGGGGCCGGGGGGAGGGGGAGTTTGACCAATGAGGGACATTATTGTAAATTGGTCAACGTGCATTGATGAAAAAAAATCCTAGCAAAGCATTCAATTGGCATTCTATTCCTCGGCAGCCAGGAAAAGGGAAAAAAAAGGTTTTTTTTGGTTTTTTTTAAGATCTAGAACGGAGTATTACCGTAATCAATTTTGAGAATTTATTTAATTTCCATAACCCTTTTGAACTTCAATCTGTAATTTGCAAAAACGAACCTGCACTTTACTTTTTTCATTGGTTGTGTCGATGTTTCAAAACTACAGACTTCAGACTCTGATATTAAGACAAACAAAGTCATAACGGGCTTTTATTTTGAAAGCTTAATAGTGGGAGGGACGGGTGAGGCCTGTGGTGCAGAGGTCATTTTTGTTTCAAATATTCAGTGTGATATGTTTGCCTATCAGGTTGGAAGCTCTGTCAGGAGTCTGATAAGACCACTGTTCATTGTCTCACTTCCACTGCACAACCTGAGGAACTTCACACACACACACACACACACACACACAACGCACGGTACTTTCCACCACGTCTAAGTGTGTGTGTGTGTGTTGCACGTGCATAACTGTGTCTGTGTGTTACTGTCTTTACTTATTCCATCAAAAAAAAAAGTTGTGCAGATGTTTCACACCCCACGACAAGTGCAGACAAGCTAACACACACTCAGACAGTGATTTACCAAATCAAACTGCTCCACCTCCTCTTCCTCCTCTTCCTCCTCTTCCTCCATCCATCTCTACATATGTGATCGGCGATCACATGTCGTATGTTGAAGCCGGCCGGGCCCAGACAAGAGGGAGTTAAGTCTCTTATCTCTTCGCCCCAGAAGAAATTCCTACTCGAGGCCTCGCTCTGCTGGTTTCCTGCCTTCTTGCCCAATGCCCTATTTTTACTCATCGGAGCTCTAGAGTATGAGGGGCAGCTTTTTCCTTGTCACTAACACGTTTCCTGCCATTCTCACTCTGACATTTCTCTCCTCCGCACGTTTGGTGCAAATCGCCCCCCTCCTCACCCTTCTCCCCCGACCCTTGATGGGTCCAAACCTTTGAGTCGGAGTCGTTTATATTCTAATGTACCTGCCGACGGAGGGACCAGTGACGGATCATCCCTCACAGGTTTCTGTTGCCAGGTTTGATCATGGCTGTGGACCTTCAGTTACGTCCACCAGCCTCAGTCTCAGTGGTTAGGGAAGCAGACCTGGGTCAGGAGGGTCTCATGTTCGAGTCCACCAGCTGACTCGCTGCATTTGCTTTACAATTCTGTCCAAATTGGGATTGGACTCTGAGCCAAAGTGTCATCTGTCCACATATATATATATATATATATATATACATATATACATATATATTATATCTGTATATAATATATATAAATATTTATATATACTGTATATATATATATAGACAGATGACACTATATATATATAAATATATATATACTGTATATATAAATGCAACCTGCATATTTTTATATATATATATATATATTTATATATATATATGGTTCAAATCCCCCTATTTTATTTTATTTTACCGCCAAGTTAAAATAGAAGAAAATAAAATTTGTTGTTTCAACCTTTGTGCATGTGATTTTGATATCTTTAAATCTGGAGCCTTCACAAATTAAAAAAAAATAATAATAATAATTATATCAAAGTACAGCACTGTCATGGGGTCAAAACAATAGGGCAGAGGCAATGGTGTCATACATTTCGTCGTGCATATGTCAAATTCAGGATCGCGGGACAAAAGTAGCCCACAAAAGTTATTTTGTGTGGCCTGGAGGAACAACTGCACAGTTGATTTGGCTGAAGGTTGAATTCCTTTAATACAGTCAAGACTATAAGTTGAATCTCACACACCTGAGGAGTCACACACAAAGTCCTGCAAGTTGTGAACTGGACTTTCTCTTCATTTTCCTGTGCAACAAGGTGAATCCAAACGAACTGAACTGGACTTGACTCGGCCTGGAGCCTCTGACACAGAACGGGCAGCGCAGGAATTTAAAGTGAGAGGCGGCATCAGAAGGAGTGAGAAGAATGAGTCTGAATGAAGACTGACCACGGGTGTTTCACTGCACTTTCTC
The DNA here is from genome assembly GCA_016785265.1 of Paraplagusia blochii. NCBI lineage: Eukaryota > Metazoa > Chordata > Actinopteri > Pleuronectiformes > Cynoglossidae > Paraplagusia > Paraplagusia blochii. The sequence goes on along the minus strand of JAFBJS010003216.1, from coordinate 196,660 downwards.
TCTAAGGTTTGAGGGCCAGATGGTGCCCGTTCAGCTTTGTAATCCGGGCCATCCAAACTTTTTTTTTTAGATATATAATTAGTTTCTATTGTGATTATACAACTTCCTATCCCGGAATGCCTATGTTTTCTGAAAAGATGACACAGGGAGGCTCAAAGCTGCCAGATCTGTCTGTCTCTTCCTGCTGTCTCTGGGTCATCAGTGAGATCACAGTCACCTGTGTCTCTGTCATTAGTCTCACTCGTGTCACCTGGTACCCTGACTATATAAACCCCTCTCCTTCACTCAGTCTGGTCAGATCATTGTTCCATGTGTGTTCCTTGGTGGTGTCTGTCTTGATTTTTTTTTTTTTTTTTTTTGGGGGTTGTGTTTTTTTTTGTTTTTTGGGGTTTTTTTCCCTCCTTTCCTTGTTTCTCCCAGTTCATGCTCTGTTCCTGCCTGATTGAGATTTTTTTTTTTTCTCAAGTTTGGGTTTCATTAAATAATCACTATATGCCAGTTTTTGCATTTGGGTCCTCGCTACTTCCTGCCACCTACACCACAAATCCTGACAAAAAAAGCATCTTAGTTTTTTTGTCTTTGTGCTCACCTCGCTTTTAGGTTTAATTGGGATTTTTTTTTTGGCACGTTTTTGACATTAAGCTGAATTTTTATATATAATAACTGTCTTTTCTTTTACATTTGAGGTTCATGAAACAGTTTTTTTTTGTGGTAGACATAATCTATATTTGAATCAAATTTCTTATATTTTTTTCCATCTTTACCGTAATGGATTCCATGCATTTGTGATTCTACGTGATCATTTTCTCCACAAAGAGAAAAACACTACCTGGTTGCCAGACTGCAGAATATTACCTTCTGCCCATTGCACTGGTTTCCATCGTATCTCTCCATCGCGGTGCATTTATATTGTGCTATAACGATGGCGATGAGCAGAACAAGGTGACGCTCACCATGAGGGAAAACATTCATGTGATGCAGGCGCTCGTCAGATGGATGACGAAGCCGTAATCAAGCCATAAATCAGAAATCACTGAACTGGCAGCATAACGTTCTCTCACCCGCTCCCGACCCCCCAACCCCCCACTCCATTCCAGCCTCCCTCTGTTGCTACCCTCCTCCTACCTCCACAGAGCTCCTCATAGGTAGCTGATGGTGTTACGTGTATCTATACTGCTGCGCCAACTGAGTGCAGCAGATCAATTAGAAATGTATTTCCCCCACAATTCAAGATTCCTGATATAAGAAAAATCCAATAAGGAATTCCAAAAATGATCGAGCGTTTCTTTAGACGTGACACCTGAAAGACCAACGACCAGAAAAGCACATTGGATCGAATAGAATGAATACTCTGTCTTTTTCCACGTGATACATGTGGGGTCATTGGAAAACACTTTAAATTCTTAGGAGGGAAGGAAGGAATTCCCTCCTAATGGGAATTTTTGAGGCAGAGCTGACATTAAAGCTAAGGTAAAAGCAAGACTTAGTCACCATTAATGGTGGTTGTAACACTCATGAGTTATGATTAATCGCGATTAATGGAGGTGATGCCCGAAAGATCGCCGCCCAGAAAAGTATGGATCAAAAAGAATAAATACCATTAAGAAGGAATTCCTTCCTTCTCAATGGGAATACTCTTTTTTTTCATGATGAGTTATGATTAATCGCGATTAATCGATATGATGCCCTACAGATCGCCGGCCAGAAAAGCACATTGGATCGAATAGAATGAATGAAATACTAGAATGAAAACACTTTAAATTCTTCGGACGGAGTGAAGGAATTCCTTCTTAATGGGAATTTTTGACAAAGAGCTGACATTAAGCTAAGGGTAAAAGCAAAACCTAGTCACGATTAATGGTGGTGGTGGTCTCACTCATGAGTTATGATTAATCGCGATTAATCGAGATGATGCCTGAAAGATCGCTGGACAGAAAAGTACATTGGATTGAATAGAATAAATACTCAGTCTTTGTCCTGTGATACATGTGGGGTCATTGGAAAACACTTTAAATTCTTAGGAAGGAAGGAATTCCTTCGAAATGGGAATTTTTGGGGAAGAGCTGACATTAAGATAAGGGAAAAGCAAAACCTAATCACGATTATTGGTGGTGGTATCACTCATGATGAGTTACGATTAATCGCGGTTAATCATAATTGACCTTGAGCTTTGCTATGGTGCCAACAATGCATGTTTCCATGGTGCACAAATATGCGTCATCGTTGCTCGATATGAGATCAGGCATCTTAGAGTTTTCTTCTAGCACACAAGCAAAGTCGAAGGCCAAATAAATGTAATTGTTCACAGCGCCCCCCAGAGGCCACTGTGCTTTAATTAAATCAGTCATCTTTTTGACTGGTGAAATAATTCTGCGCTGATGAAAACTCACAAATCCATGCAGTCTTTTCCTTCTGGCTGTGACTTTTACGGAGCGCCACCTGGTGTGCTATGATAACAGAGGAACACTGAGGTGATTGTGATATCAAGGAGAGTGACCCCGTTAGAGCTCGGTCACAAAGCTGACAGGACTCTGTTATGTCTGGGACATCAGGGAGAGCGGAGCAGTGACTGAGGAGTCAACACCAAGACGTAGGTTCTTCTGTAAATCCAGACGTCACCTCCTAGTGTGTGGTTTAATTTCTGCAGCAAAATAAGACTTGAACCCACAGTTAACGCTGAATAAAACATCACTGCGGCGTAAAGACTTCGATTATTCCCTCTTCAACAAGCTCCCTGTCATATCCAATCCCGCACCCGGGACAATTATTCGGTATCGCGAGGTAATTCATTTCTGTGCCGCGGCGAGAATTGGCTGTAAAGATTGAATCATTGGGCCTTGTTTCATTTTCCATGTAATTAAATCAGACTTGAATGAAAGGGGAAAACAATTATAAATGTAAGCCCGGCACACGTTTTGGGAAAATTAGCATTTTTAATCACAGTACATTATTTTTAATAACTCAATAAATCTGTGACAGCTGGAGCGCTGGAGAATGTTGTCACAGCCACTTAGTTCTGCGTTGGCTGCTAATACAGGCTGATGAGAGAGAGAGAGAGGGAGAAGGATGGAGAACAGAAGAACGGAGATGTGAGGAATGGGAACACCAGGACGGAAGAACATCACAGACGTCTCTTTAAGTCTAGTTTGATGGTTATTCCTATTTGGATCATCACAGTATGAGACCTGTTAACATCTCCTGTAGCTTTGTTTTTACATGGGTTTTATTCGTCAAAGTGAATTATTGTTGCCAAAACAGAACAAACAAACAACAAACTATAAGCAAAAATCCTCCACAGGCAAAAACTGTTTTAAAGTGCATCGTGCATATCATAAAAATGATGGTTGACCTAATATAAATTAATAGAAATTGTTTATAAATTAAAGGCAGCAGTGGTGGCTAAGTGGCTAAAAAGGCAGAGTTGAGTCCGCAAGGTTTCAAGTTCGAGTCCACCAGCTAGCACCACCTACAGGAAGACTTACAATATGGTGCAATGTGATTTGGGTGGCAGCAGCTGCCCCTGCGACCCGTCAACGGACAAGCAGATGAATGTCTTATAAATTATCATCCAGACCAGGGATAAAAAAAAAGTGTTGCACACGAACCCCTGGTGGAATACAAGCTGCCAACAGGGGGTGCACAAGCTGCAATTAGGTTGTGGGATTTTTTTTTTCCACCGTCAATGAGAGTCAACGCAGTGACAACCACTGATCTACATTATACGGTTTCGAAAGCACATTGTATTATTGTGGGCGGGACATTGGATTGACTGACACTTGGAGTTAAAGTGACCTATTTTGTATTTGCGTTACATTTACGCAGCAGATACTTTTATCCAAGGTAACACAAAAGTCGTTTGATAAACAAACAACACAATACAACAGATCGGGTTGGCTGTGGGGAATTCCTCAAAGCTCTCGTGTCGTGCCACTGTGGTCAGATCAGAAGTGCAATGGAAACATTACAGACGGAACAAGTGATGGTGGCACGTGCAGATCTGCAGCAACAGGTCGTGTGAATAACATCAGCTGTCATGCACCTGGTTGAAAATGAGTGACCGATCATTGGAAGATGCTGAGGTCTTCACTTAGCTGTATGGACATAAGTGTGCAGTGAGTGTGAGGTGGTTTGGACATGGTGGTCCATGGTATGACCTCAGAGAAGATTTCCAAACTGTGAAACCAGGACACAGGGTGAGATGATCCACTGTGGCGAGCCCTGAAGGCAACGGCCGAAAGAAGAAGTTTCTGCCTCGGTTACGAATCTGCATTAAATGAAACTTGCATCATTTTACAGTTTCCCACGACACCGTTTTGCATGCATGACAACACAGCACCTTGCAAGGCATGCGGAAAGGGAAAATATTCCAAAATTGCTCATAGAAACAGAAAGAGAAAGTGAAGTCTGTGCACATTTTCTCTGCAGCTCTGCAGAGGAGACACTGGAGTCTTGTTTCCAGCTTTTTCATTCACTCAGTTTCTCTTGAATATTGAATTAAGTTCCTTACTGTAAAGATCAACCAGGAGCTCACACACAAAAACACACTATGCTGCAGTTTTTTTCTTCTAATTGTGCCAAAATAATGTTCGATCCTTCTGCCCTGTCTTGTGGCTTTATGGAAAACAGTGGCGAGCCGTGCATATTAACCTTAGGCCCTCAGTGATGGCCCCAAGTTGCCCCATCCTCACTCAGATTTTTGATCCGAAGAAAATAAAGGAGATCAGCTGAACTTTTTCCTTCAAAATCAGCCAGACCATACATTGAACTGTTCTGTTTTCATTCGGGGGAAAATAAAACGAGACACGTATGTGTTGCCTTCTAGATAGGGCCAGCTAGAAGGCTCTGAGGTCGCAATCTTGCAAGATGATTGGTCTGAGCGCTGTTAACTGAACTGGTGGTGTCCATTCATGTGCATTGTGCAAAGCCTTCAAGGCTAGCTAGCTGAAATATGTTTGGATAAAAACTTTTTTACCCAACTATTTAAATGTAAAAGCTCTTTTTATATTAATAAAAATTAAATGTTATGTAAAATGTATTTTATGTATTTAAATGTAAAAATTATTTGTGATTAATTAATATATATATATTAAGAAAAATATTTATGAATAAATGTGTTTTTCTGTGAGTACGAAAATATGCCCAACATAAGTTTGCAAGTACAATGCAACCTTAAATATTTTACTATGTATGTTTATTTACAAAAATATAGACTAGAGTTTGTTTCCACGTCCCTTCTAGTCACGACGATACAGCTGTTGTTCTGGTATTCGTTAGTCCTTGTGTTGGTTAATGTTGCGCAGTACTGTTGATTATATTTTGAGCCGATTACAACTGCACTTTACCGCTGGGCTGCAGAATCTCAATCTTAGATGCAAATGGTAAGACTAATATATATTTAATGTTAAACATACTAAAAGCTCAACTCTGGGAATATATATCAGTTGTCAGGAGTCACTTCTTTCAGCTAGGCTGGTTTTTCGATCTTGAACTTGAAAAATGGGACGTATCAGGAGTAAAATAATCTCATTTACCACTCACTATTCCCCTCAGCTCCGGTCTGTGAGTCTGTATTATTCCATGCAATTATACAACTGACATTGTGTTTTCTTAATATTCTCACAGGTCACTGAGGCTTCACAACTGTCAGGCTCAACCTCAAACGTTAATTATTGTTGGTTTTAATACACCTGGAGGGCAGGAATTCACACGCAGGCACAGACTGTGATAAATGTTGAATTTTTTTTTTTTTTTTTTTTGAACTCCCTGAAAGGGTTTTTGCAATTTTAGAACAGATGTGTAATGTAAACTGTAATTTCAGGGCTGCAGACTGCTCGGCTCTTGGCATAAATCCTCCCCGTCCACGTGACAACATTTGCAGACCTCCACAGATTTATACCTTTGCCATACACTGGAATTCCTCCATGTGCATGCAGCACTTTGTGCAGAGGCCTCTTGCTTTACTGAACCTCTGGAGTTATTTTCTCTTCCTGATGTATGCACTTACATATAATTCAGTGGGTCATTATTTTCAAATTAGCCCTGTAACGTCTGTAACATGTCTCATTACGGGTTGGTCACTTTGTGGTGGGGCAGAGAGGCCGGAGAGGAGGAAAAGTCACACACACTTCATAATGACCGCAACCGACAACTGAGTTTATCTTTAACTGCGTTCATATAAATGGCCAAAAAGTATATTTTCGGTTTTCAGCTTTTATCACTGAAACAAAAAGGCCTAAACAGGAAGTTATGATGACGCAGACAAAAACCTCAGCCGAGTCTGACAATAATAAAATGGCTGCGATATACATGTATACAAAGGAAAATTATTTAAGCTGCATGTAGTCGGCGCAGAAGAGCAGAGCCAGGGAAAAGTTTTGGTCTCTCTGGGCCAGATCAGGGTCCCCGCCCCTCATATTGCATGTAGCAGAAATGTTCTGTAAGATCATGAAAATAGTTCCTCAAATAGTAATCATGGGCGGGTTCGTTTGTGCTGACTTTGTATGGAAATATAAATAGTATATATTTCTCTGCTAGTGATTTTTGAGGTTTTAATTCTGTCCAAAAACACTATTTCAGAGCATCCACTATATATTTTTATACATATAATTATATGTTTATATGCAGCAAATAAACACTATATATGCTTAAATGTATATATTTGTATATGTGTAAGTGTGTACAAATATATATAGAGTACATATACATATATAACATGCTGACTTCCTATAGAAATATATATTGGATTTTTTTCTCTGCATGAGATTTTGAGTTTTTAGTCAAACAATTTTTATTTTGAGTGTGGATCCACTATATTTGTTTATATATTAATATTTACTTTAATATTGGTATGTTCATATGTAGTACATAAACTCTACATATGCATAAATGTGTATATATATTTGTAACAGTGTATATATTTATATATGTATTTATACATATATTCATATATAAATATTTTGTGCTGACTTTCATTGGAAATATAAATTGGATTTGTTAAATTTATATTCATGAAATGTTATTGATGTATTTGCTGTATGTATACATATATCTATACATATATTTGCATGTATATTAATATATTTCTAAACATCAGAAATTTGTGTATGTATACAAATATATATATATATTCCACCACACCTCAGTTCCTTTTTCATACAGTGGCTTAGTGGTTTTTGATGGGGCTCCATAGGCTCAATAGCAAAGAGGCCAATTTGCAGTTCATTTCTCAACCACACATCAATAAGAGAGAAAAAAAAAAATAGATTACAGTAAATGCACGGTTCCGTCGCTGCATACCTTTGAAATGTCAAAGGGGAAACCACAACGGATAACTCATCTCAAAACTCATTTCAGCTGCACAACGCACAATGCTGTATTACAAATATTCAACAGCCCGCTGTTCCCCGCAGGTATTTTTCTTCTATACGTTTTCATTTGAGTTGAGGAGAAAAAAAGAATGCGTTTGTGTTTTCCCCCCACTGGCAAGAAGCCAAAGCAATTTAATTACATTCCAAATGGGCACAATCTCCACATAGCAACCAGGTTGTGTTTTATTTTCTCAAACTTTAACAACCTTCTTGACTTTCCCTGAGTAATTGAAATCTTCCACTCTTGTACCCATGTCATTACCAGGAGCAGCAGAAAGTACAGCAAACCAAATCAAAGGGAACCGTGATCTGTGGCCCTCTAAATGAACTGCTTAAACCAATTTGGAATTCCCATCAGTTTTCCCAAACTCAATTACAGAATATTCTTGACGTTTGCTCTCCTGTCTGCAAAAAAAAAAAGCTCCAGATCACTCCTGGTTGGTGTCAGCCAGTCTGAGGAGAGGGCAACATTTTTCATTTTTGGGGGTTCAGTGACGCAGCCTTAAGCACAGTTTAGAAATAAAATGAAAACAGAAATAAACAGAAAAAAAATATATATCTATTTAATGGGAGTGAAAATGTGATGATAAATACCGTGTATTGAAAATATGTTAACTACCATTTTGCTGCAGGAGATACTATTTTAGAACAAATAGCACAGCTCTGAGTGATGAAGAATAGGGAGAGCGGGGGGGATGGGGAGGCGGTGGGAGTGTTGGGGAGGCGGAGGGGAGTGGGGGGCACCATGCCTTCCTTGTTAAAATGCTCTGCCTGGTTTCCTGCTCCCGTCATTTCACGGACAGCAAAATTTCCTATTAATGTTTCATTCCGTGATAAAACATCAAAAGACCCTTAAATGTGCTTACTGGCAAATCCTTTAAAGACTGTAAAGTTTTTTAGACTGCAAAGAAAACTATAATCTAGGAGAGGTCCTCCCTTCCAGCCAGTGGGTAATTATGGGATGGAAGAAATATGAATCAACCATAGAGGCTGGCAGGACTGAGGATGAGTAGGATCTTCAAAATGACCAAAGAAACTGAAGGGGTGCTCTACAAGGTCTAAGAAACCTCCTCAATTTCTCTAAAGAAACTACTGAAATATTAATATCGTTCAATCTAATCGAATCTAAAAAAGTTAGAGAAGCCAGATTGAGATGGTTTGGACATGTTCAGAGGAGGGACAGTGGTTATACTAGTAGAAGAATGATCCTAGAGATGGAGCTACCAGGTAGGAGACGATTGACTGGGAGGTTAGGGACGACATGGAGTTAGTTGGAGTCAGAGTAGAAGATGGAGAGAACAGATGTAGATGGAAAATGTTGACTCGCTGTGGCAACCCCTGAAAAAAGGGACAACCCGAAAAGAAAAAGAAGAACCTAATTTAGTTAAACCATGGGCGTTGACCATATAAGGTGGTATTCTTCCAATGATCGGTTGGATCAATGAATGGATGGGAAGATGGAGAATTTTTCCCAAATCAACCAAGACGTCCTAGAATCAAGAGGGTTCACAGTTTTCGCAGCCGAAACATTTTAAAAATGTCCCAAATTTTTCATTTGAATTATTTCTGCAAAGCTACTTTCATGCACGGTTGCATTAACAAAATGGAAATTTACCAGACTCCTCAGTATCTCCCCAATCTGTCGACTTTTGTCAAGAAACCCCGTAATAGCACCCATTGAGAGGCTGAGTTACCCCCTCTGTCTGTAACACACTGGTACTACAGACTCCTTCAGGACATTGATTATATTTACAATCAAAGTCTGTGCATATTGAATGTTCTCCCATGAGGAATGCGTTTTTAAAACATAGAGAACGCGGAGTACCACACGGAATACGGAATACCACAAAGTCCACATTTCTGTGGTCTGCAGGTTCTCGTACACAAGTATTTACCTTCGGCGAGTGTGAACCTGCCCGTGTCCACAAATGTGTGTGTGTGTGTGTGTGTGTGTGTATGTGGCCTGAAAAATCTGTGCATGTGTATTTAGATTGTGTGTGTGATTGTGAGTGTGGAGCTGTGTCTGCGAGTGAGAACCTGAGTCAGTTGTCTTTTGCGCTGTTTGCACAGGACATGCCACAGGAAGCTAAGGCAACTGTTCATGTTTGACCAGGCCTGAGAATCTTGCCTCATGCGGCAACAGCTGCACGCTGCGACAGACCAGACGTCGTGTTTATCAATGTTTTTATACATCTGTCCTAAGGAATCTGCAGAATTAAAACCGTCCTCAATGGCCTTTTTCGCACAAACAGCCCAACAAGGTGCTCCGTGCATAGCACTGTGCCAAGTGCGACCCTAAATGCAACAATGATAGTCTGGGATCAGGGGTTTGACGACGCGGAAAGAAGAAAAATAGTTGAGATACATTAAGGAGCTAAGTGGGCGCCATATCACTGGATAGAAGAAGTCGCCAAAGTTGCTGCAACGTCCTCTAGCTCAAGGTCCTCACCATAGCTAGGCGGCAGTCTTACCACAGCTACACAGAGGGTGGTTGCTGAATACCGCTAACATGGAAACGTGACGAAGGGGCGCTTCATTCGTTGAGGTGTGTTACTGGTTTATTTCGCAGTGTGGCTAACGATGTCCCGCAGGAGCTCCAACTGAAGCACGTAAACGTAGCAACATGTGTTCACTCTGGGTCAGTGGTTCTTAACCTTGTTGGAGCTACTGAACCCCATACTTTATTAGGGGTTCTTCGGGATCTTCGCGGGGTCCTGACCTCTGCGGCAGAGGCTCCACCGAACCCCTGAGATCGACTCATCGAACCCCTAGGGTTCAATCGAACCGAGGTTAAGAACCACTGCTCTGGGTTCTATTAATAAGACTGAACAACACCAAAGTACCCCGTTGTTTCTATTATCGTCTGTTTATAACCTATATTTGGTAGAAAGGTTACGTTAACTTTTGCCAATATTGTTAAAGCACCTAATTTTCCGATTCCGACATCAACTGATACCGATATTTGCAGCTCTTTGCCCTAAAACTAAGATAAACAACTCAGGACCCTTTGTGCGATTCTAGCAAGTTTGGCAAAAACCAGACATTGTGTTTTTGGATTTTTATAATCAGGAGAATTCCTGATACCAATGTCTATAGATTGTGTTAATAATATCGGCCGATCAATACTATAGGACGTCCCTAATCCAATTTAGCTACCACAAAGAAGCAAGATTCCATGATATACATCAATGTCGTAGCTGTATGTTTCCTTCTCCACTGGCCTTTTATAATGACAATGACTGTTGTCTCTCATCACCAAACATTGTTCCTCCAACGCCTGCAGCACGTGATCGCAGAAGTACAATGGCTGTTCAGGAAAATCCACTCAGATTCATTTAATTTGGCTGAAAATTGCGCCTCTCCTTCCACCTCTTCTCTGCACGGTGTTTAATTCTCTGTGTGACGACCAAACCATTTCACACAGCTTTTGCCAGAAGAGAGAGGAATCCCGTTAGTAGAAGCAACACATGGGCTGTAACACAGCGTTCCCACTGTGATGGGATCATAAACAAATTGTTGGATAAACTGCGAGAGCTGCGCCGCGTGGAAGTCGGAGATAATCAGCTCAGACGCTAATTTGTGTGATGAAATATTTTCTCCTCTTTATTTACAAAAGCCTGCTTCAAACAGAGCTGCCAAGGCCTTCGAGCAGACACATAATCTTAAGCATCTACAATAATCACTCGGTGAATCATGTGTTTGCGGATGTGATAAAGCAATTATCCTAATGAAGATCAGCTTCCTCTGCACTCACTCGGGAAACTGTGGCTTTGAAGCCTTAGCTTGTAAAGAAATGCAAAAATAAGACAGAGAATGAAAGAGAAAGAGAATCCTACGGACTGTAGCGGAATTACAGATCATTGATATTGATTGAAAAGTAAAAGTAAGTTTATTTAACTGGCATTGCTCACTTAGCGTGTGAACCTGACCGGCCGGCCTGCAGTCCAGATTTGCTGTCTTTGTGCTAAGAGTTGTCTGACATTTTTGGACACTTCCAATGACCAAATGTTGGTAAAAAAGAGAAAAATATTTTGTATAAATTAACGCATATATGACTTTCTCTTTGTTTTAGTATTATATAAATAATGATAGAAGACTTTTTTTAGTTAAATGGTTCCACTCCAAAAGAATATCTATATTTTTCCAGGACATCATTTTTGTGCTCGCCAGAGCATCCAGGTCAGTAGTTCTCAACTGGTGGGTCCCGAAGCAAATGTAGGTCACAGACCCGTTCTAAATGGGTCGCAAACAGTTAAACAATGTGAATCTGCTGTTGAGCATGTGCTCTATTTTAGAAAATCTCTTATTTTGAAATGCACACTCTGCTGAAAAAAATAAAAAAGTGATTTTTTTTTTTTTTAGAAAATGTATTTGCTTGGTTTGTATTCTATGAGAGTGGGTCGCGACTTAATGGAAACCAACAGGAAAATGTGGGTCCCAGAGTGAGACCAGCTGAGAACCACTGGTAAACAACGCTACGAGCGATGGTTCGCAATTGTATTGTATTTCAATGAGATTCCACTTTTTTCAGGGTCAAACTTTCATGAGATCAGATAGAGAATATTGGGATTGTGATTGTGGATTGTAATGGGAATTGCAATGTAGAGTGGGAAAATTTTGGAAATTTTATCAATGTATATATTAAAGTATAGAGAATCACCGTGACTTGTCTCATAATGTTCATAATAACACAAGTATGGAAGAGAGTTTTTTTTTTTTTTTTTGCTCACCAGCACAGCACTGGTTAAATAAATCACATGTAGCAGATCCCTACCCCTCTCTCTCTCTCTCACACACACACACACACACACACACATTCTTTAGTGAAATCCATCAATCAGCATTTCATGCAGTTTAGGCCTGAACCACAGCAAATGCACTAAAACAATAAATGTCTGTCTTTCAAGTCACTATCTGGACTGGAACACATCTGGTGGCAGGGCTCATTTTTGGTTTCCACATGGTTGAATGACATGATGGCAGCCTCAATGGTGTAATGAAAAATAAAGTAACATTTTTTTGTTTTCTTTGTACTCAACCCTCCTTCTACTCATTATTTTCCCAAATCTTCTCCCCCGTTTTCCTTGCACTAACTGGGTAGCCTCTCAAATGCAATCCCAGCAGCCCATCCCCCCAACCAATCAAGAAGTGAATATAAAAAAGCTCAAGGAAAAGTGGGCAGAGGAGGGAAGTGGAGGGGGGAGTAG
>JAFBJS010003216.1:165488-183846 GCA_016785265.1 Paraplagusia blochii | reverse complement strand
CAACAACAATTAACTCAAAACGACTTTCTAACTTTTTATACTGGTCTGGTAGCAGAAAGTTATAGGCTGTGCGCACTTGAGAAATCCTTGTTGTGCCCCTGCACAGTTAATTCGGGTAGGAAGATTTTATGGGTAGGAAAATATTTCAGAACACCCGAAATTAGATCAAACCCCAGTTAGGGTGGTTGGTGCCTTCCACTGAGTTCACCATCTGCAGGAAATGGTATAATGGTGTTATTTGGGTGGCAGTTGTGGAGACTGCTGCCCCCGCGACTCTGTAATAGAAAAGTGGCCTATGCGCTGCAATATCGGTGTTTCCCCAATAGATGGCGTAGCAAAAGCTGAAAAAAACGTTAGCATTGAAGCGTTTCATTCACCTCAGTTCACAAAAACGCTCCATCATCCGCCCGTTGTGGCTTGTGAGTCAAAATATTTGCCCCGTCTGCTCTAAATGCTTTATGTCAGAGTGAAACTGGTTCGAAGACACGTGTGACTGGTCCTTCTCTACATGTTCAAGGCCGGATCAGGCACGTGCATGCCGCAGCGCGCGGGTTCTTTTCCCTTGAATCCCCCTGTCACTCATACGAACGCGGACTCATTAAAAACATCACTTTGTTCTTGCGAGAACAGACATGATGTCAGAGCGACTACGGCGGCAGGTGAAGCCAGATTTAATCTGACGTGGTCACAGGAGACACATTAAATGGCAGCTGTGAACACTTAACACCGCGCACATGTGATCAGGTCCCCCGGGACTCGTGCAGAGACCGGGTCTGTACTGGGACACAGACGGGCCGAGGTGAAGACAGACTAATGCCTCGGAACACACGGACACCTTGGAACAAGCGTGTGTGTTCAGGTGGTGGAAGGGAAACCACACACACACACACAAGAACACACACAATAAGAGTCAACGTGAGCGTCGTACGCGTGTTTCATGGGTCGGTGGTTATAATTAGGGTTAACGTGAATAAATGAAGGACACGTTTGGAGTCAAAGCTGGGCTTCGTTCAGCTGAAGTCAACGCCAACGTTGAAATTAATCTGACGTCTGGTGATGTCACACAGTCTGGATGAAAATTAAATGTATCCTTGTATTAAAGCCATGAAACCAAAGAGAATTAAAAATAAAGATATGTCTTCACGCAGTTTGTCACCAAGCCCTAAAAAGCTGGCGACGCTTTTGTCCTTGAATGTTTTTAAGGTCAAATAAAATAAAAAAAAAAAAAAAACGCATTGATGTGAAGTTGCAAACATGAGATGCAGCCTACAAGGACGACAATGTCGTTGCCATAAAGAATAAAAACGAGCAAAATTGTCCAAATCTTCATTATTTCCAAGACGCTTAACTGAGTAAGTATTTCCGATCAGCTCAGCTAAGGATATGTCTTTACAAGGGACGATCCCAACGTGGCCCACACCATGTGGACTGTTAAATGCGAGGACAGTTGTGTCCATAATGTTGACGAATAGTTTGCAGTGTAGCCTCACAGACCAGGTACTGGGAGAGAGACGAGGCAACGACCTGAAGGATTTCTGTCAACCGCACTGGAAAGAATTCTCCGACCAGACACAAGTTTTTGGACGTAAAATAACCCATGATGGATGTTCTCTAAGTCACCGCCTAATCCCATAATTGAAATTGATTGTGTTGCAAACTCGTCTACATTCGACTCTTAAATGAATCATTGTGGCTTTAACCTCAACGTATCCAGGTCCAAATTTGCTCTTAAATACACCAGGAGACAGAGAAGCAAGAGACTGAAGTGGTGTAGCGTGTATTATGGGATAGTAATGATAGTCTTTGTTGGACTCTGTACTGAAAAGATAAATAACTTTCTTAAGTTTAATTAACAATTTCATTAAAAATGACTCTGTTTTTTAAGATAATTGGACATGAGGACATTTGAGGTCACGTTGACCAAACCAAACCAAATTGCCATTTCACATCTGTTTGTGTCCTTTTTTGTCCATTTTTGTCCTTGAGGTACAGACCACAACAACAGACCTGTGCTATATTTCGGTCAAACTGAAAGTCGTGAAGGTGAATCTGGTCACCTTTTTGTCTGGTTCTCCATTGCGGCCACAAGGGGAGCAGTCTGAGCAAGGACTTCCGAACTTCCCTGTCCTTCAGACCAGTTGACCAGGGATTGGTCCATCAGAGTCCCTCCCAGGACTGCCACCCAAATCATCCTCTCGTGAACCTTCCTTCAGGTGGTGACCCCGCCGGGTGGCACCAGGGATGGACCCTGGAGTTCCAACCCGATGACAGAGACATAGACTCCGGGGCCGAAGAACCACTTCCCTCAACTCAGTTGTTACTTTGGAGCAAAGTATTTAACATAAAATGAGGGCAGGTTGGATTCTGCTGACAGCAGTTTAATAACGGAGAAAAATCCCCAAAAATATTGTCAGTTTTTGCTGCGGTGATGGTCTGTGCACAGAATATAATCTGGGCCCCACTGCTCCACAGAATAACGCTGCAGCTACTTATCATAAACTCAAAGACGCAATCAGCCCGAGGCGGTCTGGCTTCCCTCGGTGACCCACTGACATTGCTGCTGGGAAGGTAAAGCAGAGACAAAGTTGGATGTTGGGGAAAAAAAAAAAAAAAAATAGACCCGATCTGGAGAAAAACAATGAGAAGAAATGAAACTATAACCTGCTAATGTCTGTAGGTCCACAGATTTGCATGGGACTGGTTTATTTTAACGGAACTATCACAACATTTGAGTCAACTTTGTGTATTTCTGCAGCGTTACGGGGTGTGTTTTCTCACCCTGCCCCCTACGGGTGATGCATGCATGGGTTAACATTTTTCCAGTGAGAATGGCTGGGATATTGCAAATTAGACTGGCGAGTCAGCAGAATGTTATGAATGGGCACAAAGAGAAAAAAAAAAAAAGAAAAACGAAAAAAAAAAAAAAACCCAAGTCCATGCTGTGGACCCAGGAATGCTTGGCTCCATGTAATTAACTTCTCTCTGTACAGAATGAGCTGCTGCTGGAACAACTCTTCATTTTCTCTTTCTCTATTATGGTCATGTTTTTTAAGAAATAAATACAGCAGGGAGAATATCTGCAGCCGTCCGTCCGTCCGTCCGTGCTCGGACCTGAGCGTTCCGTACAGGAAGGAAGAACCCTCTTAAAATACTGCGCTCATTGTTCTTGAAGTGGACAAATGTCCATTGTGCACATGGTATGGAGAAGATGCCAGAACACTGGTGTAATCTCCACGCTTTGATTAAGAGAAAATCTCTACATCTGCATCACTACAATGGTTGCACCGCAAAGCTGAAAACAGCAAAATAGAAAAAAACCCGAGTACATAAAAATAACATACAGTACACGGGGACCAGACTGCCATTATGCAAAGAATAACATCTGCAAACCATTGGATTATAAAGCAGGGGTATAACTACAGTATAATTACACCAGAGCCTCTCATTTGGGCAGCGTTCTGTTAGAGGAGAAGGAGAGAGAGAGAGAGTGAGGGAGACGAGGGAGACGAGGGGGAAAGTGGAGCAGCAATGGTAATCTATCTAACTTCATTTCACCGGAGTGATTCTGCCGGGGGGTATGCACAAGTCATAATGCATTTGACAAATAGTCTACTGCTAAAACAAGCATTTGCAAAGAAGTGGCCTTCAGCGCTGGTACACACAGCTGAGTGTGTGCTGAACCAACAAGCCTCCCACTCAGCC
The DNA here is from genome assembly GCA_016785265.1 of Paraplagusia blochii. Lineage (NCBI taxonomy): Eukaryota > Metazoa > Chordata > Actinopteri > Pleuronectiformes > Cynoglossidae > Paraplagusia > Paraplagusia blochii. Next base: position 180,144 of record JAFBJS010003216.1, on the reverse strand, counting down.
AGGAAGAGATCGGGCCGGGCTTCAAACAGATTAGGAGAAATCTTGGGTGAAAAGTGAAGATGAGTCACTGAAACTGTACAAGTGCGGGACGATGAAAGTTGGATACGGGAGCAGAGCCGCCGGGATCGCACCGGAATACACATCAAGGCCTCGCCGAGTGTGTGTGTTTGGGAGTTGTTTCTCAAGCCATGGATTCAAAAACATAAATCAACACTTGTCTGGATGGAAACGAGTCTTCAAACTAATTTCCGGACGATAAGTCGCAACTTTTGACACACAGTTTCAAGCCCTCGGCATATGCAGAGATGCAGCTAATGTATGCATTTTTTCCAACTGCTCCATCAGTGAAGATAAGAGTGAGACAGGTGGTGTCGAGGACGACGCAAGTCACAACCGCAAACAAACACCATAGAAGAAGAAGTTTAACGTACGGTAACGCACTTTGTACATGAATAAAATGAGCATAAAAATCATGGAAAATGCAAAATGAGTGCGACTTATAGTCCGGAAATTACGGTACTCATTTATTCTACAAAATGAAATTAAAAGCCAATGTCAGCGTCCGACTCGTCCTCATTCATCACAGATAAAAAATATCGTAAAAAGTTCCAAAGCTTTACGTTAAACAAGATTTATTCCACTGTTCCGTTATGACATCACCGAGGAACGTCCTGTCATTCAGTGTAATGACAACGTTCTCACTGTTCCTGCAGCCAAACAGTGCGTTTTGTGTCTGTTCTCTTGATTACATTTCTACGCTCGACTTCCTTCCGTTGCCTTTCGTCTCTCGACGTCGTCCTCGATATCGAAACCATTTCCCAAATAAAAGCTCGGGTGCGCGCAGGAATCTGACGTATCGACTTCCGTCAGTCCGATCCGTGTTCCTGACGTCAATCAATCAATCAATCATCGGACCGTGATGTCACAGATCTGCAACCAGACGGGATCAGCTTACACACTCCTTCAGTTTCTGCTACATCAGTGCGAGAAGGTGGAGGATATCAGATTAGAATGTAAAGAAAAATATTTTTCTATTCTCCACGCTCGGCCTGCTGCAATATTACTGCAGATTTGTGGATAATTTACGCATTTTTGCATTGACATTGAATGCACCGTGCATTTCCTGATCTGGGGATTGAACTGACATCTCGCGTCCTGGTTCTCGTCTATGCTGAGTTCTGCAGCACGAAAAGCGACAATTGTCTTCTCAGCACCTGCAGCAGTCGGGGTCAACTCCATCCTCCAGGAGTGAGACGGCCATAAAGATGAACTATTGTCCTGCAACATCAGTGTTGGACAGTCCTGAGCATCAGCAGCAGCAGCAGAAGAAGATAACGTGTCACTGTACGTCGTAGCCACCGCTGCTCCTTTCCTTAATGACGGTGTTATATGACTCTGCCCTTGAAACCTGAACCAGGGAGCACCAACCTCTACGCTCCGTGAGTTGTGATAACTAGTCCGGTTCATGGTTGTCAAAGTTCAGGACCAGAACCTGAGATGGGAGCATAAACCCCGCCTCTCACTGGGACCAGCACCAACCATCATGGAACCGTCTCTGAAAACACATGAGACTCAACCGTGGCACAAGAAGACGTGGAGAAGAGATGTCTTCACATCTCACTGTGTTCTTCTTATATTTTATTTTATATATTGCATATATGTTTCTGTTACTGTTCTATAGGGATTAGATTATACTACATTTGACTGCTGTGGTTTGGACCAGATTATATGAGATTATATTATGTTGAGTTCTCTCTGTTTGGGGTTGAATATATTAGATTGAATTGGACTGGATTAATAATGAACCATGGTTATATTAAATGGGATTATTTGGGATTAGGTTAGATTATGCTGGGCAGGGTTGAACTGCTCCAGTCTAGATTCGGTTGGGTTTGCTTTGCTTGAGGTTGATTATATTGGTTTGGATTAGATTAGACTGGATTGGTATGGATTAGATTAGATTATATTAAATTAAATCTGTTTATATTAGATTGGATCAGGGTGGACTGGAAAGGTCTGTATTGGGTTGGATTATATTAGATTATGTTGTTTTGTTTTTTTTGCTTTGGGCTTATTTTATAGGATTGGTTAAAGATTAGACTGGATTGTGATGGATTAAAAGGTATATGTTTAAATAGAAATAAAATTATTATTTCATTGGATTGGATTGGACAGCACTAGACTAGATTATATGTGATTATTATGTTTATTTCTTTGCTTGGGGTTGATTGGATTGGATTAGATTAGACTGAATCGGTAAGGATTGAATTTGATTACATTAAATTGTTAATTTAGTTCATATTAGAATGGATTACGCTGGTTTGTATTGAACAGCACTATGCCAGATTAGATTAGATTAGATTAGATTATGTTGGGATTGCTTTGGGGTTAATAATATTGGATTGGATTATATTAGACTGAACGATTGAAATTAGATTAAATTAGATTATTTTAGAAAGAATGGGAAAGCACTAGGTTAGATTAGATTAGATTAGACTATCTTGGGTTTTATTTGCTTGGATTATACTAGTTTAGATTAGACTGGCTGGGTATTGATTGGACTGGATTATATTTAGTTAGATAAAATTGGATTAGATTATGCTGGATTGGATGTGACTGGACTAGACTACATTGTATTAGATGCGATTATGATGGGTTTGTTTGGCTTAGGGTTGTTTATATTGGATTAGATCAAATTGGATTGGACTGGATAACCTTATATGATGTTGTTTTTCCCTTGTCCTGGGGTTGAGGTTGCTCTTCTCTCTTTCTCTACTTCATGGACACAATGAAACAGACACACAAACATGTTGTTGGTCTGTGTGGACGTTAACGTCCTTCTTCTTTTCTAGCCATTGAATGTTGTCGTTGTGGAGAGGACGACACAGTCGATCAGAATCACATTCAATCATCAGCCTATAAAGGTAATTAGTTTTTTTTTTTTTCAATAGTCACCAGAAACGGACTAGAGGTCTTTGAAAAACGTAGCTACTTTAAAACTGTTAGTTCACCATGACCTGGAGGACGGAGAACAACCAGTTAGAACAGTAGGAACCCTCCGACCGAAGTTCATCTCCAAAGACATAAATCTGCGGAGGAGGACGTGGAGACAGGTGGCAGAGGCAGTTGGTGAACCAGGAATGTGTTGTTTGCGGAAGACATTTCTAGTTGGTTACAATCATTTATGTCAAGAATCCTCCAGAGCTAAAGCCTGTGGAACCAGGCCTGGTGTCTGTCTGTCTCTAACTCGTAACTCTAGTGTTGACGGCGGTTCGAGTCCCTGCGAGGACACAATGCGTCACGGATGACAGTCTTTAGACTTTGACAAAAAACGAAAATGTTGATGTTTGATCGTTTGGACATCAGGACAACTACAATATATCGTATTCCAACTTCACCAGGGACACGCGAAAGCAAACAAGTGTGAGTGTGTGCAGGTGTGTGTGTGTGTGTGCACAGTGCATACAGGTGGCTGTGTGTCCATACCTGCAGGATTAACAATTCAAATATTGCAGGGTGGTATAATGTTTCAGTTTGTCATCAGTGAATGTTAACTGGCGACTGGCTTCACTCCAGCTGCTCCGACCCACGACTGTGGCTTCTCTAATGTCCTGAAGTGCTTTCTTTTCTGGACACACAAAATATACTGTGGTCTTGTTGTCCTGCCCGCTTAGAACTTTGGAAACAATTAGGCAAAAAAAAGAAAAAAAATGTCATTGAAATAATAGCACGAAGAACGACGAAAGAACTGGGAAAGAATTAAAAATTCAAAATAAATATTAAATTTGTGTTGTGGTTCATGCTGCACAAAAGAAATGTATGTTTCTTTTTTAAGTTACTTAAAAAGTTACTTAAAAACAAATGATGTTTCTATGCATGAAGAAAAAAATCCAAGATGTATTTATTTTTGTTAATGCATGTGCAGAAGGCAGAGTCCAAGGACGAGCACCTGAATGCATCACCAACAATCCTGCTCCCATCACCGCCTCAACCTCGAAGACTGCGCGTGGACGCGTCGGTCCAACAGAACCGGGTCGTTCAACACCACAACAAACCCCACTCTCGGTTCAACCGGGTTGGACCGGGCGCCCGCCGCCGTGTGCGGAACGAGGCGAGCGCGCCGCAACCGTGCGCACAGGACCAGCCCGGAGCGGAGCCACCGTCACCCGTCCAGGTGTAGAGTCGGTCTCACACCTCCGACTCCCCCGTGCACGAGCTTTTAACAGGTGTCTCGGTCGAGTTGGGTCAGGGGAGAAAAACGCAACAAAGTTTCCGGGTCGGGACCCGCAGCGCGGAGCTCGTTTCCCGGAGGATCCCGTGCGACATCAGTGCGAGCAGGGGGAGACAGAGAAGGGGAGACAGGGGGGGAGAGAGACCGGTAGAAGAGTGAGGTGTTTACCTTGGTGCTGTGGTAATAGTCCAAACCAGAGTCAGTACATGAACCCACACTTGAAGGGGGAGCTGGATAAAATCTGACGTCCATCTCAGAGTCCGCGGGACTGACGGCATGAACGCACTGCTCCAAAAACCCCTGCTCTCTCTGCCTCCCTCCCTCCTCCCTCCTCCTCTCTCCCTCCCTCCCTCTCTCTCTCTGTCTCTCTCCTCTTCCGTTTGCGCGCAAACACAGCCGGAGTGTGTTGCTGTTGGTGGTGTTTTTTTTTTTTTTTTACTTCGACTTCACTCAAAACAAAAACAGAACCAGTCTTCACCTCCTCTCCACCTCAGCTGGACACTGTGCACAGTGATGCTCTCCACCTCCTCCTGCTCTCCACCTCCTCTTCCTTCTCCTCCTCCTCCTTCTCCTCCTCTCCGCTCTAATTTAAAGTTAACTCTAAGTAAATGATGAAAACCTGAGAAAAAATGTGACAAATAGATTAAACAGACGTCTGTGGAGCAGTTACTCACTCACTCACTCGCCTCCTATCGTCCATGTGCTCCCATCATCCCAGCTGTTGCTAATGTACGACCTCTACCGGCGGAAAACGGAACTGCTGTACTGATGGTCAGAGACGGTGACAGTTTATTTTTCTGCCAAATATAAGAAATCAGTAAAAGGTACTCTAACTGTTTATATATGTTTTGATTGTTTCATAAAATTGTATGTAATGGACATATATCTGGAATGTTATGAACACACCAAAGGACAAAGTTCGGGGGCAATATAGTGCAAAATATAATGTAATATATGGTAAAATATATACATATATAATTATGTATATATGTATATATTTTATTGAAATATATACATATGTCAGTAATACATATATATTTACCTGACAGAGTATATATGTACATATATAGTACATTTATTTATTTATTTATATATGCAGTTTACTACTATATATGTATTTTACTGGCATATATGTATATGCATATATCTCAGTAAAATAGTCAAATGTATACATTTATGTATGTATATGTATATAAATGTATTGTATATACCATATATATGTTGTGTAAATATAGCTAAATTAACTGAGAATAATGTATAATTACATTTTAGAGACACATACATTATCCATATATATGTATATTAGTTAATTAATACCATACACATACATTATATATGAAATATACTTATAGTATAATAATGACATTATACAATCCTTTATACTATATATTTGTATCTAATTAGGAAAGAAATTTTCATTTATAGATATGAGAGATATGCAAATCGCAAGTGTGCGGAGCTTTTATTTTAATAATTAATTTAGTTAAAAATACTTTTACATCAATAAATCATGTTCCATAGTGTTGTTCATTTATATAACATCACTTAACTTGTTTATATTTGTACTTTTTCATCCAAAGCGACGGAAAAAGTTACAATTTAGAGTCCACTACAGCAATTACAGTGACTATAAAATAAGAAAAACGAATAAGTAAGACAAATAAATCAGAGGGAAAGTGTATGTAGAATAAAAGTTACAAGATAAGATGGTGTTTTTTGAAAAGAATGGTTTTAGGAATGTTGTATTTGGGTTGTTCTTGTCGTTTTTGTTGTTTTTTTTTTACTCCCCAAACACCTTCTTCTTCTTTAGGTCCAAGTCAAACCAGGAAGAATTCTCTGGGTCACAACATAGACTCTGACTCACACATTTCCTAACAAAACTTCTTGATACTGTGTAAAAGTTTGCAGGTGTCTGCAGGTTCTGTTTGCCCTGGTCGTGATCAAATAAAGTGACATCAGCAGAGTTAGTTTATTTGTATCCATGGAGACGGACAGTGTTAGGGACACAGAGCTGCAACTTTCCACAAAGACAAATAACTTTTCTGAATCATAACGTCAACCACCGTGAAGTGACGTGCAGTAAAATGTATATCTGTGATGTGATACTGCGAAACCAAAGCATGTGTGGGGAAAAAGTATTCAAAAAATACATAAATGTAAAGTTTATGATTTTTTTTTGGTCTTAAAACAAAGGCCTAACAATGCACACATATAATTCTCACCTGCAACTATATTTTTAAAATTTTATATTGTACCAAAAATGATATTTACACTTTTTATCGTGCAACATTTCTTTACTGCATTTGCAGATTTTCTACCGTCGTGTTTGCCCTCTGGAAAACAAGCGGTCACTTCTCAGTCCTGGTCCCTGTGCAGGTCCAAACGCAAACACGGGCCCGGACAAAGCGCCGAGCCCATTCACACAGTGGTTGACACAACAGGATGTAAACACAGAACAATGTCAGAGAGGGAAAATAACATCACGCTCAGCCAAGTGTGTATCAAGCTGTTTTTAAAAAATAAGGTGAAGTGGTCTCGCCGTGTTTACGCGAACAGCGATTTAGCTTTTTACAAAATCTGCCTTTTTGCTTCTGCAGCATTTTTTTTTTCCTTCTCTCGACGTCTCAACACTTATGTTGTCTTTTTAGCAAGTGGTCGGAGTTTTTCTGCGTGAACCAAGCTGCAGCTTTTAACACAGTGGGTGACGAGTTGGGCCCCCTCACCCCCCTGGACTGGACCCGTCCTCGTAGGTCTGGCCCTGTGGCGAGAGCCGGCTTTAATACCAGGCACAGATGGGTCGCACCATGGGTCGCACCATGGGTCTGGTGAGCGCTGGTCTTCTATCAGCTGCCAGCATGGACTGTCCTGACGACTGGTTGCTGAGGTTAACTGGGAGGAGGAAGATGTCCTACTCCTGTCTGTCTCTCTCACTTCTCTTGTCAGTTTCTGACCTTCTGTCTCACAGCCATGTAGGACAGAAGGAGACAGAAGGACAGAAGGCATCTCATATGGCAGAGCATACATGTGGAGCACAGTGGCCTCTAATATATATTTGGGGAAATATGTATTTTCTGACATGCAGGTCGTTTCCTGGTGCCACCATGAACTGGTCCGACTGAAGGAATGTGTCCAGTCATTTTATTAGTCCAGTAAAAAATTAAATTTTTTTCTCCCATTAATACAGATATTAAACATACCTGCCAAAATGTATTGGTAAATATATGTATTTTGTAACTTATATACACATGAAGACAGCTCTAATCATAGCACCATCCCGACTCATAGTGTGGAGCAGTGTGATTTGGGTGGTGGTGGTGGAGACGGCTTTGTCTGGGACCAGATAATGGTATAGAAAATGAAGATGAATGAAAAAAAAAAAAAAAATTGCACGATTCTGAAAATTTCACTTTTTTGGGGGATCACAATTTGATTAAAATAGATTTTCAATCTATATTTGTGATTCTGATTTTTTTTTTCCAAAATAATCAATGTTGACAGAAAAGAAAAAAAAGAAATATAAACATATAAATAGATAAAGGTAAAATAAATAGCTTTTTTTTGTATTTTTTGCAGAAACACAAGCAGAAGGAGATTCAAGATTGAATCTTGAATCTTCTTGATCACATGATCAGTCCTGAACAGTTGGACTTGCTTCGGTGTGACATTATTTTGGCGGGGGAGAACACACTTTCCAACACAACACCGGATTGAACATACCTAACAGACACACACTGCATAAGCACTACAAAACGATGCGTTCATGGACATCGTAAAAGGTCACCTAGAGGTTTGCAAAAAGAAAAAAAAAACATATATTAATGCTGGTATTTAATTTACATGCCAGGTTCCATTAAAAATACATATGTTTGGAGAAAAAATATAACGGTAACAGCAGAAAAAACACTAACGGGAGTTTAATTCCAGATTTTCATGATAATTTTTAATTTCATTTTTCATAATTTTTTTTTATATGAACCAAAATCAGTTCTTGTTTCAATAACTGTGGTTCTGTACTGTCAGAGACAGTGCTCTTGGACAATGACTGCTCTTGTGTTCATTGTGTTACTCTTTAAAACCGTCCCTTTCTTTAGGGTTGATGAGCAGATCGAGGACAACGTGACTCAACTCTTGACAAATACATCTTGATAAATGAGGTCAAAGCGGAGACACAGGCCTGAGACATGAGACGACTTACTGTGTCTCAGAGATGATAATCATTATCAGAGTCTTTTTGAAATTATAAAGACTTCTCTTTGGACTTTTTTGACTCAGCACTCGGTGGAAGTACAGTCAGAGTAGATCAACTGTGTCAACGTCCTCACTGGGTTGGATTTTGATAAATGAGTAGAATCTGATAAAGACCAAAATAAAATGAAGAGGAATAAGCAAGTGGTTGTTGATCAGATGTGTCGACAAAGCGTGGACTCAGATCCTTCATCACAAGACAAAGAAAAGTCACTCAGACGCTCAAGAACAACTTCTTCCTGCGTAGGAGGTTCACCATATTGTCTACAGCAGCTGTGCCAAGAACATTCATCCACTCTGTGCAATTAACGGAACAAACACACTTTTTACTGCGTCGGTAAAAACCTCACCAGGAAATGAGAGGGAAATATTAACCAATGTTTCCTGTTAAGGAACATGATCTCACTGCTAATTTGTGTTTTTTTTCCATTTAATAATACGTATTTGTTTATGATTAGAAAGAAATGCTATTTTGTTTGAGTGTTCCAAATCTAAAATCTAAAAGTCGCGTCCTTCTCTGCTTTATTTGCTTCTAACATAAACGTTGCAACAACAACTGTTTTGGTTTTTTTTTTTTTTCATTACTAACTATTCCATATAAGGCCATTCTGGGGAAAGGAAAACAGAAAAGCAACGGTAAACAGGAAATAGTTCAACAGGTCCATTAAGTGTAGCGCTGACTCATTGATGACCATTTCATAAAGACGGCAAATTCATGGAAAACTATATATATAGATACACCGTATATAATCATTTCCATGGAAACGTATTAGGAGAACGAACTTGTCTCATTTGTGTAATTTTTGTTGTTGTTGTTTTCGGAAGCCGCTCATAAAACACTTTGTTGATGTTTCCCTGATGTTTTTTTGGCTTTTTCTAACACAATGTGAAGTTTTTTTTACTCCCTTTTTTAACACAGATTTTTTTTTTTAGGAAAAAGAAAACATTGACATTTACAGATTTTTTTTTTTATCAAACAGTTATACCATTGTTTTTTTTTTTTTTTTGGTTCTTTTGTGAAGAACATTTTCTCTGGTCCAATAATGTTGGCAGTAGAAAAAGGACATATTGTAAAGTATCACTGGAAGTTTGTCAGAAACTAGGAAACACAAACCAGTGTTTTTTAGGTGATGGTTGCACCAGGAAGTGAATCCGGCGGAAAAAAATAAATGAAATTGCCAAAACGATGCGAGACAACAAACGGTTTCCATAGTGGATCGGTCCGGGCCCGGGTTAGCAACGACCGCCAACAATGCTGTTAACCTACTGGAAAGGTTTACAGGACGGTGGTGAGACCAGCCATGATGGACAGATTGGAGACACTAGGAATAGACAGAAGGCAGGAGACAGAGATGGAGGTGGAGGAATTAAAGATGCTGCTGATGAGAGACAAGGATGGACAGGATCAGGAATGTGGACATTAGAGGGAGGAGACAAAGAGGAAAATTGATGGATGCAGTGAGGGAGGACATGGAGGTAGTTGGAGTCAGAGTAGAAGATGGAGAGGACAGGGGGAGATGGAAAAGGATGACTCACTGTGGAAAAAGGGACAAGCCGAAAGGAAAAGAAGAAGAAGAAGAAGAAGAAGAAGAGTCATTGTTGATCTGATCTTTCCAGCTTGGATAATAACCAATGTCTTCGTCCACGTTCTTCCTCCGGTCTTAACGTACAATATTTTTTTTTTCTACTTGGAAACGAAGCTACTGTTTCTCCTAACCACATGTCTCGCTGGAGAATATTTTAATTTCTGTTGGTACACGTTGGTAGAAGAATGAGATGGAGCTACCAGGTAGGAGACAAAGAGGAGATTGATGGATGGAGGTAGTTGGAGAGAAAACAGAACACCTGGAAGAAAATGACTGATGTGTCTCTTTTCCCAGATACATGCAGCTATAAAATGTATGTAATTTTTTTTTGAAAAATGCATAAAAAATGATGCAAGTTACAAAAAAAACAGAAAAAAAATAACGACAGAAACAGAGATTGTTTATATTTCTCCATGTCTGAGAAGTTTGAGTCAAATTCATGTGAGATCATATATCACCTGGGAACGTTCTGTCTGTCTGTGAAGATTTCTTCAAATTTACCAACTTTAAAAAAAAAAATTAAAAAATTCTCTGTTTCCTGTCATATCACCGCCTTCATGCAATTGTGCAAATAAACCAAAATGTTCCACAGTTCCTGGAAAACAACAGCGTTGAGCCAAAGAATACTTTGCAGAATTTGCACTTCTCTTCCCTCCTGGTCACAGAGGAGTTCTGTGTGAATACATGGTGCAGTGAGGTTCTCACCACAAAGGGCCGTTCACTGCTGAACCTTTTCTAACCTTTTCTAGCCACTGACCTTCAATAATGAGACTGTGTTGTCTCTTGTTCGTTCGGACAATCACCCATTCAGACAACTGCCATTGGCAGAGTAAGCCCCGCCCACTGCACGACTCCTTTCTGTCTTAGTGAGTAATTAGCTACTGTTGATTTTCCAAACAAATATATGACATGACAAAAGATTTTTTTTCCACCTTATTTCTTCTTTTTTTGCAGCTTAAACACATTTTGGATGCTTTTAATTTGGTAAATCCTAATCATGAGTTCCACTGCTTCCAGTTGGACAAAATGATGCATCATTAATGACCCAATTCTTCCTCTTTTATTTCCTCTCTCCCCCCCTGTTTTCATAACTCCATTATCTCCTCCCATTGCAGTCCTGAATAAAACCTCGTCTTCATCACCCTCTCCCTCTCCGACCTTCTACTCGTGCTGCACATGAGAAATGAGTGGGGGATGGGAGGGAAGATGAATGAAACAGGGAGTTGGAAATGAAAGAGAGGGGGAGAGAAAAAAAAAAGAGCAGAGCAAGATTGGGAAAAATGCCCTTTGACTGGATTTAAAAGTCTGTGGCATTTCATTTTCCAAGAGAGGGGAGCTTCATCTCCTTCAGATCCTTTAAGGGCCGACCTAATTGATTAATGTTTCCATCTCATTGGGAAGGGAGGCCGAGCCATTTGAAGCTCAGCCGGAGCCGCTCACATCTCTAACTCCTAAAAACAGAAGCACCAGAGGAGGGAGATGATAAGGGAATGAGCGACAGCGTGAGGAAACCATGAAAAACTGAGTCCAGTTCTCTGAAGGTCGGAGACGTTGAGATATTATACGACGTACAAAAGAGTCCAGACTGACAATTCTGCAAGATTTGCACATAATGAAATAATAATGGACAGGGTTTTAGCAGCAAAGTGTTGGGTTTTCAGCCCAGAGTGTTTAGGTTTCTACAGCTGTCAGCAGCTGCTGCAACAAGAACTTCAATGGAAGGAGGTCCAACGCTAAATATGCAGTAGTCGTTCAGATTAAAATGGATTATTCAAGTGTATAACCTCATATAACATATTTTTCTCTATGATATTGACGTCTTAGATGATTTAACATGAGGTTTGTGGGTCAAACGTGGTCCACCAACATCTGTTAGCCACATGGCAAAAAGCATCCATTAGATTCTCCACAACCGCCACCCAAATGACACTGCGCCATACTCCAAGCCTTCCAGTGGGTGGTGCTGTTTCCTGCTATGCTCAGAGGACTTCCGTGGCAATCTGGCAGCTGGTGGATTCCAACCTCAAGCCTTGTAGTCCCAAGATGCTTCATTAACCACTAGGCTAGCCACCATTAACCACTAGGCTACCACAACCATGCTGGTCTACTTTCTAGTACCCTGAGTGGTCATTAAATCGTGACCCACCCTTATAGAATTCAAACCAAGCAAATTAATGCAGGGTGTGCCTTCCAAAATAAGAGATTTCCCAAAATAAAACACATGTCTATCAACAGCTGATTCACATTATTTGGATTTTTTAACCAAAAAAAAGTCCAAAGAATGTTCGCGACCCATTCAGAACGGGTCTTCAACCCACTTCTGGGTCACGAGCCACCAGTTGAGAACCACTGGTCTAAAATGTTTTGTTTTAATCAACTAGAGGTTGGAATGTGTTTTGCGCCTATAAAAAAAAAACAAATGAATTTCTCCACAGCTGATGAGCAGAACGACTTTCAATCTCTAAAGTGACCAACATCCTGACGATTGACTGGTCCAGAGACTAGACTTCAACTCAGGTCTCCGCCCACAACTGGTCCAAAAACGATGGACTTTTTAAGCGAACTAAAAGAAATGGCATGTACTGTAAAAGTCATGTATAAAACCTAAAATTTTACATTTTCCACAGCCTTTTGACGTTGTCTACTGGAACGCATTATTAATTTGGACAACGTTGTCTGGCCGTATAACGAAGCACAACGGGCAACATTTGGCCCTCGGGCCTTAGTTTGCCTTTTCCTGCCTTAAATAATGGAATCTCAAAAGCACCAACATTTTGTTGCGGTTGGTGGTCTTGACTTAAAGTTTGATGTTCCTAAACTGACCGTAGATGCGAATGCCAACGGTTCTCTGTACTGTCCAGGGTGCATCATTCTACCCCCACCCTTGGATAGGTTCCTGCCCCCCCACCATGCGCCGAAAAGGATTAAATGGTAGAAGATGAATGAATACGTAAACAGACTCCGGACTTTTTCCAATCACAACACAAACCCAGCGGAGAGAAGCCAAAAACACCAATGACCTTTAGCCAACATGTTATATTAAATATGAAAGGTCAGCCATGGCGATGGCGCTGGTGGGGTGTGGAGGGGGGGAGGGGCAGCGTTTCACCTCCTACACGTAGTGACATGGACAAAATACTGCAATATTCACCAGGCTGTGCTCAGCTCTGCCTCTGGAGGACATTTGAATGTGAGGAGTGTGGCGGCAAAAAAAAAATTTAAAAAATGAGAATTTCATTGACATCCTACGTTTTCATTTTATTGTAAAGACAACAGATGTGTGACAAAAAGGCATTAAGTCCGATATTATGTTTTTGCCATTATCCAATACGCTGATATTTTCCGAACACTAAATTTGGAAATTTATGTGATACCGATATAGCCAGGCAGTAGTGGAAGTTAAGTATTGCCGTTAAACTTCATAATATCTATTTATCTGTACCGTCAGATTTGCCAACCGCAGCATTCTGTCTACAATCCCCCCGATTATCGATAAAGAACAATTAAATAAGCTGCAATGCTGCCATCTAGTGACATAAGATTGGTCTCATGGCCCAGAGAAAAATGAAGGATTGCTCATTTGAACTAAGAAAAATGTCATTTAAAAGTTAGGTATAAAACCTAAAATCCTACATTTCTTATACCCTTTAGAAATGTAGAGTATATTCTGTAGTATATTCTACCCCCTAGTGGCCGCTTGGCATTATCTATTTTTTTTTTATCTGTACAAGCTGCTGTTAGATTTTCCAACGGCAGCTTTCTGCCTACAATCACCTGTATATCGACAAAGATTGATAAAATAAGCTACAATGCTGCCATCTAGTGCATAGAGGTTGGTTTCATTGTTTCTGAAAATGTTTTGACTCGTAGGGAAAGATGTATTGTTTACAATCCCCTATTTTTATGATATGATATGATAAGCTACAATGCTGCCATCTAGTGACTTCAGGTTGGTTATTTTGTTCCTATGCTATGAAGGAGTTTAAAAGCAGTTACCAGAGTTTTGTTTCGAAAACATTCTTCAGAAACTGAGCGATCCGACTGGTCTGACACTGACACTCTGAAGGGCTTAGAAAAAAAACATCTTTTTGTCACAAGAAAACTGTTCGAAATGGAGCATATCACGTCGAAATTAAAAAAAAAAAAGAAAATTTAGTAAAGAATGTAAGATGATGTGAAGATATTTGACTAAACTCATTTTATTTTAAAATGTTTTCTTTTTTCAGGGACAAAGATGGACTGTCTGTACCAACAAAACATTGTCTTTCTGATTAAATTGCTTTAAAATCTAGTTGGATTTTATCTTTTTAAATTCCATGTTCCTTAATGGAATTTTCTTTGTGATGTCGGTTAAAAAAAAAACGTTGCTTTTAAGAGTTTGTTCCAGAGAATAAAGCCTTCTCCAAATCCATTAAGTTTATTAAAATGATTACATTTAACACAATGGATTTATGGTTTGAAAAAAAAATAATGACACAGCACACATTAGAAGACAGGGGACAGAGCTGGAGGTGGAGGAGTTAAAGATGGTGAGATTCTCTTTAGGAGAGACAAGGATGGACAGGATCAGGAATGAGGTGATTAGAGGGACAAC
>JAFBJS010003216.1:137832-154241 GCA_016785265.1 Paraplagusia blochii | reverse complement strand
GTGTGAAAATAAGTCAAAATATTTTTGTCTCTATCACAAAATATATATATATATATATGGACAAGAAAAATATTTTAAAAATACTATAAATACTATTATAAATATATATAGAGAGAGAGATTTTTATTTCTATATATATACAATATATTTTTTACACTTTTATACTTATATATAAAGTATTTTTATATTTTTTATACATATAAACAGTATTTTCAATATTTTTTTTATACATGTGCATATGCAGTATTTTTTTTTTATTTATCTTGTCCACTTTTTCTTTGGTCTTCAGGTGTCTCTACCTCCATGTCCTCCCTCACTGCATCCATCAATCTCCTCCTTGTCTCCTACCTGGTAGCTCCATCTCTAGGATCATTCTTCTACCAATGTCTCCACTGTCCCTCCTCTGAACATGTCCAAACCATCTCAATCTGTCTTCTCTAGCTGAATCTCCAAACCTTCCTGTCTGTGTTGTCCCTCTAATCACCTCATTCCTGATCCTGTCCATCCTTGTCTCTCTTCTTATTTAGGGTGAATGGCTTCCAGTCGGATCGGAAGATATGGTGCGGTGGGATTTGGGTGTCAGTTGTGGAGACTACTGTCCCATCAACCAGGTAATGGATAAGTGGATTTTTATTTTTAAGTTTATGGAAACTGACCAATATGATTGTGGTCGTTGGCAAAAAATGACAAGTTCCCGGGAAACAAAAAGACATTTTTTCTGTTTCACTTGATTTTATTCTTTATCTTTTGCTATTTTCTATACATCATTTAAGGTTTTCTATACTGTGTAAAGCAGGTATTTGTACAGAATATATGTAGATTATAATATGTGTCTGTCTTTATCTAAATTTCCAGAGGGAAACGTCCGTAACATTTCTTGTAGGTTCCCCTTTGGTATTAACACATCAAGCAGCTCCGTACTGTACAGACAGTCATTAGGTTGGTGTTGCTCTGAGCTGCTCCACCATCCTTGACTAATTTTCTGTTTGCATCCAGGAACAAAAGCTGTGAATCCCCCGTGGGCCGCGGCGTGACTGGCTCTACCGCACATCAAACTCTGCTAATTGTCTCGGAGATGATTAATTGGACCAATTAGAATTAGCGGGAGGAAGACGACACTTCTTGGCAAGGTGAAAAACGTTAATTAGTCGTAGAGAAATGTTTATTAGTGTACAAATGTAATCTCTGGGCCGACACAATGGGATTAGGAGGGAAAGACGGTTAATATGAGGCTCGTTCAATCACTCCGAGCTGAGGAGGAAATAATGAGAGTCACTGCGATCCTCTCTCTCTCTCTCTCACCATAGTTACTGTACTGCTGAAAAACCCCGGCCATCTTCATCCATCAGACAAAGTGACGGTTATAACACAAACATGGCGACGCTGATTGATGAGTCAGGACCGTGCACACGACTTTAACGCAGCAATCCCGCGCAAGATTTATGGTCCCAACGAGAAGCATTGCAAGTTTTTTTTTTTTTTTCTCAATAACAAAATCAACAGTAACGGCGGCCGCGGCCGATGGTGATTTAGCAGCGACGGCGCCGTAATCACCGCGTTGCATGGCAGTCGTTTACACATTGTACCTGTGTCTGAGCTGAGGAGGAAATAATGAGAGTCACTGCGATCCTCTCTCTCTCTCTCTCACCATAGTTACTGTACTGCTGAAAAACCCCGGCCATCTTCATCCATCACACAAAGTGACGGTTATAACACAAACATGGCGACGCTGATTGATGAGTCAGGACCGCGCACACGACTTTAACGCAGCAATCCCGCGCAAGATTTATGGTCCCAACGAGAAGCATTGCAAGTTTTTTTTTTTTTTTCTCAATAACAAAATCAACAGTAACGGCGGCCGCGGCCGATGGTGATTTAGCAGCGACGGCGCCGTAATCACCGCGTTGCATGGCAGTCGTTTACACATTGTACCTGTGTCTGGGTGCAGTGACATCTGTTTACACTGGTAGATAAAGTGAACCGGTGAACGTGTGGGCGTTTTCTCACATTTTCGAGCGAATCAAAGGGAGAGGAGACAGGGCACACGGCTGCACGCTGAACGACAAAAACCCTTGGCCTAGAAAATTTCATTTGCATTTTCTCACACTCCATGTTACATCGACGTCAAGTGTCAGGAAACAGAACAGTCATAATTATCTCAAATCAGGGAGGTGTTCAAATGAAACTTAACAACGTGTCTCTTTCGCCCCAACCCTTCTCCAGGAAATGAAGACCGAATGTTTTTTTTGCTGAATTGGAAAAGTGGAATCTTTTATCTGTGACTCAGCCTTAAATGATGCTATTGGCAGCAAAAAAAAAAAAAATGAAAGAAATGTGTTCAGTTTTTTATGAGCCGCCTACGCCACCACCAACTCCAACGGACAAGAGTCGCACGACAGACGTTTGAGGTAAAATAGGAAATTTACACCATGAATTCATGTTTAATCAATTCTAATTTAAATATAATCAATATAATCATGATTTTGTGTCATTAAATATATAAAAATCTGCTCCTCAGGGCTGTCAATTATTACGATATACATATTTTTATTGTATTACCTTTGCTGCTTAAAACAACACTACCCCACCACTAGGTGGCACCCTGGGCTAATGTGACCGGTACCAAGAGCAGCATCCGTATAGACAGCTGCGAGATGTGTCAAAAACTACATCCATTTTTTTATAAGTTTAGGATCAAGGAAATTATCTGCCCTGCAGGGGGCGCTATACATTTGCATTTGCATCATTTTTGTGCACTGAAAAAAAACTGGACTTTTTATAGTGCGGTATTAAATGTTGTCACTGGAGCCAATCAGACATGATGACCATTCACACCACTGGTCAGTTTAGATTGAAGCGTTGACCTCATCCTGATTCGTTCCAGACTCTGGGAGGAAACTAGAAAAAATTAAAAAAAAAAAAAAAAAACTATAATGCTAACTGGGTTTCAAACCTTCAAATTTCTAGTCATCTTCTAGTCTTCTCTTTCGTTAAAGCAGAATTAAAAAATATAAAACCAAAAGAAAGAGTAAAATTACAGTTACAATCGTGTGGAAATATATTCACATTTATTTAACCAAATAAATAAAGTTAATGTTAGGGTTAGAACTAAAAAAACAATCATAATCTGTCATCAATATGACATTAAGTCTGTCAAAAACATAATGTATATTATATTATACATATTCATAATTCATATTAAAATTAAATCATCAAAAAAATAAACTGAAATATGACGTTTAAACATCTACAATATGCCATTTATAGTACAGTATATATGTATATAATATATAAATATATACAGTATATATATGCATATATGTAATAAAAAGATTTGTTTCTTTATATAATAAAATACGTAAATTATGTAGATATTTTATGGTATTTATTGCTGCAGATATTTTTAATTTCATTATTCTTAATGTCAGTCGCCTTTTTCATAAGAAGAAGAATATTTTTTTTTATTTTTAGTTTATATGTATTTAGATGTTTCAGTTTAATTATTTCTGAATGACCGAATAGTGAATAATACTGATATACAGTTTCTAGTCTCTTGCTTTGTCATAAATAAACTATACAGTGTAAACAACAGACAGAACTACAGTGTCTTCAACACCGAGACACAGTGAGTGACATTGAAACAGTGTCAGAAGAAGTCCACTGTCTTCTCACACAGAGACCGTCCCACCTCTGACTGACTGACTGACTGACTCATTCACTGACTGTTTTATTTGACTCAACTTTCTCTGATGATTCAGGTCTGGACTAGAATGAATCACCTAAAAATATCAATAAAATAATTACGATTTCAATATTTTGGATTATGTTCCGTCTGTTTCTCCCTTCCCTTCTTTCCTGATTTTTTATATATTTTTGCACCAAAGTCAGTCTAGTTCTTCAGATCTCATCCTTCCCTCTTTCGCTCTGTTTCACTCACTTTATCTCTCTGTGTCGTTCATTTTCCTCACCCCTCTCTGCCTCCCCCTCTCCGTCTCCCCTCTGTTTCTCTGCTTTTATAACTGTATGCTCCAGGATCAATCCGAAGCACAAAGCTCTCTAAAATTAGTCCGGCTCTGAGTCATTGCTGAAAGCATCCGATATAAAGGTTAGTTGATTTCCTGCGACTCCAACCTGCAGCCCAGGGCTGTTGACAGAAAAACACGGAGACCACAGAGTGGACACTGGACTAAGGTGTGTCTTCAACCTGCAGTGATGGTTCCCAAAGTGGGGGTTGGTCCCTCTCAGGGAGCTCAGATGTGAGGAAATGGTAATATAATGATCTTGTTGTGGTAGTAACAGTGAACGGAAGTGACCGAACAGTGGAGCCCCTAGATACAAGCTCCTCAACTTAAGAGTTTTCCAAGTTAGGAGTAAACAAGTGTGTCTCTATTAGTCACTTTACTCATTCCATTCATTCATTCTATCCACCTATGCCACCCAAATCACATTGCACCGCACTGTACCTTCCTGCAGGGTGAGCCCACACCTCTACTTTCCTGAATATGTCCTGAAGGAATGTCTTGTCAAAAAAGTTCACGAGAAAGAAAGACCTCAGTTTT
This sequence comes from Paraplagusia blochii, assembly GCA_016785265.1. NCBI lineage: Eukaryota > Metazoa > Chordata > Actinopteri > Pleuronectiformes > Cynoglossidae > Paraplagusia > Paraplagusia blochii. Next base: position 149,682 of record JAFBJS010003216.1, on the reverse strand, counting down.
CAACACCTCGTCTGAAACTTTCCATCTTCAATCATTTCACTCGTATTTGTGTAATTCCAGGGCGGTGGTGTTGAGACAGGTGTGTGTAACATCTGCAGTCTGCTGAGCTGAACGTTCCGAACCGTCCTCCACGGGTGAAACACGACTCTGGAGAATTCATGTGCAAAGTTTGTGCAAATGTACAACGTTACGTTTGTGAGCAGTGACGAGTGACTCTTGTCCAGGAGTTCAGATAATTTTTTTGACTTAACTTTTCTCTAATTCCTGCATCATCTACATTGTTTTTGGCCACTTGTGAAAAAAAAAGAATGTCTGATATGACTGTGGTGGCTTAGCGGTTAAAAAAGCAAACCAGGGTTCGCCAGGCTTAAGGTTCGAATCCACCAGATGCCAGGTTGCCTCTCAGGTGCTCTGGTGCAGTGTGATTTGGGTGTCAGTGGTGGAGACTGCTATCACTGAAACTATATAAAAATGGGTAAAATGACTGAGAGTGAGACAGCTCAAGGGTTACGGGGAAAAATGGAGCTCGGGTGTCGGTAGCTTTACATTTGAATGAATATGGGCAATGGGATTTGGGTGGCAGCGGTGGAGACTGTTGCCCCTGAGACCTGGCAACGGATAAGACGATAAGGATGAACCAATACTTGAAATGAGCTGCTATGCTGCCATCTAGTGACTCTAACTTTTGCTTTAACATTTTTTAGGACACACATTTTTTTCACAAAACCCACTTATCAGAGGGAAAAAATGATAAGAATTCTGATAAATATTAGATAAGAATGTCAATATCGATGAGGCTAGTCAGCCTGCTCTTATTATTTATTTATCAAAATTTCTACCGATGCAACCTAGTTTGTAGTCGGTATCAGAACTGCGGTCCGATTGCTATTGAGCCCGAGTAGGTGTTAATTACATTTTTTTTTACTTCATTCCTGAACTTCATCATGTCTGTACAATTATTTGATTAAAAAAAATCACAGATTTTCAATCCAACCCATATTGACTTCACCTGCCTGAGAGTTGACCGAGTCGATCGGATGTTGCGGTGACATGTTTTGGCTCCTGATTTATGTCAAAGCTATTTGTGCTGGACTTTTGTTCATACTTGGATTGGGACGCTGGACTTTTTATTATGAGTCCTTATCTGCTTCCTCAACACTGACACGCAGGGAACAACTATCCTGCTGAGTTGGGATAAATACAGCAGCTGCCAGAAAAACTCTGGCCAAGAGGAGACCAAGAAGAATGTGAACAAAGCTCTGGTGGACTTCGTGATGACATCATGACACTGGGATGGCGTAAACAACCAGCAGTGTTAACATTAAAAAGAGACGATGTCCATGTCTGTCCAGCATGTTTTTTTCTCCTTTTACCCACAGACCTTCAATTTTTATTTTATCCTTACTAAAATGTATGTTTCTGCAGAAAAGTGTTGAGGAGAAGAAGGAGGAAAGTCTGCATGAAGGTAATTTTTATGCATTATTCATAGCAGCCTCTTTTATCACTGCTCACAGTTGGCTGCGGTTGTGCACAATGAAAAAGTCACTGGACACAGGCTGAGGGTCAGATGTCCACTGGACGTTATGTGGGTCAGGAAGAAAAGGAAAGAAAGCTCCACGTCCACACCTTCTTCTTCTCCTTTCGGCCTGTGCCTTTTTCGGGGGTTGCCACAGCGAGTCAACAACTTCCATCTCACCCTGTCTTCTGCATCTACCGCTCTGTCTCCAACTACCTCCATGTCCTCCCTCACAGCAGCCATCAATCTCCTCTTTGTCTCCTACCTGGTAGCTCCTTCTCTAGGTTCATTCCTCTACTAATGTCTCCACTGTCCCTCCTCTGAATATGTCCAAACCATCTCAATCTGTCTTCTGCAGCTTTTTCTTCAAACCTTCCTGTCTGTGTTGTCTCTCTAATCACCTTATTCCTGATCCTGTCCATCCTTGTCTCTCCTAAAGAGAACCTCAGCATCTTTAACTCCTCCACCTCCAGCTCTGTCTCCTGTCTTCTATATATTTGGGGTGTAGCCAGAACCCAGAGGGCTGATCATCCCATTATGACATGATCAGCCTTCTCATTGGATGGGGCTGACAAGTGGGCGGGCCCAGGCCCACCCGTGGCAACGCCAATGTTTTAAATGATTAAATGTGTGCATTTAACCCATCACCAAAGTGAACATTGGGCATTTTGAACATTTGAGGACAGTGCCATGCTTAGTGGACCTCTGGTAGCTGTAGGATTCGAACCTGGAACCCTCCAGACCCAGGTTCCTTAACCACCAAGCCACCACTGCCCATGGTCATATTTCTTGCACCCTGGTATTTTCATGGTGTATACCAGTAATTCCGCGGCTTGTGAAAACAACACAATGTGAGATAAAATTGTTCACCTCTTCATCTGTGCCTGCCTGTGTGAAGGAAGTCATTTTTCTGTGGCAACGTGGTTTTCAGATGTGGTCAAACGGCAAGAAAAAAAAAAAAAAAACAATAATAAAAAAGACTGAGCAGACATTTTCTGAAATGAAGTGTTTTGATCTAAATGAGTTGTGGAGGGAGAGCCCCATCCTGGAGACAAGTAACTCACACAGAGACAGAGAGACAGAGAGACAGCAGTGTGGGAGACAAGAAGCAGTTTCATAAAGTTTCAACTTTTCCATCAGAGCAGGGACCACCACCACACACACACACACACACACACACACACATTTACAGCACACTAATAAAATAATACTTTATTACACAGTGAAATCTCATTACCTCCGACCTTCAGTCAGAATGGAAATGTTTTCAGCATCAGCAAACGCTGTGGTCCTGCCAGTTGACGCTTATTTAAACAACCGGCTTCGAGAACAAAGTGATCGGGAGAACGTTGGGTATTTTGGGCCCTGATAGAGCAGCACGTTAAGTAATAATGAGAGTGAGAAATGCAGAGCATTTAAGTGAAAACCCCGATCAATTATGTATGATGAGAGGACTCTTAAGAGCTTTAGGTAGAAGAGGGGGAAAAAGTAACGACGTACAGAACATCATGTCCAGAAGGCTGAAGCATGATGATGCTTCTGCATGGCTGGACATATTTTGTTTTGATTTTTAATATACAGTTCTGTAAGAGCAGAGGTCAGGTCTCGTCCATGTAGAATTTAATAAATAATAAATATATTTAAGCTTTTGATGTTGGTTTCACTGGTGGAAAAAAAAAAAACTCTTCATGTGTCTTTGTTTTTATGATCAATTTTATTTGACTTCTGTTGACATTTAACCAGTCAAACTGGGGCAGCGTAAATAAAGGAGAAGATAACATTGTTATCTTGAAGGGCACATGTATGTCACGGAGGAGAGGTCATTCAGAAACATCCTTTACAGCTGAAAATGCATCCAGACGTGCAGGTGCTGGATAAGTTCTACCAACCTGTCCAGCACATCTCCTCTCTCCTTTTTTTTTTCCTTACTCTCCCTCAGTGTCAGGGGCATCATGCATGTTTTCACCTCTAAAGTGATTGTACCTGATTTACTGTATATGACAGGCCTTTAACCTGGCAAGTGCTTGTCCAACAGCGTCGGGGAGAAATCACCCAAGGGCAGAACCACGTCTGGCTCTGAGTCAATCATCCCTGTAACCTCCGACCAGAACATGCTCCTCTTCATGCATTTATTTAAAAGCGCACGATGTTATGTTTTGTTTTGTTTTTTAACATTGGAAAGATATTACGAAAAATGATATACATAAGTTTTACTATATAAAATGTTATTGTCCTTTATTTTTTATTAATGTACATTGTTCAAAAACCAGGAAAAACAGTAAATAATATCTGATAACAGCAAATTCTCCCCATTGTGCATGCAATTCGACATCTGTAAATGTAAAGGGAAATAACAGAAAAAAAAAAGTTTTTTAGTTTTAGTTTTAGTAGTTAGTGATGCTGAACCAGTTGTGGTTAATTCAAGGGCAAGAAATAAGAAATAATAATGTCAAAACTGTGAACTGTAAAACGCATAACAATGGAAAAACTCTACGGTGTGAGTGCCCCATCTAGTGGAAAAAAAGTATAACAAATTCAGCCTCTAAAGCTCTGCTGACGCTTATTGACTTAACGTAAATGTTAATTTTAGCACTGTTTGGGATAAAATAATTACTTTTACTGAATCATAAACATAATTTTTTGGTGAATGTTAAAATAAAAAATCTTATGTATTAATGTAAATATAATGTTAAAACATTTACTCTAAAAAACAAAATAGATGTGCTGAGTTTTATATATTTAATATAAATTTAGTGTATGAGAATCAGCATATTTGTTACTAGCAAAAATAAGGAAATTGGGTTATTAATATTCGAAAAGAAAACATACGTCACTTCCTTTCCGGTATTTTTCCTCGGCCTTTAACTGAAGTCTGCTGAACAGTAAGACATTTGTTCATTTTAAGCACTTAAATACAAGTAAATTCATACACATATATGTTAAGAAAGTAGAAAAAGAAAGCAACAAATGCCGGTGCTTAAAAATAAACCAGCAGCTCGGGTATCGCGACAACCGGAAATGTATTTTTCTTCTTTGTCGCCTCCAAATTAAAAGTTCCCGTCAGTTGGTCACGTGACTTGTGTTTACAGACATCCGGAGAATCATGGAGGACAACACCGGCAGTAATCCCCAGTCTGTGGGATTAACAGAGAAACTGAAGTCGTGGCTCTCCTGGTCCTGGACTTACGTTTGCTTCATCTGGTTGACCATGGTGCTGGTGATGATATACGTCCTGTGGAGTCCGCTTAAACTGCAGGAAAGTCTCAGCTCAGGTGAGTGAAAGCCACCGTTAGCTAGGTATTGTTAGCCTCCGGCTGCTTAGCATCCTGGAAACCGGGAAGACTGCTTCACTGACAGCTCGTTATTTCAGCCGAAGATCGGATAAAATGTCTCAAATTGTGTTGTGAGAATTGTACGATTAATGAGGCGTGTGTTTGCTGTGTTTGTAGTTTTACTGTCGTGAGTTTAACGGTCTGTCAAACCGTTTTTTCTTGTTTTCCATGTCTAAACGCTTCTAACTGCTCTCGTTTCTCCTTCCAGCCTCAGTGTTTTTAAATACACTTACCCCGAAATTCTATGTGGCTCTGACGGGAACCTCTTCCCTCATCTCTGGACTCATCCTTGTGAGTTATTCATTCATTATTTTTGTTAAATTGCTTATCATATAGATTTCGTGAAGTTGTTCGTGTTTTTGCCGATGTAACTTTACTATAAAAGAAAAGCGATGCTTTGTAAATTGGATTATTTAATTAATCAACCTCAGATGTGCAGACTAGAATCCATGCTAAAATATATTATTGTTTAAGTATCTGTATCCACTGTCCCTCCCCTGAACATGTCCAAACCATCTCAATCTGTCTTCTCTAGCTTCTTTTTCTCCAAACCTTCCTGTCTGTGTTGTCCCTCTAATCACCTCATTCCTGATCCTGTCCATCCTTGTCTCTCCTAAAGAGAATCTCAGCAGCATCTTTAAATCCTCCACCACCAGCTCTGTCTTCTGTCTTCTGTCTATTCCTAGTGTCTCTAATCCATCCATCATGTCTGGTCTCTCCACCGTCCCTCCACCTTAGCTGACTCTCTTCTATCTCAGATCACTCCTGACTCTTTTCTCCAGTTGTTCCATCCTGACTCCACTCTATTCTTCTCAGTCTCCACTGCTCTGAACAGTTGATCCTCAGTATGTAAACTCCTCCACCTTCTCCACCTCTGCTCCTTGTAACCTGACCATTCCACTGATCTGCCTTTCACTCACACACATGGACTCTGTCTGTCCATGACTGTCCTTCATTCCTCTTCTCTCCAGTCCAAACCTCCACCTCTCTAGGTTGTTGCCTACTCACACTGCTGATTACAAAGTCATCTGCAAAAAAAAAAAAAATATGTTGAATCCAATAAGACTATTATTTGTTCCACTAAGTGACAGTGTTGTGAGTTGTTGATTTACACTAAAATAGATGTTGTCGCGCTGTTTGCCTCCAACCCCAGATATTCGAGTGGTGGTATTTCCGTAAATATGGCACCTCCTTTATTGAACAAGTGTCAGTGAGCCACCTGCGTCCTCTCCTGGGAGGAGTCGAGAGCAGCTCCACTACTGGACTCTTCTCATCTGTAAATGGGGATGCAGAGCCCAGGCCGAGTGTTTCAGGTAAGGAGTTATTATGATTATGACGTTTTGTCCCATTGTGTATGAACCTCTTGAATTTCTTTGTTTTAGAATGTAAGGTCTGGAGGAATCCTCTCAATCTGTTCAGGGGAGCAGAATATAACAGGTGTGTTGATGTTCTACTGTATGTATTTCAATATTTTATAAGAAAATACTGAGGCTCAAGGCTGTTTTCAACCTGTGTTTGACTCTGGGTTCTGCAGATACACCTGGGTGACAGGGAAAGAACCTCTGACTTATTATGACATGAACCTTTCTGCTCAAGACCATCAGACCTTCTTCACTGGAGACACGCAGCAGTTGAAGCCAGAGGACGCCGGTGAGTTTGACTGTCGCTAAAACCGATGGCATTCACTCTCTGGAACTGTGGAATTATTTACTGAAATATCTTATGACACATACTATTAACCTAAAGTTCCACAGTAGTGACATCTGTCTCCAACCTAAAGTGTTTCTCTGATCACAGTGATGCAAAAAGCCTGGAGAGAAAGAAATCCTCAAGCCAGGATCAGAGCAGCTTATCAGGCCATAGAAATAAACCACGAGTGAGTCTCAAACTTTACACTTTTTTTAACGCAAACACAAATTATTGTGATTTCTGTGAGGAAGACCACATGGATCTGCCTCCACAATCTGCCTCTCTGTCGTTTGTCGCTTCTCATTTGTCGTGTTCTTGTGTCCAGATGTGCGGCTGCCTACGTTCTCCTAGCGGAAGAAGAAGCCACGACGATCACAGAAGCTGAACGCCTCTTCAAAAAAGCTCTTACTATCGGTAAGAGTTGAATAAACCCAAATAAATAAATCTTTTTCTAAGACTGTGTTCAGACCGGAGACAAAAACCTTGGCCACTTTCTCCTGTAACGTGACTTTGTCTCTGTCTGACCACAGTCTGAGCCGCTGACATACAGCCCTCTAGTGTTAAAACGACTTTATTACAGTTGCATTATGCCGCAGGTTGTTTTTTTAATTTAACGTCAGGTGAAAAGGGATTTTTAAGAGAAAAATTATTTTGATTATTCAAAAACATATTTGGTGTTTTTTTTTTTTTTATTCTCCACAGCCGGAAAAGACATCAACCTGCTGGTGTACATTAAACGCAGATTAGCCATGTGTGCACGCAAACTGGGGAGGATTAAAGAAGCCGTGAAAATGATGAGAGACGTGAGTAACTGCAGTAACTGTCGTGCTGAGCAGAACTCCCAACTCCAACAGTTGTCCTACTAAGTCAGCCCTAACTGATGGACGGCCTTTGATTTGTCTGCAGTTAATGAAGGAGTTCCCCCTGCTGGGAATGTTAAATATTCATGAAAACCTCCTGGAGGCGCTGCTAGAGCTGCAGGCCTACGCCGATGTCCAAGCAGTTCTTGCCAAATATGATGGTAGGATGATATCAGACGAAGAATCATTACTTTATGGAATGGCATTATTTTCTTGACAAAACAAACTCATTGTCAACAACTCTCCTGCGTCCTCTCCTTCTGCAGACATCAGTTTGCCAAAATCAGCCACGATATGTTACACATCCGCATTGTTGAAAGCGCGGGCCGTGTCAGATAAGTACGTCCACAGTCGTCCAGGCCCAGAATTCGCAGACAAAAGCTTTACGGAGATAGTTTGGTGTTTTTCGTCCTCATCTCATCTCCCGTGTCTTTTCTCGCCCAGGTTTTCCCCAGAGGCAGCTTCCAGACGGGGACTGAGCACAGCAGAGATGAACGCAGTGGAGGCGATACACAGAGCTGTGGAGTTCAATCCACACGTGCCAAAGGTTAGCAAAGTCTCTGTGTCGGTCCAAAGGGTTTAAAGGTGTCTTCAGCGCTGGAGTTCAGTCACTTCACAGGGACATTATTATTACATTTCTAACAAATTCTGGAACTTCATTAATAAGTGTCAAACCTCTGATTATAATCTATATTTATAGACTTTAGGGTCTGTGAAAACAAAAGAAATTTTAGTTTTCACAGAATCACCTGGACGTTGGACACAGATTTCCACAGGTGTCGCCTCACTGTAACGTCTCACACGTAGTTCATTTTTTTAACCGTAGTATTGTTTAGCCAGAGTGAAGAAGCCTGGACCTCAGTGAACTCACTGATCCAGCCCCCATCTTTAAAGACCTCCCTGTCCTGCCCAGAGACACCTGTTCTCTCCCTCCATTCATCCCCCGCGACCTTCATCCTCTTTCTCATCCTCTCATGTTCACGTTCGTCCCCCAGCTGAGCTGAGCTGAGAGGACAAGGTCTGAATTCGATCGCCGCGGCAAACCTTTGTAGATCGGGAACGCGGCTAGTGCGTAAATGAAGAGTCTCAGGGGGAATTGAATCTCTAAAAAATGGACAATTTAACTAAAAACTATATGTTTTTTCTGGTTGGAGGGATTTATACATTTTTTGTTTGCCACATTCTCAGAACTTGTAGATCAGACTGGATCAGAAGTCACACAGGTTTAATCTGACAAACTACTTATTAACTCAACACCATAATGAACGTAGGCTGAACTCATTATAGTCCAACAGACCAACAAGTTCAACAGGTTCCTCAACCTTCTTCAAATCTTTGCATCTATTCATGTTTTTTATTGCGTGACAAATACCAGTCCAAATGGAAGTTGTAGCTCCACCTCCTCTTCATCTGGACCCATCATCTTCTCCTTCAGCTTCAGCTCCAGTGTCTCTATTTCTGTTGTTATATTCCTCAGTATTTTTTTTACTTTTTCAGTCACATTTTGCTTGATGGTACAGGAGTGGATGCCCTCTGGTGGCCACACATGGAATGATGTATTTGCTTTAGGACATAAGTCGCAGGTTCAGCCATTTCCCAAAAAATATTTATACCTTTATTTTTATATATTTTTTTGACCTGTAGATTTGAAGAAATTCTAAAATTCAATTCTTGAACCGTTTTCAGCGCAGACACCACCCTCCTCCACCCGTTCTCCAGGCTCCGCTCTCTCACTTATTCCCATCTTCTGTCCATCCAGTCCAGTCAGTCGTCCAACCCATCATGGTTAAGAGCCTGACAGTTCCCTCCTCAACGGAATCTGTTTTGCATTTACATTTGCCACCACTTTAAGGTCCATATTGGCTCATTCTGGTGCAGCTGACCCGGCCCATCGCTCCTTGTTTGCTCCCATTTTGAAACGGTTCCTCCTCCCGCCTCATTTGCGCTGCCGTGCTTTCGCCCGGATTAACTGTCAAGGCCCTTGCGTCCCGGCTTATATTAGTAATTACCCTTAGGTTTTTCCACAGAAACGGCTGTGGATCAAGATGGATGAGGTTGGAATCGGAGAGTAGATGTAATTTGTCCCACACCTCCTCAGACGAGCTTCGTTCCCCGGCCGTTTTCTGTCGGTTGAAGTCGGTAAAATCCCATTTGGGCCGTGGTTGAACATCTGAAATGTGAACCGCCGGGTTTGTCCGCGTCGACTCGACACCTGTTACCTTTTAATGGGGCTTGGCTGTAAACATGTGTGTTTGTTCAACCCTGATGGAGCAACTTCAAGGCTGATGTCATCGTTGCCCTGGGTTCCATTGTAAGGAGCAATGCGCTGCAGATTAGAATCAGAAGGCAGCCTTTGAGTTATGCCCCGGCTTATAACTGTCCGGGGATGAAAGGAAACTCAATCCTTTCATCAAAGAGGCAACGGGGAGCAGGAGAAGGGGTGGGAGGGGGCGCGGGGAGGAGGCGGGTGAGGGAGGCCAGAGCAGACGAGCAAGGTGTCACCTTTTTTCTAATGCTGTGGCATGTGAGGGAAGAACAGCTGAGCCGCCGGCCGCTCTAAATGGTTTAATCTTAACAGGGAGAAGAGCCAGCGCCGCATGACTGTCATTCACTGTCCTCTCATTATCAGCAAGTGACTCCTAATAGAGGAGGAGGAGGTGGAGGAGGAGGTGGGGGAGGAGTTTCCCTCTACGTTTCACATAGTCTTTCAATTTTATTTCAAACACATTGCAGAATGTAGTAATGCTAAAAAACATGTCCTAAGATAAGACTTCAGTGACGTTGGATTTTGATTTAAACTGATCACTGAAGCCCCATTTGCAGACCTGGCAACCCAAAACCATCAGTGATGACTTCTTCAGACTTCTGCCTCAGTAAGATGAGGAAATTTTTCCGGTGCAGTGAGGGGTAATGAAGGTGGGCAGCCACCAGTATCTGCTGCAGCAGGAAGGAAAACTCAGTTGGTAGAAGAAGCGTGAAGGGCAGGCTTGGGTCAGGAGTTCAAGTCCCACCACTGTGTTATATAACAAGATGAGAGGGTGGGAACTCACCATTTATTTTAGATAGAGACATGACCAGTCATAATAATTTTCCAGATTATTTTTTAAAATTTTGTACAATGGAAAAACTCACCACAGGAAGTAGATCGGAATAATTTAGTTTGATGATTCCCTCGGCTTTTAATGAGCCACAATATCTGATTTCATGTTTTTACTGCTTGGTTGCCATCTGCCTGCATTTTCTCTTTTTTGGTAAGCATGTTCTTGGGTCAACACGTTGCAGTGGAAGTATGAAACCAATAGAGGGCAGTAACTGAACTCAAACTTTTCATAGAAGCACATGAGGATAAAGGACAGAGCAAAACAAAGCAGTTGTTTTGGATTTTTCTTTTTTTTTATCTCTCTCAAATTGCAAGATGACGTTATGTATCCGGATTAATCCTGCTTAATCCATTCTCCAACAGACCCTTTTTTTTTTGTTTTTTTTTTTCAGTTTTTATTGTGAGAAACGTAGTAGTGAATCTATTGTAGAGTTTTTCTACACCACGGAGACGGAGACAAGACGCAGAGACATTTCAGTGGAGCAACTTAGTTTGGAAAGTTAAAGAAACTGTAAGAAAAGACAGTCAAAGGAAGAGACTGAGTCAGAGCGGTAGAGCCGAGCCAGGCTGTGATCACGGAGGCGCGGCTGGACACAGGGGGAGAATCAGGGTGAAGCAGCACGGTCCGGCTGACTGGCTGAGCCCCTGACCATGGAAAGGATTAGACGGGATTAGCTGTGGGGTAACCTTCCCAACGTGTCAGTCTGACATCCAGAGAGCACTGTGTCACTGGCCGCCTGGGAATTCAGCCCCGGGGGGCCCCCAACCCCGCAGCAGGGGTTTTGTTTAACACAGACTCCTGCCAACACTGGCCATCGCAGGCACAGATCACACGGAGCGGCAGGTTCATCAAAGTCCTGATGAAGCCATTCATCATCATCCACTGACACCGTAAAGCCTCCCCCGAGTGTTTGATGCAAAGAAAAAACTAACATGCAATATGTCCACGCTGTGGTTCCTATGTCCTGGGCTGTGTGCTTTAAGACAGTGGTCCCCAACCACTGGGCTGGGGACCGTAATCGGTCCGTGGGTGAATTGGTTCTGGGCCGCAGAGAAATAATGTTTCCTTTTAGCGCCATCTGTCTATTACATCCACTTGATCCATACCCATATCAACAAAAGAACTGACCAATAGAATGGCTAGGATTCTATCATCAATAATGCAACTATATTTGATTAGGAAATATTTTCTCAGTGAAGACAACAACAATTAACTCAATACAAGATTCTAACTTTTTATAACAGTCTGGTAGCAGAAAATAATTATAGACTGGGTGTACTTGGGAATTCCTTGTGTGCATGAACCTGTCTCTTATACACATCTAAATGTGTATAAGAGACAGACAATGGTCT